>OZ005748.1:6611288-7211288 GCA_963930835.1 Spongia lamella | reverse complement strand
TGTTAGTGATGTTTGTAAATGGCTAGCAGGTCAGCCATTTTGATAAAGGCTCTGGACTCAATCTTACTGACCAATTTTGCAGGGCCTGTGGGAGTCCTGCTCCTAAAGAATTGCTGTGAGCTAAGGCTGGGGATTGATTGTTTCAGCAGCAGAGGGTTGCTAGTTGTGCGATGCATCATTGATGCCTACATGGAATATAAGGTAATTGCTGGATGGGTTATGACTGACATTTCAGGCAAATATGTGCTTCCCAACCTGAGAGGAGCTGGGCTTCAATACATCCCACATTATGGAATTTGGCATTTGCTGAGCATTTATCACATCGCTCAGGCAATTGTGAGCTTGCCTCAAGTAACAAGTTACAACATCAAGAACAGCTCTTTCCCACGGACTAAGGACCACAGTGCAGGCAGCTCTGTTTTCAGTGGAATGAGACTCTATCTGTCACCTGTCCATATCCTAATTGAAAATTCTAACACATATGTTATATATGTGCCCATGACCCTATGGCAACGGACATCTCCCACAAAGCTTTGTACTGCCTAAAACATCATGCTCTTGGCATCTCTCAAGGAGTGGCAGGCCCCTCTTCATCCAAAGGAAGCCCCTTATGCCTTTATGGAACTAAATCAGAAGATTGACTTCACTATTGTATCATGCGATCACGCTATTAGTTCACTAGATTGTAGGCAACACATACAACTCTACTTAACCTATGTATGCATGTATGTACGTATGTATAATTATGTGTATTAGGTATGTACATATGTATAATATAATTATGCCAATGTATTGTCTTCCCTTCATGTTACCTTTACATACATCTTAGTGATGAGTCTTCTACTAAACGACTTACATTACAATGTATCATTGCAATGATATACGTACAGTAGTAAGTAGTTTGACATAGATACCTTAAGGCTGAAAAGTTACACAGTATTTTAGATACAGTACAATGATGTGACTTTGTTGTTCAATATAGGCACTGTGCTTCATTATAATGATATGTGCTGCAGTGGCATTGTCAGCAATTGAAAGTATTAATGCATCTTATGAGGAGATTAACAGAATATCAACCCGTGATCAAAGTTATGAAAACTCAAGTGACTACGAAGCTGCAGCTGGATGGCTAGTATTTGTTGCTGTGATGGGCATGTTTATTGAGTCAGCTATACTTGTTCTACGTCTACTCAATATAAGTTTTGTCAATCAAAATTTTGCTATATTTGCAATCGCGGTTAGTTGTACTGTATGTACATCATGGTATTAATAACTATGTAAGTAATATGACTGATGAGCCTCCTGGCATCCTACAGTCTATAAAATTAATAATAATCATCTGTTTAATATAATAAATAAATAAAACATCCCCATGTGATCTCTTCTACTTACATATAAAGCAGAGAATCCAATACCGTATAGCGCAATTATGCAGCGGGGAAAATATTGGCGAATAGGCTTATCTCCAGAGTTTGGTGGGGAAATATTTGGCGAATTTGGATTTAAGAGTAAAGATACTAAGTTGGTAAGAAATTACTGGTAGATAAAATATTGGCAAATGGCAGTTGATTCGCCAAATTTGCCAATATTTTCCCCCGCCGCATAATTGCGCTATATGATAATATTATAGAGAGTAAATACAATGCTAAACAAAAACACCCTGAGTGTAAAAAATGTGCAAGGCCAATTTGAAGCAGCATTGTAAATAGGTATGTGGGACCAAAAACTTTGATGTCAGCTGAGGCAAGAAGTCAGCTACTTATCAAAAATCATTTTAACTACTTGAATGGCATATGATAGTTTAAAGCATATTTTCACAACTATGATTGGCTTTGTCACTTGGCCACCTTTATAATAATGATGGTACAAAAAGGTGGCCAAGTGACAAAGCCAATCATAGTTGTGAAAATATACTTTAAACTATTGTATGCCATTCAGGTAGTTAAAATGATTTTTGATAAGTAGCTGACTTCTTGCCTCAACTGACATCAAAGTTTTTGGTCGCACATACCCATATTTACAATGCTGCTTCTGATTGGCCTCACACTTTTTTTACACCCAGGGTGTTTTGGTTAGCATATCACAACTTTTTTGGAAGTATAAACAGGTATTTATTACTAGCAAGCAGCAGTTACTTGTACTTGCTTGGCACACAATATTGTAAATAAAACTTTGAAGCTACAGAGTAATACATCAATATAGATTGTGTATCTGAAAGTTTATGCAAATCATTGAAAGGGGGTCCAAGTTATGGCAACTATCAACCTGTAGTATAATGGCCTTTCTCAATTACATTCAAGTGTTTATGAAAATAGTGAGCATATACATACATAGGAGAAGTGCTGACACAAATTTGGTTGAAATCTATGAAGAAATAAGTGAGTTATTAGACAAACAAGTGAATGTACAAAAAGATAGTTTGAAAGAACTTCTGGGGTTCATGCAAGCTCTCGCGAGCCCACGAAAAGTGTACGATGAAAAAGAAAGAAGAAAAAAACGACTGCTGCATAAAAATTTTTGCATTGAAAGGAAGGACTTTATAAGGTCGTATCAGAAGAATGGCTGAACTGATTTCGATGAACTTCAGGTTATTCATTCTTCTAGCAATGAAGATACTAACTCTTGAGTAATGAGCGAATCGGGCAGGAAAGGATGGTTCATCATGTGTAGTTACATAACAAGCACCATAAAACTCGCAATAGCTGATACTTAGAAATATAATAATATGATGGCACCAATTTCCTCCATTCTCAGTTTATTAGTAAGAACTTTGTGGGTCTGTGATAACTAAGCAATAGCTTTCATGGCAGCTTAGCTAGAGCATTAGCAAATTTGAGGGCAGTGCTACGTGTAAATAACTCACTCAGTGGTCACGTTGCAGCACTTTTCTTCTTGGCCTCATGACTCATGATAAGTTGTGATTTGTTGGCAGATTGATAGCTGAATTAAGGCATTTTATGGATTTTTTATTTTACAGAAGCCTAAAATATTGATCACTAATACACTTACATACATGAGGTGATTGGCAGTATTAAATTTAGCAGCTTTATCAAAATCTGGCAAATTGCCAAGTTAAATTACACATCAAATCTATATGGCATGTAATTTCCTACTAATCTAGAACATTTATAGCTAAAATTAAACTGTTATGATATCATTGGCATTAGTGATTATCGAATACCAGTAGTACTGCAATAATTGCATTGGAATATTTTACTGTCGTTATATTTAATAGATAGTACAGATTGATATGTCTCCATAACATGCCTTACAATAAGCTATCTGAGAAAGTCGACTGATATGCATTGGTAACACTAATGACACTGTACCTTTGTTAAACATGGTGAACCAATATTTTGTCTGACTGCCTACCAGCTTGCCATAAGGCCTATCAGCACTAGGAGTATTGCTCAAGATTTTTCACAAAACAAAGGTAATAATCATGTTGGACATGACTAAATGCTAATGGTTACTTAGAATTTTTTTGCTCGATGGCTACATCTTGCTGAACAGTTTACTCAACTATATGTTTGAAAGTCCGCTATCATCACTTTATTCTATCTTGTCAAGGAAATTGTTTTCTATCCATAACTTGATTGATGTTAAATATACTGTATAACATATAATTAGCTTAGATAGTTCTTTTGTTTTGTTTGTTGTAATTTTCTTGAGTTTGCTTGCTTGCTGTAATGATGATAGTTGTTGTAATTATGTATGTGTATTATATTATGGCAAGGAAGAACGGCCATGGCTGATTATTATAGGTTAAACAATCATCAATCAATCACTGTATTGCACTTGACAATTATTGTTAACTTGTAGTGCCATTACATAATAAATTATTATAGTAGGATTTTCTCTATTGCAGGACATCATAGTAAGTGGAGTGTTTGTATTGTCTCTGCTAGCCGGAGGAGCAGCTAATGCGGCTTATTCTTCCGATAATAATGATTATTATAATGAATATGAGAGTATGTGTGAGAATCCTCCATTAAGTCCTGTTCAATGAACTTCCAACAGTTAGAAATTCTGAGGCTGCTGCTGCTGTAAGTGTCAACCAATCCAAATAAATAATTAATTAATAATTATTTTTGTTTGAAATGATCAAAGAAACATTTCATGTGTTTGTATGTATTTTTCAGCATTATGTGAGTAGATGGTTTTAATGATCCACTTTAGTCAAGTTGGTACATATGTTAAGAAGCTATTACTACGTAAACAGTGTTTGGTATTTAGGATACAAACACGTGCACCTTAACACTTTTTGTTGAAGATCAATTGTTGAGGATAGACTATGGCACTGGGTTATGGGAAAGCATCTGTGCCAATGGAAATAATGAGAAAGATTGAAGACTACAGACCCAGCTGTTTAGGTGACCCAGCCATTTAGGTGTTAGGTTGATCCTGTTGACAGGCAGGTAGACTGGCACATGAAATCTACAAATTTACTAGTGGGCCAAGTTAGCATGTTGTACCATTTGAATTGTATGTTTTTTACACATTTTATAAAGCAAGGTATAGGTTTTTGGAAGCCATGTATTTTATTAAGTGCTTCTATACTTAATCGTAGTAGTGTAAACAAGCATTTCATATGTTATGCCTACTTGCTTTGCTTGGTGGTCAGTGCTGGTGCTAGAAATATGTTCCAAATTGTATTGTATGTTAAATGCTATGCGTAGAGTATCCATGCCAACTAAGAAGTTTTAAATTATTTTTTTGTAAAGTTTTTGTCCATATGGGTAAGTGGAAAAGGAAACACCGCATACTATAGGATGCAAACTCGTATGCGGAAATGAAGAGCTTTTGTGCATGAGGCATTATAGCATGCATAATTATTTTAAAAATGCATTACTAGGCAATACTAGCACACTTAAAAGCTGACAAGATTCATGTATACAACTGGAATGAACACCTTAGTCTCACATAGCCAGACAGCTGTTTCGGCGCAGACGCTTAGCAAGTAATAAATACCCGGGGTCTGACCATGCAAGACTATGAAATACATGTAGCTCAGTGATTATGAATTACGTACCAATGACATTATGAGTACTAGCATATGTCAAGAAAGTATCAGTTTCCTTCTGAATTAATAGCTCGGCTAGCTTCACCCTTATGTTTAAGGTTTAATGTTCAATTCTTTCTCAAATATTCCACATGTGATACAAGGTACATTACACCATCTAATCAATAAATTGATTATGAATTGTTGACATCTAACCCACCAATCAATTCAAGGTGTACACCTCTTGTAGAGGCCCAAGTAAGTAGACAGACATAGACTTTAGTGTCTGTTCCTGTTGATTAATCTTTGACATGCAAGTTAAGGGACCTGGAAAATCATGTCCTACATGGGTAAATGGGGGGTCCTCAGATACTTTGATGCTGGGGAGATCTGGGGACATCACCCTGCTGAAAGGCTGGCCTTCATATCTCTTACACTGCACACACGCACTTCTTACGACTTGCCTCCCCTTTATTACCCAATAGTTCACTCTCAAATAGATCTCTGACACTAGAGTGCAAGTTCCTCAAATGAATATGTTTAATCAACAACCACACACAAATCTACTTTGCTTGCATAAAATTACAGGTCTCTTGGTCTCAACAGGTAGATCAAAATTGTTGACATGCCAGCTCTGGATCCCTGCAACGCACTATCTGTTGCTCACCTGAATTGATCTACTAACGTGGGGTTTTGGCATTAATTAACCAATCACATCATGAAAGAATTCATATTGAATTGAGCGAATCCACAGTGATTCAGCTTGCTGTAATTCTATTGCCTACATACACAAATCTTTGTAACCTTTGCTATAGTGTAAAGCTTGATGCATGCTAGCTACATGGCATGCTTCATTTACAAAAATCTGTGTCCGCGTCCGGTGGATTTACTTGTGTACTCTCAGTTCATGTATGCTCTCTCTATTGGGGTCCATCATTGAATGAGGATCTACTTAACCATGCTACATACCTGTTTACATAATCATGGACTGGAGTATGCGTTACATGTGCTCTCCATAAGTATGACCATATCTCAAATCATGGATATTTACTTGGTTGGCTCCCTCTAGTATCATGCACTTGTTTGCTATATACAAATAATATAAATGTGACCAATGTTTACAACAATTCAGTTAGTCATAGAAGCTCATATCACACTAGAACTCCTGCTAGCTTTACAAATATCTTCCATCACACCTTGACTTTCAGTATAAATTGGTGGAATGATTTGCATACCTCAACTTTGATTAATACTTCTTCATTAACACGTGAACTTAATATAATTGTGTTGTATTTAGTAATTACTATTTAGTTGTTGTGTGTTGTATTTTTTATTGTATGTACTTAAATGGTTAGTTGTTATTGTATGTTTTGTGTATGTACTTTTCACTCCACCATGGAATTATATTGTTTGTTTTATTAGGCATTTTCATTCTTTGGAATGGTGTCATTTGGGGCATTAGCAGGAATCATGATTTTTACTTTTCTATTTAAAAGCCGAACTTCAAATTCTTCAGAGAGTACTCCATCTGCATGAGCATTTGTTAGCTTGGAAACTGTAACTGCCAGTTTGTAGCTAGGTGTTTTTAGACTATAACATTTTTGTAGGTTTAATTTGCTATGTATATGTTGAACTGAACATTTTTAAAAGAAAAACATATTTAGCTAGGTGCTGTTTTTGCTGTGAACATTATTAAAGACAGAATATTATAAATACACACATCAATGATTTGAAGTAGCTAGCTTAAAGCAACCCTTTACCTGGTTCAAATAAGTATTATAAAATTATTAGCCGCTATTGTTATTATCCTGAATAGAATATGCTTTTACATCCAGGCTGTTTGGATTACAACTATTAGCTATGATATGGTTACAACAGCAGCTACATAATGCATACAACATACGAAAATAGAAAAAGAAGCACATGGACAATAAATTGTGTGTTAATTTGTCTATGTAATGCTCAGATGCAGAACCATGAGTAAAAGTTACAGTGATATTTTACTTCAGCATATTCTTACGTATATATATATATATAAGCTACGTAATTACTTAGCACTCATGGCACCATGAGTGCTAAGTTGGAATGTTGGAATTCTATTTTCTGTTAATGAAACAAATGTCATTCTTATAAGAAACAAACCATTCAAAGATTTTAATCAGTGAACAGTTAAAGCAATACCTTGTCTGTGCTATACATATGTGAAATGAAGCATATGGTACAGCCCCATGGTGTACTATTTCTGGATAATAAAATAAGAAATGTACAGAGATGGTATCACAATGTAAGTTGAAATTTAATTTTCATCTTTTCTAAATGTTTGAATCTACAATTAAAAATTAACTTAACTAATTACTTAAAACTTGTATTTTTACTGTAATTAACATGGTTATGAAGAATCCCTCTTGTATAATAGCTTCTAGTATTGACCAGGAAAGCTGGTGGGTAACTAAGGTACCAACCTATTCAAACAAACATCACCCCATATACTCAGCTTTGCCTCATTCTATATGATACAGATTGTGATAAATAAATTACTAAATTATATTGACAAGTCATTACTTTCTTTTAAGTATTTCTTCTAGTATTGTTCTTATTTCTTGTGGTTTATATTTGTTTTCAACCTTGGCCATAACTTTGTGAATGAAGAAGCTAAGCCGAGCTTTTACCCCAGCACGATATTCATCTGCCTATAAAGCAAGAAAATTACTGTGTATGTATGTAGCTACATATGTACAATTACACTACATGATCAACCAAATACAAAGAGATACAACCATTTGCACATATACCATAAATCACAAAGGTTTAGCAAATCAATGTGGCAGTGTACCAAACTTATTTGCCAAAAATCTTAAGTTCCTTATATCAGTAATAAAAATTCACCAAAGTTAGTTCCCCTGATTTGCTTAACTTCAGCTGTACCAAACTTTGGTCATTTAGTAATCTAAATAAGTAGCTATACATTTAAATTCTTACACATACGTACACAATGCCGGGTGGTGAGTGTGCTATATTCACTAGCTACTCGTTTCCAACTTTTTTATTGCACTTTTTAGATTAATTTTTAAAATTCTAGTTTATATGGTACATTGTGCGTAGTACACACTAACTAGCTATTAAAATTTATATCTCAGGCTCACAATGCTGGGTGGTGAGTAATAGCTACTTGTTCCCTACTCCCTTCAATATTCACTAGTATTATTACTACTGGAGGCATATAATAATAATAATAGCCATTTTATAGTAGCCCAGGCAACCTACAAAATATGTAGCTCTCCTTGGAATCTTTTCAGTAAGTATGGTTAAACAGATTGATTTAATTACAAATAATCATGATCACCATGACCCATTACAGTTGTTGAAAAGGACTTCATAGGGACAGCTATATACGTACAATGTAAACGACTTAAATGTATAGCTCAAATCTTTAATACAAAGTTATGCTTTGGAGCACTAAACACTGCCATGTAGTACGTATGTACTATCAAGACATGTATGTACATATGTGTCCCAGTGTCTAATAAGTATTGTATATCAAACAGTTATGTGTCCACAGATGTACGTACATAATAATCTAATGGACCATAATCACAAAATAACACAAACCTGCTGGGGATAGTTTGACACTATTGAAATGCACAATTCCCTTAACTCAGTAGCATCATTATTGAAAACAGGAAATTTTTCTGAGATAATCTACATATGTATATGCAAATATACGTATCATCAATAAGGACACTACACATTTTCTAGCACCTCTACAAGATTTAATCCCTACTTTGGTAGCCAACATTCAAAGCAATAATACATCATGCAGCCAAAGTAGGGATTAAATCTCATAGAGGTACTAGAGAATATATGTTTCATTGTGCATGTATGTACATACTGTAGCTACCCAGCTGCAATTACATATTTAAGTAAACACATGCAGTATATACAATGCTGGGTGGTGAGTGATATCTTGTTTGCTAACTACTTGTTTCCTTACTTTTATTGCAATCCCTACTCCGTTTTTTAAAATTAAGTTACTCTAGTTTGTTTACTTTTTATAGCGTACTGTAGTATGGCTCATTGGCTCAGTGCTGGATAGTCATTTAACCTTTATTCCATAAACTGGTATTCCATAACCTGGCATTATATTTCAGCGTCTATGGCCTAAAACTATTCTTGAAAGTATAGTTTTAGGCCAGGATTATTCTTAGCAATCGGTATCTTCATAGTCTAAAATGGTTCGCTACGCATGTGCCACGCCTTCGTTTCATCACAGTACCAAGCAAAACGACTTGTATTGTGAAAAGAAGGACTATTCTACTTGTAGAGACCATTTTAAATCTAATGCGTAGTTACTAGGTTGCATTATCAACATTCCATCATGATGTTCCACCACGAGTGCCTAATGTAATATTTATGCTGGTGCATAAATTGGTCTGGCTATGGAAGACTGCAGAAGGACTGATAACCATGCAACTCCTTCTTTCCATTTAATATACGTCAATTAGCAGGATCAAGTGGGAATTTATTGCAAGAATAAGTTTTTGCGAATCAAACAATTTTACTCTCAGAAGAAACAATTATGATTTTTGAATACCATATCCACACCTGAGAAATGTATAGATCAAAAATGTGTGCTAGCTTTACTTTTTGCCAAAGCATCCCAAATCGCAACATTTGCAAATTTTAAAAGACTTGTGGTAAATACACAGGTGCCTGTTTTAAGTACATGTCCCTACATAAGGCGCCTAGAAGGTAAGGACAGATTGATCTATACTATATACTTAAGCAAATACGCTATAGAAAGCAAACAAACTAGAATAATTGAATTAAAAAGTGAGTAGGGATCGATCTCTCAGTGGTACAAAAAGATGAGGAATAACATTTTGAACACTAAATTTGTCTCATGCTAGTGTTTTCTCATGCTCATTGTTTTCTAACACTGAGAGATCGTCCCTACTCACTTCTTAAATTTGTTATCTCGTAATTCAATACATAATTAGTTAGTTACTGTAACTATGCTAACTACCACATGGTACAAACTTTTTAAGTTTGTATCTTACTATACATACATCAAAACTTTGATGTCGTTAAACTTTGAGCAAATTGTGAACATTTTGATGAAACAGATTTTGCTAAGAAAGGTGCTTATTATACACTGCATGTATCTTCATGGTAGAAAACTACTCTTAGATTCGTGATTCACCAAATTCATCAAAATTTCTCTACGCCATAGTTCCTGATACATACATGGTATTGGTAAAATAACAATATCATAGAGGCTAAAAGGTACATAACCAACCTAATGTATGTTTTATTATAATCTTTACACAGCAAACTTTTTGAGTTGATATGTGTTCTAAAATGGATTTTACAGGATTAGTTAAAGGTTTGCTCTACCAAAGTATGTATGGTACAATTACAGTTACCTGTGAAATGTTTCTAGGATCACCACCATAGATGCATTTCAATACCTGTAAGACATGCATACAAAAATATGTATGTGTAGCATATGCACTAGGATATCATTTTTCAATCCCTACTATTAAATACTACTGTATACCTAATGAAAAATTTGAAATATGGTATACAGCAAAACATTCGAGGGGGAAAACTTTCGTGGTCTGATTAGAAAATGGACATCCGTGGGAAAACTTTTGCGGTAGCAGCTTCTTATAATAATGACTAATCTAGTATTCTATTCAATGGAAAACATTCGCAGTTGAGTAAAAAATCACAAAAGTTTTCCCCTTCAAATGTTTTGCCATATACGGTATTTAATCCGCCAAGGCTCAATCACCAAATGGCATTGCATTTCAGTTGGGCTATTCTAATGTTTGGAAGCTAGTTTCATTCTATCAATTATATACCTATACATACGTAGTATATAGTACTGTCATACTTAATGACTTATACTAACTTGCAGTCCTCTGTCCCGTGGTATTTTGTTCTGTTCCAGTGTATCAATCAACTGTGCCAGTGTTTTGCCAGACACCTTACTGCAAATAAAATACGTACATACGTATGTACATACACATGTCTCATGCAAAAACACCTTTGGTATAAAAAAGCATAGCCAAGTAAGGTACATAGTGGTTGCATGTTTAATGATGGTGTGCACATTAATTCTACTTTACGTACTTGGTCATGCAGTTCACTACCATGAGTCTTGATGCACATATACATGCATACAAATACAAATTCAATACAAATTCAAAACATCACAGCCATGTAATTATGTACTGTATAATGTATGTACTGTATAACTACTCTCTTCAATTGTTAAAAGGCTGCTCTTTTGAAATTTAAATGGGTGGTATTTGTTTTGAAATGACTATAAGCTACGTAGCTATAAACAATAAAACAACTAGGTGTATGCACAATGCTAATAGTAATTACACCTTACCATCTGAATTAGACAATGCAGCCGATTACTTACTAACAAAGCATCCTAAGTTATCACAAATCCCAGCAAAATACCTCATACATTCAGAATGATATCGTGCACTAATGCTTTTAGCAACAAATTTTTGTGCACATGCATATCTCACTTACTTGGAAAGATAGATTTTACAGCACTAAAATTCAAGCAACATGGGCATGACAATATTGATTATTGCTTAGATACAACAAAGACAAGAAAAAGATGAAGACAAAGACAAAGACCAAGGTGAAGAAGGCACTTTATATCTATGCTAATTTCAATCAAATTTGGGATATACGTACGTATGCAAGGTAAAATACTGGAGGTATGTATATGGTATTATTTAGATACCGATCCTGTGGTTGGAATTGTAATGTGCTAATAGTTTTGTTTGTGTAAGCACTAGCATATTTTGTATTGTATCCCTCAGGCCTGGATATTGGTAAGTATGCACTACTAAAATGTGCGAACCTATTAGAGAAAGTGATACCGTCTTTCTTTAGTAAAGTCCATAGTTCAGTGAATACCCATGAAAACACCACTTGAGGAATGCTACATATTGATATGAATGACACGCATACACATGATAATATAATTATATCCCATGCTGTTACTTACATACTGTACATGCAGCAGATATACCACCCTCTGACATGTTTGTAGTATAAATGTACACAATTTAACCCATTTTAAGCACTGATGTATTGTATTGCCCATACACTACAATTACAATAAAGAGTGCCACCTTTGCATGATATGTATGTATGTATGTATGTATGTATGTATGTATGTATGTATGTATGTATGTATGTATGTATGTATGTATGTATGTATGTATGTATGTATGTATGTATGTATGTATGTATGTATGTATGTATGTATGTATGTATGTATGTATGTATGTATGTACAGTGTGGATGTACATATAGCAAGCACTATATATGATGTACATGTATACATGAAATATGTACCTCTGTTTAATATTTTTAACTACCGAACAATAATAATCCAGCGCTCCTTCTTCATTCTGTGTATTGCAATATTATTAGTACAAGCATAACACTGTATGAGACAGACCATTAATAGTGATGCCTGATGATAAGATAAACCTATGAAGTACAGTACAATGGAATGATACAAATAAATAGCAACCTTATAACCTTAAATTTGAACTAATAATTTCAGTGTACTGTATAGTACAAAACTTCAGCAGATCAGTGTTAACAAGTTGATGTTCTACCATCTAAAAACCAGGCGATGTGTAAGTTAAACCACTGTTAATCAACTACTATTCAGTGTATTGTAATAGTAATTAATGACATCACGAGTAAGTCATGTGAGCAAAGATTCATCACTAAGGAGCACATAGCAACGCATACAAATTTAATTCTTTTGTTTATACTCCAGTACTTTAGTGATAAAACTTTTTAGAAGTAGTACAAAGTTGTTTTTAAGCCGAAATTCTTACTGTAACACTATAGACTAGTCTTGTATTATAAGCTCCGAAACCCGCAAGACACGCCTGCTTTCAAAACTGAAGCACTCTGTCTTGTTAGTAATGTACAGCTGTTCAAAAGGCTTTTACTATGGAATGAACGGCTAACACTGCATTACCTTGTTCTTATTCAGCAGTTACTCACGACGCGCTTCGTTACTAAGGCCCCACCCATCAGTAATATCGATAGCAAGTGTCATACAAAAGTAGAAGGACTTATTTGATTGGTTATTCAGGCTTCATTTCACATGAATAGTTTTTAATAGCCTGGGGGGCGGACACACACACACACACACACACACACACACACACACACACACAAACACACACACACACCGACGTTTTCACAAAAACGATTTCAAAAAACCAGGCGCACGCCGGCCTGTGCGCCTGGTTTAAAAATACTTTTAGAGTAAACATTGATGGATTGGTTAATTTTTGCACAGCCCATTGCAAAGGCCTAAAACTTTGGAGATCGATCCAGTGTATGTACTATTAAAGTGTTTCAGTAAAACTCCATAAATTATTTGTTTTGATTTTGTGTAAAATGAATCAAACTACTCACCAAGTACTTCATAAGGTTAGTATATTAGTTTTGCTAACAGTGTAATAGGGCACTACACATGAAGGGATTTTTAAATGCTTGTAATTGCTCGAGTTTGTATGTACAAAATCTTGAAAAATGTTGGCGGATAAAACTTGGGTGGATTGGCTATCAACTGCCAAGTTTTCTCCCACCAATGTTTTGTACTTTAGTTCCAACTATGCAGGAGGAACAAATTAATATTTCAGATATGTAGCATTAAATAATATTGAAATTTTTAAGAAAGAACTATTCAGGGAGAACAAATTCCTTTCTTACCCCTAAATGCAATCCTACTGATCACATATACAAAATAATAATAATGTCATATACATAATGTTAGCATATTCATTGCCTAAGGGACAAATGTAAATTTTGCTATTACTATGTAAATTGATAAAATAATACATACAGGTGATTATCCATAAAATCATCATCAAAATTTGCTAAAATATTTAAAAACTATGATAGCATTACACTGAAGTTTAGAAGTCAAACATACACACACCGACCTTAGAAAGATATATGTAGCTAATGTTTGCACATACAATCATAAAAATAGTACACACCATATTTAGTGTTCAGCTTTGATCTAGTTTGCATCGGTAGTTCAGGTAGCTCAGTCCTTAATTCATCAACATCAGTAATATTTCCAGCTAATGGATATTGAATTTCTGATCCAGACAGTAAAATATCTTTTCCAGCCAATACCAGTGGAGCTAAATCCGGCTCAGCCATAAACCTGATGTAATAGACTCCTTAAGGAACATATTATGTATTTGCATACGTACCGATAATCTTGTTTTTTTCCTTTTCCTCTAGTGGACAAAGTAATGCTACAAGTAAAATAAACATACGTAAACAGAAATTGTCTGGTAAAGTTAAATTTGCTAATAAACTTTCATCATATGTATACAAGCACAATGATTAATAGTTTTCCTACATTAAAATTTTACTTGAAACACACAATGTGTCTACTATGCATGTACGTATTGCCATGCAGTGCAATTTTTTGACGGGCAAAATATTGACAGATGCACTTCATTGGTGCCAAATCTGTCAATACTTTCTCCCAGGGCTGCGGGGGCATTCACCCCTCCTACATTCTGGAATACAAAATTGAAATTCTATATATAACTACGTATGTTAGCATAAGTTAAGCCCCCCCCCCTACTTTTTGAAAAGCTTCAATTTGTGCTCCCCCTAGCTGCATTTTCTGGATTCAGCCCAGTCCTCCATCAAAATTGTGCTATACGGTACATTATGTCATACATACATTTACAGGAAATATACAGAATAGCAATTTACACATGAATTCTTTACGTAAACATGCATTCATAGATGTTAACATTTTACTTTTTCCTTTTATCAAAGCTTCTCGTCTCTTGTTCTACAACTCCACCACTCTCCAAAATTTCAATATGTCTTTTAATTTCATAATCTTTAAGTAGTACAAGCATGGATGAAATGATATAACCCATTAAGTACTGAACACAACATGCATTAAATTTAAAGTATGCATTTCTAAAATCATGTACACCAGAAAGGAGGTCTGCATACGTAGGGCTCAAAGAATAGTTGTCTTTGTATTGAATGTTCTGTAATGATAACTAACCAAATTTCGAATATTCTGTTTTGGTTATTAGGATTACTAAGTTGTTATGATTTATGATCATGCAAGCATTGTAAAGCCATTTCTTATGTATCGTACACACTGGTGAGATAATGGTGTCATTTTACTCACTTTGAAATGAATATTAAAATTGCATTCGAATATTCCCAAAGACGAATATTTGCCGAATAGTCAAATATTTGTTTGAGCCCTAATCTTTTTAAGTTGTATAATGTAAATTTTCTTGTATCATAAGACCAGTCAGTATATGTGAAGTGAATGCATAAATTATATGTACATACGTACCAGTATACTTTCAAACGTTTTATACATCATGAACCATGTATATGATACATCATAAATTTTATGTTTCACGGATCTGGTGATCCTTTTGTCACATTTCAAATAAAAATGAAAATCACATGATCAAAGTCACGTGACGCAACAAGAGTAGTTTGTTATATGAGTGGATAAGCATTGTGTTAAAGCGAGGTGCAATTGTTGAGTTATAGTAAAGTATTCCTGTGAAGAAACATTTGGTACCCTGGTAAACTAAGTTGCACCTGAATACAAAGAGAGAAATTGGTAAAATGTGCAACTAAAAAGTTCATGATTTCTTATAGTAATTAAAATGATGTACGTAAATCATTAAATAATGAATTAATTATTTTTCTTTTTTCTGGGCCTGCCGGGTCACTCTGAGAAGGTAAACAATCCATGAAACATAAGATTAATTTGGTGTGTAAAATACACTGAAAAACAAGTTATACTGTATAACGGGTTATTTTCGAAGAAGTTTTATTTTTGAATTTTTCAAAGAGCATGCCTTAAAACTCTTTGAAATTACATAATCAATTCGGATTCCTTTACTGTGTAGCTATCTTGTGTTGGTGCTGCCAGTGTTGGTGCTGCCAGTATGTTGCATATATAATTTAAGATATCCAGTTACAAAGTTCCCCATCATAATAGACTATCATCAAGGTACATGTAGTACCTTCAAAGGTGATCTCGATGGAGATAAAGGAAGCTAACGAAAGCACGTACTAAACACAGGCACTACCTCAAATTTGCTCCAGTACAACAAGCCAGATAGCAAAGTATACCATTGAAAAAACTGAGCTATACTTCTATATTTGTCTTTGATCTCATCAAATAAAGGCATTACACAATTGATTTCACAATAAAAGATGCTTTAATAGTTGTACATTATTAATCAGACAGAGTGCTTCAAAAGTGGATGGTACAAAGTATTTAAAACAAGACTGAACTACAGTAGAATTTCAATGTAAAGGAACTTCACTTCCATTTTCCAACCCGCACATACAAAAATTATTGTAGTAGTGCCATGGCTAGTAGTGTTACCATCTAAAAAGCAGGCGCTGTATGCATTAAACCACTGTTAAACAACTGCTATGTAATAGTATTTAATGACGTCACAAGTATGTCACATGAGAAAATACTCATCACTAAGAAACAGTATGCAAATTTAATTCTTTTATTTAAACCGGCTTTATATTCCAGTGACTTCTTTGACAGGCTAGGGGTTCATGACCCGGCCACTTCATTACTGAGGCAAAGCCATCAATAGATGTCATAAAAACAACTGAAAAGCAGTAGAACTTGATTAACTGGTTAGAAGGTTTTATTTCATTTGAATAGTTCACACATAGTGACTTCCCTGATAAAAACAATTTCAAGAACTAGGCACACGCTGTCAGCTGGCGCTGTGTTTATGTGACTTACATATATCTTACCAATTGCTTTAGACAAGGATTTCCAACTCTGAATATTTTTCACCTCTGTTCTAGTGCCCAGTTTATCTGCATTGGTATGTCTCACTGAAATATTAGCATCCACTCTCAATGCATCCTCTGAAGGAATTAGTATGTACAATATGCAGTTCACTCATGCATATCAACTTATGCATGTTCTAGTACTGTGCATGTATGCTACATGCTACATTTCTTGAAGGCATATGACAACTGGTTAACTGAATTCACAGGCACTGAAATTGGGACCAGGGGGCCATTTTAAAACTCTCTACAGGAATGCTTCAAGTAGGCCCCCCAAATTTCAGTAGTTTCCACATGGGATTTAGATTCAACTTTTCACTATGCATGAGTACATCACTAACCATCACCAGTTGATAAAGTTTTTAATAATAGTTGAAGTTCATTTACAAATGCAGCAGCTTCACTTCCACTGGACAGATCTGGTTCAGTTACTATCTCCATTAATCCTTTACCTACACGTAGACAAAAGACATTCCATGTATACATACACATTGCTCCAACACATATGCTATAGAATGCATGTGACTGCACTTGAGTTGCCTTGAATACATGATCGAGATCGTGAGAATGTGTGTGTACTAGCTACAAATGTCTACATTGGTAGGAGAGGATGGAGCAGCAACTGATCATGAAGCACTAAAGTGTGCCTGTAACTGTATATTTTGAGGATAAAAACATTCGCTAATTAATTAAACCAAAAAATTCTGTAAGAAATCTTCTCATGGATTCACATGATCAATTTAAAGCATCGGTATTATTTCATTAAGCATTTATAATTGAAAGATAAAATTTTGATGGTGAAAAATCAGCAAAAGTTTTCACTCTGAATCATATACTGGATTTGCAAAAACCCTCCAAATTAGCATAAAAACTGAAATACATTTTATTGTACAAAATTATAGCTAGACTCAAGCACTATCTATGCACATGCAGTGTCTCTGTACTGGCCAATGTGAACTGGTCTGCTTTTCTGGCAGGCATTTTGTCGATCCTATGTCACAATTAAGAGAATGATGTCTACAGAGGATGGCCATGCTCCTATTGCTAGCTTGATGACCCCTTTGGCCTTGTAGTGTGATAGATGCAGTGGCACTACCTACTCTAAATGGTTCCTTAGTGTTTTCAGCAACTCCCCACCTTCCTCCCATCCCACCTACCCCCTTACTACACTAGCCTAAAATTAGTGCCTACCTCAGAAAGTTGTCTCAAAAGCCTGAAATCCAATCAACCAGGTTACGTAACTACGTATATGAAACGCTTGAAAGCTACTTAATAGTACTACCTTTGCTACAGGTACAGGAAGTAGTATATTTTATATTTTGAAATGGTACTTCTCAAAATAATATTAATTATGTACATGGCTGGTTTTCCCAAATCCAGTCACACAAATGGTACATGATGGTTCTTAACATTTGGCCTTGGCATGGCCTCAAAGATATCCTAATTATCTTAATCCCACTGTATCATAAATGTACCTGCCCTATTGTAATCTATGAGTGTCAAGTGGCCTCCTGATACCTTTTGACCAGGTATTATCTGAGCACTGTCCTGTTCCAAATGAAGCTGCTTAATCCTAACACCAATCAACTGATTGTCATTACTGATAGCTGGAAAATCCAGTCGACCTCCATATGCCAATGGAACTCTATGTTGTGTTATCTGGTAACTAGACTAAATACGAAAATATCAGTATGCTGTAAATTAATGCCATTTAATATACATTGTGTGACAAGAAAGTATAGCTAGTTACATTATACAACATACTGGTAGATCAGGATAAAAATAATGCTTTCTATCAAAGAAAGAGGAACGGTTTAGGTTGCTTGACAAAGCTAAAGCAGTTAGTACTCCAGCTTCCACGCAACGCTTGTTAAGAACCTACAGATCAAACAGTACAAAACAACAATATACGGCGGCACTTTCCGTACGTTCGCTCAGAAACACAAGAAATTTTATAGCAGTAAAACCGAGTAAAACACAGAATGTACATAACAAATTTCCTTACTGGTAATGATCCTGGTAAAGCTAGATCGAAAGATGCAATTACTTCGTTTGCTGCTTCATATGAAGTCTTGGACAGACCACCAGAAAAGATCTTAACGGCTGCCCTGATAGGAGCATGCACTTCCAAGCCTATCGCGGGAATCCATCTGGACATTTTTAAAGCGCCTGCATGCGTGGGTCAATAATTGCATGCGCTTAGACTATGCCCTGCGCTAAACAGCGATGTAGTCACGCGAGATTTGCGCTTAACAATTATACCTCTTTTAAATACTCTTTTTAATGAAATAAGTCAAATTAAGTACCATTATACTTCTAGCGTGAAGTTGGTAAACTGTTCAAAAGTTCCAAACAACAAGCAGTGAATGATTTAAAGTGATCTGGATGCATGTAAAGTTTAATCTGTGCAGATGCTGTAGGGCTCTTTGCCATTTCTCTAAAGGAAACAACATTTCTTTCATGCATATACTCTCTTCCATCGTCACCATCATCTTCGTCTGATCGAATGTTAAGATCTTTATAATCCGGCATTTTTAGTTGTGAGCATTTTAACTGCAGTTGCATAAGCCTTCGAGTTAAGTCAATACTTGATTCTAACAGTTTAATGTGATCCTTTAATTCAATAAACTGCTTGACACAAGAGAGTGTTTGTTTTACGTCTTCCTGAAGTGCCATTACATTTCTCTGATGAACAAGAATGTAATTTATTTTTGCACTCTTTACTGCAGCAATGTGAGCCTCCAGTGACTTCTTCTCGGCGTCAAGGCTCCTCTTTTCCATAATAGCACAACTGCGTATCTTAATTTGAGCTGTGGTTGAGTGCAGATCAATCTTACACAACTTTTCACTCATGCATTTCAGACATCCCTCCACAGTAAACTCTGGTGGAAGGTAAAGTCCTGATGATCCAAATGTGCCCTCATTCCAGCCTGGTGGAGGGAAGCTAGTACATAAGTGAGAAGAATGTTCATACATGATGCACACAGTACAACCAGCTTCACTGCATTTGGTACAATAGAAGTTGATTACTTCCCCAATGTGTTTTGGACATAGCTTTCCCAAATTCTCCTTTGATGGTTCCTCCATATTACCTGCATGGATGGTGAGAATCTGAAAACTTTTTTCATACATGAGTGCACACCTTAAGCATACCCTGTTATAGTACATACATATCGCCACCATGCATTTAGTATTTACAACAAGGCAACTTTTTCAACTGCAGTACAAACTTGAGGTCATAGTAACATTTCACTACAGCAGGTACCAGCAAGCACATTTTGTATTACTGAGATTTTAGAAAATGCAAATTGAATAGGTATAAGACATTCATAAAGCGTTACGCGAAGTGCAAGTATCCTTTAAAGTAAGCTAATGGCTTCTACGCTATACCAGTGGTGACAACCAGCAAATAATGTATATAGCCATTAGACAATATATAATAGTGTTGACATTTTGGGATGTAGCTACTAGCATGCTCGATTCCCTATCACTGCTTTTCAAATTTTACCCATGCAACATAAAATCAAAATGACATAGCCTCAATAATCTATGGTTTGAAGCTTGAACACACACGTTCCACTACACAAACGTACAGAAACGAGTGGTGGTGCATGCATAGATAATATAAGTCCGGAAGCATCATATTGTCTACGTATGGTGCATGCTATAGCAATACGACATAATGAAAGACACTATGCTTACACGAATGCATTCAACACAACCAGTTTACTGACATCCTTTAGTCTTAGCTACTTACCACAAGAAACAGATGCACAAGACGACCAAGTCGCGAACTTATTGGAAACTATTAGGCATTATTTGGAATGCAGTGCGTGTTAATTAAAATAATTCAATAACATGTTAAGCAGTCCGCTGAGAAGGACAGTTAAATACTTCACAGCTGCAAGCAGGTATAATTCAAACGTAAGTTGCATTTTTATATTATATGCAGTACCACAAACAATCTACCTGAGCTAGGTCACGTGAATATAGTGTCACGTGAGACACATATTATCTATCAAATGCTACCGTGTAGCTGTAGCTGTGTAGAGAACACACTTATAGTTTTGCTTGTATATTTTAAAGAATCTCTGAAGACTATTACTTTGCCTTGTCTGTAATAAAGGGGTGCAAGTACCCTGGAATTGAAACTCCATTAGTGCACTCGTTTTATTTATACCTATACTTGAATTATTAGGTAACATTGACTGCAAAGTTATATAGTGTAACAAAGAACTGGCATTGTATAAAGTTACATTAAAACCCTCATTGTAAAATATGCAATTACAAGCAAGTTCACATGTCAGATCAACATTTACAGAAGTAAAGGGTTGTCTTCCATCTGTAAGACTCATAGTAGCTCAAACTTTACAGTAACTTGTTCAATACTGTTCTAACAACTACTTTGCACAGTAGTAAAACCTGTAAAAGCTTTTTGCTTTTCCTCTCTATATTGGATATGTTTAGTATTTGAGTTTCCAATCTTTTGGAGCTTTTGAACACTTTCTGTATCATGGGTGTAGGAGGTGGGGAGGGAGGCGGTGGTTACAGCTGCCAGTAGACATAGGCAGCTGGCCGGCTGTTTGTGACAGAAACTAGAGCTGAAACAGATATCTGAATTTTTAGGATATTCGTTTGAATTCCACTATCCGGATCCTGATCCAGAACCCTTCAAGATAGTAGCTAATTATTTCAAGCAGCTTTGAAATGTATTTTGAATTATCAAAGTATCTAAGATTGTTTGAAGTACTGTAAAAATATGCTTAAGGTACTTTATTGGCTGAGCTAAGCAGCTTAAGCAATACATTTATGTTGAAAATAGAAACTGATGATGTCACTATCCGTGGGATATCCATGAACTATTAGGGTCAGGATATCCGGATAGTAACTTCACTATCCATTTTAACCCTAACAGAAACAGCCAAGACCATAGCATGAGCTGAAGTGGGCAGTGTGGTATCCCATGCTGACTTATTAATGCCCTCCAGTGGTCCCACAGGTTTCATTGAGACTTGACACGATTGGCAGAAAGCCATCTGTAAAAGCAGACTTGGCCATCTATATGTAGCTATGCATATTTATATTGCAGTCACAATTGTAATCCCCTTCAGTGCCAGGTGACTTAAGAGGGGGGGGGGGGGGGGCAAAGGGAGCCTTTTTAGTTGACTGTATTAGACTGTGACACACAGATGATGGATCCCAGACTCTTCTTTGGCTTAGGCCCCCAAGTACTACTAATTGACAGCCCTGGCCTTCATTATAGACAAAGTTTATACAGTATGTAGCTAATGTGTATATAATTATTATAAATGTAATGCTCTCATTAATAATTGTAATGTGTTAGTTGTGTGTTTATTTTTCTATTGTATAGTGGATTAAAGATGGGTTTAAAGGAACAGTTGGTAATACACCTTTGATCAAGTTAAATAAATTAAGTCATGAAACAGGTACATATCGTTACTACATTATACATAGTTGTATTGTAATGTCATGTGCAAGTGTTGAATCATGCAGTAACGCTCAATTGTCTTGCAAATACTAAATTGTATGCAGCCATGCATTAGGGATGGGCGATATTGATATTTTGGTATGCGATTATTGTAAAGCAAGCATGTCATGATCATCACGATTATTGCCTTAACTGTATTTGTAATGAAAATTGTCTAAAATTTGTCAAACTGTCTACAAATGTGTCTAAACACCCCAAAACTGATCACGATAAGTGCCGATTATCACGACACGATTATTGCCTCTCACGATTATTGTTAGTAGTAAAAATTGCACGATATCGATTATTTACAAAGAAAATATCACGGTTAATAGGCAAAACCGGTTAATTGCCCATCCCTACCATGCATGTATGCATACTGAAACACTCGTGAGAGTCTCAATGTGTCAAACACTAAGTGCGTATAGAACTGTAATCATTGGATTTACTTCTGTACAGATATTAGTGTGTCAGTGCCAAGAAACCATTGCACAAGCTGACAATGCCAGTATATTATTTACAATTCATCTGAATTTTCCTGGCTTCAGGCCTCTATTAAAAGTGGGCTGGTTTGTTGATCGGATCAAAATTGGACAAGTGCATAGCTAAGATTGAGAATTATAATCGGTTACATAGTTTAACAGTTGCTTAATTTGCTATGGCTGCTACTTCTAGCTGAGTTTTTTTACAAAATTGCTTGACTACTTATCAGTTGATCACAGCTATACTAGCCACATAGTTGTACCTTATAGTGTCAATATATTTAAATAGTGCATTGATTGCAATTAGTCCAACAAAACACATTGTAATTAATTAAATTATTGCTAATATTGCATAGGAATGTTTTGCTACAGTAAATGCATCATCCAACATGTGTACCATAAGTACATAAGTATTACATGTAATAAAAACTAGGTTTGTTAGTAATTAAGGATCATGTTACTGAAGGGTTTACTCATGTGAAGCTGTTAATGCTACCGCATGCATATAGTAACTAGTTTTAAATTTAAAAGTGGCGACGTAAATTTGGAGATTCACCTAAAAATTCACCTAAAAATTTCCAAATTAAAATCATCGTCAAATAAATCACATATTATACAGTATTTTGAGTGTTTATAAAAAGGTTTAATGCCTAAAGACTGAAATACATATAAAGCCAGTTGTATTTCATGTATTTGCTCAAGTATAGAATTGCAGTTGGGTAGCTATGTACGTACATGCATGCACAAATGAAACACATTCTCTAGTATCTCTACAAGATTTAATCCCTCCATAATGTATCACTTATAATTTTGCATACCAAAGTAGGGACTAGGGAGTGACTCTTGTGAAGTGCTAGAGAATGTGTTTCGTTGATGCATGTATGTATGTAACTACTAGGGCTGCAACGAATACTGGTTTTTTGGTATCTGGATCTTTGGATGCCTTAATGAACAAATGCCAGACAATAATTCTATTAATGCTAATAAAATTTTGCCACGAGTGGTGTACCATGATCTTTAATTAGTACACATGAATTAATGCCCAGATCTTATATGTTGCTACGTATTACAAGTTTACTATAAGTGCAAACTGCAAAGCAGGGTTACTTACAGCAAAAATTGCACAGGTAAATAAGGCTATTTCCAGCTGCACATTCATAATGCATAATTAAGTACATAAATGAATACTGAATATTGATTTTACTATCCGAGTACCAAAATTCTATAACGAATATCCGAAGAAATCGAATATTTGTTGTAGCTCTAACACGTACGCATACAGCATACAGCAGAATCTTACAATTACGTAAGTATATGGATAATAGTCTGTGCAGTACTTAACTGCATACATCAGTATGTACAGCAGGTATGTACGTACGTAATATGGATACTATACAAAAATACCTTGTGAGGCAAGGCCAAGTTAAATGTATGAATCTTGATATGAGCATACTAAAACTAGGTAATAATTCATATCAAGAGTCATAAATCTATGTAGATTGTAATTTTCACATACAGGATGTGAAATTTTAGTTAAAGCAGAATTTCTCAATTGTGGTGGCTCAGTGAAGGATAGAGCAGCACTTTATCTGATAAAAAATGCTGAAGAAAAAGGTCTTCATCTATTTAGTTAACTGTATTCACTTGGCATGTATATATGTATTTGTGTAGGACAGATAAGAACAGGTGGTACAGTAGTTGAAGGAACTGCTGGAAATACAGGTAAATATGCACAATATTAATGGTGTATAATGCATACACAAATATGCATAGTTGACATCTTTAGTCATGTATCAGCAGCTTCCAAGCACTGCAAAGTTGTGCTAATACATGCATGTACGTATGTTAATATCAAGCATGTTTATATGTATATATGTATACATACTCAATTATGTGCTTTAAATTTAAAAGAAGGATATGTATTATAACCAAGAGTACATAATCGTACGTACTCTTGTTATAACTTTATAACTTTTAACTTTTTGTGTTCCTCTTTTGTATTAAAGCTGGCAAGTATTCTTGAATAACCAGAAGTGTACACCATAGTCTTCACAATAAATTTGTATATCAAGACTCACGATAGTGAGTCACGAGGCCAAGAAAAAGCAGCAGTATGCGACAACAGAGTGAGTTATTTACACGTAGCACCGCACTCAAATTTGCAAACGCTCTAGCTAAGCCACCATAAAAGCTATCGCTTAGTTATCAAGAACCCAGTACGTTCTTACCATATAGAATCAATATACTGACGGTGGAGGAAATCGGCCCCACTATTCCTGAGTAACAGCCATTGTGAGTTTTATGGCACTTGTTTGTGCAACCACGCCTGACGAACCATCTTTTCCCACCCGATTCGCTCATTACTCAAGAATTAGTACCTTTATTTAATGGAGAATCAGTATCCCAAAGTTCATCAAAATCGGTCCAGCCAGTCTTCTGTTACCCTTATAAAGTCCTCCTTTCATTAAAATTTTTTTACGTGGCAGTCGTTTTTTCTTCTACTTTGCACACTTCATGAGGGCTTGCATGAACCCTGGAATATTAATTTCAGATTTTCATTCTGTACATCACACTTAGTAGTTTAATAACTCGCTCATTCTTTCATTGATTTCAATCAAACTTGCACCAGCATTTCTCCTATGTATACTCTACAAGTCAAGCAATCTTCAGGGTTACTCAAATACATTAATGCTCTTGAGACAAACTTTTACATAGCAGGACAAAAGTTTCCATAACTTAAAGGAAAATCAAATCATTTGCATAAAATTTCAGATACAGAAACTAAATTGATACACAAATACTCACTAAAAGTTTAAAGAAATTGTAACACGGGAGTTTGCTTTTAAATATTACATAGGATTATAGCCATAATATAGCTACTAACTAAGCAAATACATGCTATCCACGATGATCCTGGCCATTG
Organism: Spongia lamella; assembly: GCA_963930835.1. Lineage (NCBI taxonomy): Eukaryota > Metazoa > Porifera > Demospongiae > Dictyoceratida > Spongiidae > Spongia > Spongia lamella. The sequence continues at coordinate 7,185,492 of OZ005748.1, read as the reverse complement.
TTTAGCACCTCAGATAATTTATATGTATATATGTAGCTATACAGTATGACAAGTATTTTACAAAAATAAACAAGGTTAGCTATATATGTATCACTTTGTGTGGGCGGACCAAAGGGAAAAGCAGGGATGCAAATCTGATGTATCCCTGAAAGCAGGGATACAACTAGTTGTATCCTGGGAACATGTACCCTTGATCTGAATCTGCAACTTATGCCACTCTTTATACGTATAGACACAACATAACGTCTATTGATAACGTAAATCTGAATGCTAAACAAAAACAGCTTGGCTGTAAAAAAGTGCAAGGCCAATAAGAAGCAGCATTACAAATGGTCACAAGCAACCAAAAACTTTGATATCAGGTAAGGCCAAGAAGTTATAGCCTTTATTAAGAATATTTTTACTTGAATGATATACAATAGTTTACAGGGCATCTTCACAACTATGATTGGCTTTGTCACTTGGCCACCTTTTTTGTAATGCTGCTTCTTATTAGCCTTGCACTTTTTTTACAGCCAGGCTGTTTTTGTTTAGCATACAGATTTACCATGGAAGCCTCTTCTCAAGTTTCAAATGTATTTTGGTGCTTTGCGATAACTGTTGTAGCATCAGTTTGAGCTCTGACCCTTACTTGTAAAAAGGTTACATATGGTACAAATTATTATAATTATGATACGTACTGCATGTACTTAAACTATATATGTGACTGGATTTGAGCTTTGACACACACAATAACCAGCCACACTTTTCACCACTAAACAATAGCTGTGTTAATTAACTAACAGTTCATGCATTCATTGTTGCCTAAAGTCCTTCAGTCTGCTTTTCCTGTGGCTTGTTTCTGGGGCCTGTCAGATGTCCACGAGTGCTCTGATGGTCTTAGTCATGGATTTGGCTACATTTTGGGGCATTTGAAGCCGAAAAAGGTATCAGGTAAGGCTATTTAGCTGTGTTTCAGTTTCATGGAAAATTTTGTAAAGCTGTAACCACCCCACCCTCCACCCCTATATGGAGGCATTTGGGATACTGGTAAAAAAGCTATCTAAAACGGTGGGAAATTCAACCACATAGCTATCCAATGAAGAGTTTGTCTACTTTGAAAGACTATGAATAACTACAGATTTGTGGCAAATTCCAAGCATGCAGCTTCTTGCTACTCGAGATAGAATGAGTTAAATAATTAAAACTAGTATTTCTAATTATTTATAATTGTGCGTGGAAGCCGACTATTGTCTAATCCGGTCACATGTACATATTATGATACTGTAAGCATACTAAGATATATTGTATAGGAATTGGATTAGCACACATCTGCAATGCTCTTGGATACAAGTGTGTAATTTACATGCCAGATACTCAATCACAGGTTGTGTATACATGTGTAATTGTCAAACCCATCCTTTATGTACATGCATAGAGTATAATGTCTAGTATAATTATTGTGCAATGTTTTGTTTATAATAGCTATGTAACTCATGTAATGACTATATGTATGTATGTATGTATGTATGTATGTATGTATGTATGTATGTATGTATGTATGTATGTATGTATGTGTGTGTGTATGTATGTATGTATGTATGTATGTATGTATGTACGTATGTATGTATGTATGTATGTATGTACGTATGTACATATGTATCATGCGTTATCTTTTATAACTGTATGTACAATGTATATGTTATGTACCTTTGTGTACATTTATACATACGTACGTACAGAATGAATTTTTGGTTTGTACTGCAGGAGAAAATTAATCTACTAAAAGTTTTAGGTGCAGATGTAAGGCCAGTACCAGCAGTGCCCTTTGATGATCCTGATAACTATAACCACCAGGTATATGTATGTAGCATTGATAAGTATATACCAAACATTTGGAAACCTGTAAGTATGTTACATGCAAATGATTTTATACTCCAGTCAAATAGAATTTTGGTTGTGAAACCTGAGATGCTATGGTAATGGAACAACAATTGAATTGCTATATGTAGTGTAGTGCATTAAATTCTATTTGTTACATGCACAGTAGATAGGTTAGTTGCATAATACATATGTACATTATTTTATGCTGGATATATTGTAAGTTGTAACACAATTAAGGACTAGTTTTGTTGAAGAGGCACTTTTTCTATTTGCTGTTTGGATAGTCAAAAATGTAGTCATTGTAATTCTCAGTTTTGATATCATTAAGTACTTGATAGTAGCGATTGATGAGAAAACTAGGCTTTTGAATAGATTAGGAGGACTGATAACATATGTGCCAATATAACACGTGTTAGAAGTCAAACTGACCTACCGCCTAAACCACTAGGTTTATACCCTCCTCAATCTTTCTTAGAGAAGTTATTTCAGTCTGCTCAAATCTTTCTTGGTTTTGTGACATTTACATCATTATGGTCAGCTGTCTGGATGACATGTGTTTTTGTTGATGAATAGTATGTAAGTCATGTGATAACAGCTGCTGTGTCCGCCATCAACAATTCCATCATCTCAATCATCCTAAAGCATACAGAAGTTGTACTGTGTGACATATAGTGGTGAATATATTTGTATCAGGAATGCTAAGTAGATGTTGTCTGGCAAAGCTATGCTGACCCCATCACATCAGCAAGTGCACATCAGCAAGTGCTCATCAAAATAATTCATTCAGCATGCATGGCTATGCGCTGAACTGAATGTCTAACTTGCAAACATGCATATGTATATGTATGTACAAGATAATAAACATATGAAAGATCTAGAGTAAGGATCAATTTCTGCAATAGAAAACAATTGAGAACAATACCACTCACCAGCACTGTCTACTGTAGCATCTAATGGTTGCTACAAGATTTAATTCCTACTTTGGCAGAACTATGTAGTATTTTAAAACCAAAGTAGATTTTTAGGATGTCCATATCCATGGCCTCTTGTTTCCTTCCTTTATAGTTACGTATGTAATTGCAAACTAGTGTACATGTAACTCTTAATTGATAAATCAGCTAATATGTATGTGATTGATGCGTACATGTGTACTTATATTATATATTTCATGTACGTATGTATATTTTTAGGCATCTAGATATGCTAAATCACTTGATAATGCTGTATGGACTAACCAGTTTGATAATACTGCCAATAGACATGGACATTATCTCACCACAGGACCAGAAATATGGAAACAAACAGGTACGTATGATATCTACACAAGTGAATTGTACTGTTTTATGTATATATATAGCTATGTATTATCAAGCAGGTTTTAGATGTGTATGTTGACATGGTCATTAAGGACTCAAACAAATATTCAACTATTTGACAAATATTTGTGTTCAGGAATATTTGTATTCAAATATTCATTTCAAAGTAAATATAATGACACCATTAATTTTGTGTACAACATGTAAGAAATGGCTTTACAATGCTTGATCATGCATAAGTGATTTAAGGCTTTTTTAATCTAATGAAAGATCATAACAACTTAATAATTTCATTATTACGCCTCATACATACATAAAATTTACCAAAAAAATATTCGAATATTATGTTATTGTCATTACAGGATATTCGAATATAATAATCACTATTTGTTTTAAAAGAAGGAATTTTATGCTCTATTAACTTTTAAGTATGAGCTGAGAGGAAGATGGATGCATGGTTTGTGGCAGGAATTTTGGTGTTTTAAGAATTGAAGAGAAAGTCTACCAGAAATACATACTTCAAAGTGACACAAAAAATTAGCAATGAATTAAGAATTAATGAATTATTGAAGGTAAATTAATGCTACAATTAATGAATACTCAAGTGATTTGCTTACCATTGCCAACCCATCAGAGCACCTCAAAAGGATCGGTACTACTGTGTTTGCTATTACTCGTACTTAAATACAGCATGTGGTACTATTCTTTTAAGGGTTCTTTAATGGGTTGGAAATGGTAAACAAGTTGCATGAATATTCATTAATCACAAGCATTATTTTATCATTTCTTAATTTGAGGCCTCAGGAGTCTTTCGATTATTCGTAATAGATGGATGTTTATTTTATGTTGTGTATTAACACGGCAGGGTTTGTATAAATTCACGTGATTCATCAGATCGCGAGGGGTTTTGATGATCAAGTCCCCAAATTGATTACTAAGATTGCTCCTATTGATACTATTTCTATTTGTGAAACACCACATTCACGATTACTAATTCACTTAGCATCATTTCCTGTGTAATGCATTAATTAATACTCATTGAATGTTATATGTACATATGTACATATGTACATATGTATGTACGCATGTACATCAAAGTATTCTTCTATAGAAGGAAAAGTAGATGCAGTTACATTTGCAACAGGCACTGGAGGTACATTAGCAGGTACGTATGTACTTATGTACATACATGTCTTATTATATGTATGCGTAATGTATCAGAAGCTTGTGAACAGCAAAAGAGCATGAAACTGTGTACACATTTAAGATTATATTAGCTACTTACGTAGTTATTATGATGAGTTGTATCGTTAGCTTTTACAATGGACTTATGTACATCATGTTATATACGTATAACATGTGTAGGTGTAGGGATGTTTTTGAAAGAGAAAAATGGTGATATTAAAGTTGTATTGGCAGATCCACAAGTATGTGCCTACACCATACACATGTACGTATAACATATTTTATCTTTTAGGGAAGTATTTTATATAACTGGTTTACACATGGAAAATTGGAAAGGAGTCCTGGAGCATCTATTACTGAAGGTGCATATTACAAGAATACACCCTCAAATGCTCATGATTTATTAAAAGATTTTTTAAACAGAGGAAACTATAATTCAGTTCTCATTCTATGGGATTACACTACTTATTACCATATACGTAGCTAGCTGCAAGGGGTATGACTGATATATACACACAACACCAGAGGGCATGCAGTGCCTGAGGGAGAGTGCATATATCTCAAGTTATAACATTGATAACACACTTTGCATTGGCTTAGTTTGAATGGTGACTGGTGAGCATGACTTGTTTCATTAGATGCTCTCCAACTTAGTACTAGTGTTTCAAAGAATGTTGCCTAAAATCTTATTAACCTTTTTGGCCTGAAGTGCTTCCCGCAAACAAAACACAAATGTTACTTTGTAATTCCTCAAGGGCAGACAGACCACTCGTAAGTTATATATACATTCCACGGTTTGATGTGGTATATCAATTATATACCGTTAGATGTTGCCCATATATATACAGTCTACAAAACTTTTGATATTATGTCATGACTTTTTCACTACTTTTAACATCAACACCCTAATCAAATGCATGTGATGTCCAACCACATTAAATGACAATATGGCTTTTGTCCAATTATTTCTGGTAAGTCATGATCTCCACTGCAACAAACCAGGCCTTAGATCAAGTTATAAGTAAGCCATGTGAAAGTTATACAATTACATTCTACGTAGCTAGTAGTGCTGTAGGTATAGCTAGTTGAATATTTAAATCAGCAGTAATTTAATATACGTACTATATAGGAGATTTTGCTACAAGTGCAATTTTGAATGTACTGTACATGCATGATACATTTGTCTAATGTGTGTTAAGCTAATCCATTTTGATTCACAAAATTTGTGAAATTAGACTTGCAGTAATTCCCACTATATACGTAATAATTATGTGATGGCTTGTTTGTTTTTCAAACTACGTATATAAAAACCCTCTACACGATCATAACTGTTCTCTTTCTTGCAATAATTAATAGACTACAGTAGTTTACAGTTAAAATAACACTAAATTAAGTACCACATAATTTTCAGTAACACTTTCTAGATCATACAAGAACCTGTTTGTAAGAATAGCACTGAGTGTACATAATTATCTGGAAATTAAGTAGAATACCATATTGCGTGTTGGTGTTTATAGGAATTGGCCAGGGAAGAGTTACGAACAATCTTAAAGGAGCTCCTATTGACTATGCAATTATGGTGTCTGACGATGAGTCTGTTTCAATGGTATGTATGTATATAGCCATATAATGCTACGTATATTATGTAATTATGGAGCTAGTTATGTACATACGTAGCTGTGTATAAACATACGTACATAGTCTGCTTGGCCTTTGTAATTCCCAAGCTTGCATATATGATGATCAATATCAATATGGCTTTATCCAGGTACTATGTACACTGTATATGTTGAAAACCAATAATTGATATTATGATTGTATAGTTGGCTCACATAAATTACCAAAGCCACAGGCCAATTGCAAGGCAGAGCTAAATTGGTTGAGGTACTCTTAAATGGTGTAAAAACCATGTTTCTGCACCCTAACTATTTTACAACGGATTTATAAGTTATACATTAAGTTGGATTTTATTGTATCTTGGGGTGAAATTGTAAGTTTAGTGAATTTGTACTGATAGAAATTAGAAAATTTCTATTTATATTTCATATAACAGTACGGTATTCTTGTTGCAATATTGCGGTATAACTAAATCAGTATTTGAGCAAATAGTCCTAAAAGATTATTTTTACAACATTTTAACATACAACAACTTTCCTAGATATGTAGTAAGTCATTGGTACACAGTGCTTATGATAAGGGTCGAAAATTGTTCAGACATTTGTTTTCCTGTTTTAAATTTATTGACTTTCCCATTGATAACGTATAGTAAATTTGTCTGGTCAAATTTGATTTGCTCGGTTAAATGCCAAAGTTGGCTGGAAAATGTCTAGTGACTGGTCATTATCATAAGCTCTGGGTACACTTTTTGCCTTAGTTACAACAGAAATTTATCCTAGTTATACTAGCTTACGTAAGTGTTTACTCAAGTACACAAGTCTTACTTTTATAGAGAACAGATTGAAAAAAACGTTATTAATGAAGAATTATCTTTACTTCACAGTATACGGTACACAAAAAAATTGACGGTACCAAAAACAATATTGCGGTGTAACTACCCAACCAGTATATTGCTCAAGTTTATGTTTTACTTTCCTATTTATATTCAATGAAGGGGACAATAACAACAGCTACGTAGGTTATCACCTATTCTACAATGAATAAGGCTATATATAGTTTCATCCAAATTGGTCTTGGATTGCTAAATTGTGTAGAATCCTTGCTTCTGCACTCTGATATATGTATTATTTGTACAGTGTAACAAATCAGTACCATAAGCATATTCTGCATATTTTCATATAGACATTTCGCTTGCTTCATGAAGAAGGCTTTTTTGTTGGTGCTTCATCTGGATTAAATGTTTCAGCAGCTGTAAAGGTATACAGCATATGTATGTGTTACTTTTAAAAATGTGGTTTGGTGTATTACTAAAATGTGTGATTGTATATATGAATATGATAAGGTAATTTATTAAGGACTATGTTCTTGATGTCTATACATGTATGCACAATACATGTTACATGTGTAACAGTATGTATACGTATGTTATACAGTTTGTGTGTAGTATATTAGAACCCGGTAGAATCTCTTCCAGTTGGGAACTTAGTACTGAGCCTGGAGATCATTTTGTGTATTGACTTTTCTTACATAGATCTAGCAAACTATATACGTACATACGTACACACATATATCAGCAGCCAAGAAAGATGCATGGCACACAAGTGTGTTATTTACATGACCAATCAAGTTGCTGATTTCAGCTCTTACATACCAGATTTTAAAAAGATACGTATGTGTTCCTGAAAATCGTCTAATTTTCTTCATACTTTTCTTCTTCTTTGCACTAGACGATAAATGTGCATGCAAACAACCTCCTTGTGGATCAATTTCCCTGAAATTTGGCATATGATCCATAAACACAAGTAGGTGTAAGAATTTTAGTAGGTGCTTACATATATCCACTAAGCATTAGTCAACCTGAAATCTCAACCAAAAACATCCTCACAAAACATTATATGTTATCAATCTGTTGAATATTTTGCAGATTATTAAATTTTGATCAGCTGTAACACTACACAGGCCTTGGCTGCCAGATGGCTAACTACAATTTGATGGCTGCATGGATGATGGCTGGCCAGTCGCATACGTTTAGTAGACTAACAATATTAATGTACTAACAATAGTGCTGCTAGTATGTGATTTAGGTGATGTCCATAAATTTTCAAATATTCAAATATTTGGTATTATTCTTGCGTTCAGACTTTGTTTCATTGATTCTTTTCATTGTTTCCACAATCTTATTTCCAAAGTATATTTAGATAGGGAATTTCTGAAATTTTTACCTCCTGCTATCTACTTGGTGTTATAGCTTTACATAAAAGTATTACTTGTATCTCTTATTTGTTCATGCAGGTGGCTAGAGATTTAGGACCAGGACATACAGTAGTTACAGCGTTATGTGATACTGGGGAAGTATGTTCTTCACTAGTTAGCTTATTTTGTAAGCATGCCTTGTATGGCTGAGTTTATATGTACATGGTTATTGATTATGCACAAATAACTTAATGTAGCTACGTACATTACATGTAGGTTGTACACTTAATTTCAAACCTTTTGTTTATCCAGCGATATTATGCTAGACTATTTAACAAAGAATTTCTACAGAAAAAAGGTACATACATGTTTATGTAGGTAGATATGTATCTTTTACTACAAATCAGTTATTGACATATGTATATGAAGTATGTAGGGGGAACCAGGAAAAAGGGAGTTGCATGCTGCCCCAAGATTTTTCATAGGAATTTTTTTGCAACTGCTAGATTGCCTAGAAAGATCTCTCTAAACAGATGATTACAATGCTCTTTGTAATTCAAAAAGTTTCAAAACATCTGTTCCAGTGTTCTAAATTTTTCAGTCATGTTGCTGGTTGGCATCATCACTAAACCAACAGAACAAGCGCTTCAAAAGTCTATTAAGTGATATTCTTTCTTTGTAATCCTCAGCCTTCTTTTAACACTTCATTATGGACATGGGCATTTTTGCCAACTGTGAAGTGCTCTCTTTCTTGTCACTGATGTACTAATTCTCCACACGTTATATTTCAAGCAAACAGCTATCATTTCAATTGTTCCTTAGACCAATAGAACTACATACTGGAAGTATTTCAATGCTTATGTAGTGGTAACAATGTCATTGTATAGATAACTGCTGTACTGATCCCATGTACCATACATGTGTATACGTATATTCATTAATATTGTACTGTACGTACATGCAGAAATTTTTGTGGCATAAAATTTTCTCTATACAGTGAGCAAACAGAATTTTCATGGTTATATTTTTCTGGATCACATATTCCAAGTTTTCATAGTTTTCACTTGTTACAGAGTGTTCGCACATGACTGCTCGTTGTTTTTAGCATGACAGGCCAATGCTTTGCCCAGCAGCTTTCTGCAGTTGACTATTTATTTCGTGAACAGAGAATTAGCAAAGGATTTGCCAAAGTGATGGCTTAGAGCAAGATAAATGATAAATGCTAAAGAGCAAGTTATCATTGGAGAATACACAGCAACAATGCACGGTGTTGTGGCTGCCACAGTGATTCGTAATTTAAGAGGATGGCATTTTCCAAATTTAGCATTTGTGGCTGGAAGTATGTAAGAAACTGTTGAGCCAGTTCATCTGAAAGCATTACATCGTCTGGCCTATATATTAATGGTTACAAGGCAACTCTATTCCTACCCAGCTGTGGCAAATCTTAGTGGTTTGTTGTTGGCTTTCTTGGCCCAGTTACTGTTCTTTGAACAACAACACCACACGTTTAAAATAATGTGCACACACAAAATGGATGTGGCCAACGGTGATACTGTCCTTCCGCAGAGCAACTACATCATAAGGAATCTTTCAGATTTCTCAGTATACGTAGCTTTTCCTTTACAATTTAAAGTTTGTCCTCAATGGGTGTTCCAGACATTCTTATAGACGTGATAACCATGACGATACAGCTGCTGAGAGTTAAGGTTGTCGTTATTGTCTTTGTGGAATAGGTAACACGTGTCAGGTACAACTCTAAGTGTTAACAAATTTAATTTTTTGCTGTAGCTGTAGCTAATGCCTAAATCCATAAAATTTACATGCCACAACAATTTTTGCTTGTAGCTACAGTACGTATATTAATTTTATGTGCATGCATATAAGTATGTAATATGTATGTTTAATTTTTGCTATAGGGTTACTAAAAGCTGTTGCAGAGAAATATCAAAATTCTCTACACTAAATAGTTAGAATTTAAAAATTTAAAAATTCTGTGTTGTAATGATGTCTTTATATAACTAGCTACTGGCAGAATACAGCTGTATTTTATAGTATATCCTTTTATAATATGCATCAAGTCAGTAGAAGTTGTTCATAAGGCATGGCACTGTACAAGCACATTAAAATCAGCCATTTTAGTTGATAGTATAATGTACAAGTGTAATGAACAGCAAAATGGGTTTACTAAACTAACCGATGATACCTTGGTAATGGTAGTAGTGAAAGAATTTATAATGATTACTAGTATCCTACATGTGTCGCACACGACAGCATATAGCTAACAATCATAAACAATGTAAATGGTATTCAAACTTGACCATCATAGCTAACTATATTATAGAAACATCATTTTATTATTGATCTGTCTGCTATTGAGATGTTACAACCAATATACTGTAGATTGTGATTTTTTCGTGGTGAAAATATTTACATATATAAGAGTAAATTTGAAAATTATTTTCATGAAATGTTAGTAAAATATGCTTCGATATACAAAAAATTTTTACTTGAATATTTATTATATGAAAATCAGTGACACGAAAAAATCAGTGACACGAAAAAACTAATCTACGGTAATCATAGTATTAATTTTGTGGTGTACATTAATGGGCTGGTAGAAACTAGGACAACGATAACACTTTATGATATTTAAAGTTAAGGACTCGCAAATTTTTTTAAAATGTCAGTACAGCAGTTATTACTTTGTATTTCTTTAACCAAATTTTCCTTGAAATCAAATTATAACCTTATTTTCTATGCAGAAATCCCCATAGAAATATGTACAAGTATTTGATACAAAATTTTCTTAACGAATGCCACCAAAATGAGTTATTACTTTATTTCCATGCATAGCTATAGCTAAAGTAACACTTTTTTTAATTTCAAAAAGCATTTGTGATTGTATGCAGTAAACTATAACGTGGAGTACACATCATCGCATTATTTTAAATTGTGATCTTTGGTTCTTATGGTGGACAGGCCTATTATGTAGCTATGTATAATAACTTTAAAGCTTGCACAGTCTTGCATAAATTATAATAATAAAATTGCTGCAAGTTTTTGATGCTAGTTACACATGCACACTGAAGCTCCTCCATGCAACATAGTCTATATTAAGGTACGTATCTGATCTGATCATAGGTAATCTTGTCTTACCAAATCTGCATGGCAAGACTTCATTGCATGCAACAAACATAATTTATGTGCATTGGTCAATTTGTTCAGGTTAGACATTCGTTATCACGACATTAGGTTATGTTTAAAAGCTAGTTAGTCATAAAATCTCAAAGCTAGCTACACTACACTCATAGTCAGTGATATTTAAATTTGTAGGGTGCCATGGTAAAACTTATAATGAAATATTCTAGATATTCCATGCATGTAGCTATTAACCCTGACAAATCTAATAAATCTACTATAGCCTTTTTAGTGAGGTAGCTATAGCTATTTATGGCTATATCAATTATCATGGAACCACAAGCATTCAGATTCTGAACAATTGTGAATTAGTCATGATCATTTCTGTTAGTTGGTATTTGGATGGCAAAAGCATCGAGATTTTTGGTGAATCTATAGTGATTAAGGTATTGATTGTTTTATCATGATATTGATGGAGAGTGGAAAAGGCTAATATATCTAGCTACGTACCACTCGACATTTACTGAGCTTAGGTGTTTTTTTGAGGTAGCTATAGCTAACATAGCTAGATGCTCTATAGTATTTTTGGTAACAATAAAGCCAGCTCATGTGTGCTTAGTAGCTACCCATAAAGGTTAAACAAGCCCATTTCAGACCTCATGCAGAGTAAAGCCGTGACGGTGTCAACAATATAACCATGGCTTTCACTTTCGAGTTAGTCTAGTCATGGGCGGACGCGCGCACGTGCCGAAACCGGCTGGAGTGGGTGTGTCAAGAATATAGGCAGAGGGAGTTCTTCGGTAAGCGTGTAGGTATATACGTAGTTGTATGTAATTATTGTTTTTGTCACGGGTCTAAGTCATCTTTACAATACACCACGTGTACAGCAACACGACGACAAACCATTATCTATGGACAAACTAGAGTCTAAAGTCACGTGATGGCGACTACATGCATATTAATATACATACGGATGCCTATGGTACATGGGCCAGTAAGAGTGCATGCTAAGTTTGTCAAAAAGCTAACAGTATTGCTTATCGTTCCAAATTTTCTGATGGAACGTTGCAGATTTTATACTGCTATTCAGATCATATATTTATATACGTAGCTACATCAGATCTCAAACATATGTACACAACATTTTCATTTTTTCATTTTCAAGGATATAGCTAACATTCCGTGTTAGTCATGACATTGATCATGACATTGATCATGACATTAGCTGCCTTTTTGTTCCTTGAGTTTTTACAAATTATGGAAAACATGAGGGGTGACTCTGTCACAGGAAATTTTGTCCTACTAAAAATTGTCCTAGGACATATTTTCAAGAAATTTTATCCTACCCAATAAAATTTGTCCACATAGCTAGGACAAAAATTTTCAGAGGAGATATCAAATTCAGTTCTGATTTATTGATTTCAAGTCTGATTTCAATGGTTTAAAATCTATTAAATGTGTGGGATTTATATCGACCGATTATGAGCTTGCATTTGAAAGGTATCAATTTCTGGAAATAATACTGAGTTTACAGAAAATTATTGAGTTGTGAGTCAATTGATTTCATGATTTTAGGCAGGGGTGTACAGGAGGCAGACCCCTTGGAAAAAAAAGTTTCTTCTATAGAGGGACTATGAAACAGTTTATCCTGGACTGTGACTGGAGCTATATATACCACCTTATCATCATCATTGATTGTATTTGTTTTCTGTTATGTGTGTATTAATTTGTTTGTGTTGTAGTTGTTTGTGCTTTGTATTTTGTATGTACTGTAATAGAGCTCCACATTTACTGAGTGAATGATTCCAAATTAAAAATAATCAAATAATTTGACATGATGCATAGCTATTTCCTTTACAAAAATTAATGGATATTCACTGGCAAAGGGGACTAACCGGACGTTACTAAAAACGTAGGATCGCAACCACCACCTAGGCTTTGTGGCAAAATGGTACAAGTTTACCTCATCTCTCCCGAAGTGGATTGATTATTCAACTAGGCTTTGCAGCGCGCAGCTACATGGTTAAATAGACTAGCCAAGTGTAATGCATGCAGCGTACGAGGCGGTAGTGTGATGGGCTATGAATCGATAGGGTTTAGGTTTCAGCAGTGGTTCAATTCCGGCTTGTGGTAATTTTTTCTTTTCAGTGGTGAAGATAAAATCCTAATGCTTTTGTACATCATGCATTATTAAAATAGCCTGGCTCTCTGGATGTACCTAGTGTATTTGGAGATGTTTAAAGCTTTTAACTTTATTTCATACATTCACAGTAAATTTGCTCCATGTGAATCAGTAGCTGTAACGGTAGGTCTTTTGACAAAGTTAATAAGATTACATCTTGTATAAGTTTAGTATTAAAATATTAGCTATGTGTAAATAATACCATAGCTAAATGATCGAAATGAAAGTTTGGTGCAACTAAAGTTTGGCAAATCAGCTATCAACTAATTTAGCAAAACGAAAACTTCTTCAGCAAATCATTAGCTACTGATATGGAGAAACTAGCATCAATTCACCACATTTGCCAAATGTTAGTTCCGCCAAACTTTTGCTAATAATTATCTTAACACTGCTATAATGACCTTACCCTTCAAGGCATGGGTAACATACTATCAGTACACTCAACGCTTGATAAAGAAGGACGTCAAGCTATTAATGAAGTTAAAGAAAAGGAGATTCAGTTTCATAAAGAAGTATGCCAAGAAGCATTGTAAGTTTTCTATACTCAAATAATGCATATGCAGATACCGTATATGTTGACATAAAATTCATACGTAGATTTTGGTATAAGCTTGCTGAGTGCAAAATTTTTAATCATCAAAAAGAAGCAGTGGCTTAAGCAAACAATGTATATCATCATCATTAATACTGGGCAGGCAGCATATGCTGATGGGCCCAGGGGGTGGTCAACACCCCCAGTATAATGATCAGCGAAAATTAAACCCACGATCCTGTCAGGCTTGCTTCCATGAAATGTAAGTCCCTCAAAAATTTCCGTGTAGCTATACAGTATACATACTAGGTATATACACATAATCTCATTAAATAATATAAGTATATATTGTATAATGCAAACCAAGATAACAGAAATTAGTTTGGTTTTGTCATCATTGTAAATGCACTACCAAGCAATGTGCACAAAAATCACAAAAATTTCTACCAAAAATAATTATTATTATTGATCATCCCCATCTCATAACATAAAAATTGGTTAATAATATCAAATATTTCATCAAAAGAATGCAAAACACAGGAAAACCGCTATATATACTCTAGTCTCAATTCAGTGCATAAACAGGGCATGCGTATATACTGACTCCAGGATTTGTATACCAGTTTTCCTGTGGAAAGCAAAGGTTTTCTTTAAAATTTTCTAGTGTTACCAACTTTATAATTATTAGCAATACCAACTTACAGTTACCTATCACTAGTACTACCAAGTTACGTACAATAAGTCACGTACATAGATTTTTATGTATGTACCATGATTTTCTTTAGTATACCACCTGTAGGTTAAATGTTCATGTGTTTTACAAACTTTAGGATATGGCTAAATCTTTTGACAGTTATCCGAAGTAAAGTAAAAGAAAAGGTTGAGCATAATAATAGAGGTAGAGAAAGCTGGAGGATTGAAGAGTTTTGTATGGTATGAATTACATGTCTTGTGATCAAACAAATGTATCTTGGCATGATTTGATTAATGAAATTGAAATTAATTAATGTAATTAGTGAAATGATAGTAATGCTCAACTTTAAGGACAGGCTCTTGGTAGATTTGCCTTATTATTTACAAAAACTGACCGTTTTGTACATTTTGTGCTTCCGAAAATACTAAAAAGTGAAATATCCAAGATACCGTAGTTCTCTTATGCTTGATTGTAGCCATGCTAGATTTGCACCAGAAGTATTATATATTGGAAAATTTTTGAGGTACAAAATTTTCAAGGATGCTACATTTTTAACTTCTTTGCAAATAGATTTTCAAGAATATCTATTGTGTCAGGCACTTAGCTATTAGCTTATAAAACTTTATAAGTAGATAAATTTTTGAGGTTGTGAGCTAATCCACGAAAGCAGCAAAAATTTTTACCTTGAAGATTTCCCAATATACGTATGGTAGACTAGTCTTTATAGTTAGCATTATATGGTCAAAATTGGCAGCTTGTTAAAATTGTTGGTTTTGATCACTTTCTGGAATATCACAAGTGTTGCATATATGAGGGTGGGCAGGTGGGAGGGGGTGGGTAGGTTACAACTGTCAGTAGACATAGGCAGCCAAGTTGTAATTAAACATATAATATGTAATATTAAAATATAAAATAGATTTTAGTTGTGACAATACAGTCAGTTTTTACAAATTCAGTGACATAAAATTATAGTAAATTACCTAGTCACGATTGTGACTCGGCATGAGAAAACCGGACTTACGTACACAAAATATACCAATTCATAAAAAATTATTATGATATGTATTTTCTTTATTGTATAAGATTTTCCAAATCTGTATTCTGCATGAAAAAGTTGTATATGGAATAAAATAGTTGTGCTAGATTCCTATGTTCATTATTTAGTTTTGAAATCCAAAAAGTTGGTCAAATTTCATGTGCACATAAGCCTGGTTTTCAATCATAATTAATTCTTCTATCAATACCACGTTCTTATTGTTTGTGCAGATTTGTCAAGCTCCTGTCCAAGTTTTTTTGCCAGCTGCTGGAGAAGTACAGTCATTATCAAAATGTACTAACTGTCATAAAAGAGTATGTGATGATTGCCACAATACTCTATCAGCTAGCAAGGTTATTATACGTATGCATGTATGACAGCTAATCAGTGTATTCTCATGCTGGATCACACATCATCATATTCAGACAGTTGATTTGGCTGTAATAATGTGACAAGGCCTGCAAAAATCAACCATGTAATAATTATATAGTTGCATAAAAATTGCATTTTTAAAGATACGTATGTCTTCTCATAATTAATGCTCTATGTACACTGACAAACTACAATTATTACCACAAATGGAGAGTTTAATGGATCATGTTTTGAGGCTTACAGAATAAAAAGTACAGTATATACTCATTTTTATATTCATGAATATCTAACTAAGTGTAATTTGTGCTGGCATGGTTGATTTTCCCAGGCCCAGTCACATACACAGACACAGTGGTTATGTAGTTACAGCACTTATCATTATTTAATCTTACGCAGCCTCATGTGTTACTTTGTTACCCATGTATATGGAGACGAAAAGTAGCACAGATCACTGGAGAATGGTTTGATGACAGTTTAATAAAGATGTTGCATAAAAAGGTAGCAAATACGATACTGTATAGTGTAAAACTTTAAAGAGGAAGTATTTTATGATTTTTATAATGAACACTATTATGAACCATGAGAGTGGTCATGAAAACCCTAATGAACATGAGTTCAATCTCAAACTTGTTTACATACTTTTTGGATGTTTACTTGTTTCCATTGTTTCATAAATTTTTCATGCCCACTTGTTTTAACAGATCTTTAGCTAGTTCCTCATGCTTATTGATTAGTAGCTAACTTTTTTAAAATTGAAAATTTTTTTGTACTATCTACGTATGTATATTGTCAGTATTTGTTTCAACCCTTGATGGACAGATGTCAGTGTTATGAAAATGACTAATTTTATAATTGATCATTCTTGCTAAGATGATGAACACATTGCTCGATAGTTTTATTACCAAATTATTTTAGTTATACGCTACAGTACATGCAGAATATATTTTTAACTTCCTTGTGTGACTAATTGTTATTTACATGTTTTCTTCAGGCACTAAGTATTCAAGATTGCAATGTATCATTTATGCCATGCTGTCCAATCTTAACCAATGCTGAAAAGGTTTGTAATATTCTTTAGCTACTAACTTGTAAAATGTGCTATCCATATGTTACCTGTGTTACTTTCTATAGATGTTTTTGTGTAAGATGGCCTTTCCCCAAGGAGCTATAGAGGTTTGTGTTACGTACAGTGGTGATCTACTGTTATGATGCTTAAGCTAGACACAAACTTTTGTATTATACACAATGCTACTGACTCATACCATGTTAACTATTATGTGCTATTTCTACAAATTGTACAGGTACCTGTTAGATAAAATTGGTAATGTGATTATTTTTAGCTGAAGATGAATCAAGACATGTCTTCAAATACCCTAAAAGTTAATCTTCTGGCTGCTTATAACCTTCCATGTTCTTCAAATACTAGAATAAATCCCGTTGCCAAGTTGGCTTTGCTGTTATCAGATAAGTAAGTTTATATCAACTAGTGTACACAATGGTATAATAGTATAGTATTTATTGTAAACTCTTGGTACGGGACAAACTTAGCAATGCAGGTGCATAAATGGTGAAAATTGAAATCGAAAAATGTGATCAAATTTTATGTGCACATAAGCCCTAAGTTTTCTCATGCCGGGTCACATTCAAGACATCCGATAGGCCTCAGATAAAAAGCCATAGTAAATGTACACTAATGAAGTGTTAATTAGCAATAGCACCAACTTGGATTGTTATTCTATTGAAATAACTATTGATTGATGAAGTGTTCACCAACTTGAATTATTATTTTATTGGAATGGCAATTGAATGGGACTTTCCATGGTATACAATTTGGAATAGTATTGGTATACTCATAGATAGTCACCTACCTGCGTCCATCAATATTAGGTAGACCTCATTGTGTATAATTATTAGATACATAAATTACTTGTATACTCAAATTTTAGTAGGGATCTAATGCAGTTTACAGATTTTGTAAATCTTATACAGAAATGGAGATACTATAATATGAATAGGTGTATTTTGTGTACACAAGCCTGGTTTTCTCATGCTGGGTTACAAATAGCTGTGATGGCACTAGAGAAGTAGCCATCAAGCTGGATATTACCAGGCGACTGGCTAGTAGCAATGTCATTGATCAGGCTATATATGCAGCTGTTTAGATTCAATCCTCTTACTATTGACCTATTGTGAGTGTTATACTAGTGTAGCTGTGGGTAGTCACATTAACTGTGTTCAATGGCAGCTATGTAAGATTTGCACTGACGATGGAGATATGTATCTTCATTACTGTATGAGATTTACAAAATCTGTAGAAACGCTGCATAAATGGTGGAAATTTTGCTGGACTCCGGCCATATCCCATGTGTATACATAAAGTTTGAAATCCAAAAATGTGGTCAAATTTAATGTACATGTGCACATAAGCCCTATTTTCTCATGCCGGGTCACATATACATATACGTAATACAAGAATAATTAATTAGAAGTTGGTTAAATGGAATGTTTGCTTTAAGTGGTGGCTTTTAATACACACCATGCACCAAATTACAGAATTATACATAATAAAAAGAAATAATATTCTCTAGAAGGCAAGAGATGTTTGTACACAATTCTCCACTGTTTTTGATTGGCTGCTAATTGAATTGCCCAACACTTTACTTTAGACAGTACTTTGTTGGGCTACTTAATACTACAATCACTTACTTCTATAGAGGCGATAAGTAAGGTGTGGTGGGTAGCCACAATGTGATGTGTTACAGTTTTTCAAAACACAGCAAATATCCTTGACTGAGGTCCAGGTGTATACAAATTAGCAATTTCAATGTGACTAGGCTTGTGAAAATAAACCATGTATCAATATCACATAAAAATTGTCTCAAATTTTACCATTATCGCAAAATTCAGTGGAGTATCTTGTTAAGCTTACAGAACAATACCTTATGAATATCTAATTTGCATTCATGTGGTTGAGTTTTGGAAACAAAAGTGAATTATGATACGTACATGTGTTCTACGTACGTATGTATGTTATCTTACAACTGTCTATTATAGTTACAAGCAACCACCAGCTGCAGTAGTTCAGCAGTCAGAAACTGTATATGATACATGCAATCCTGTTTGGATGACTGAATTTGAGTTTGAAGTTTATGATGACATTACGGTCAGTAATTTATTATAGGATCAACGTTAAAAATTCCTATCAGGCCACACAAAGTTAAATGTCTGTTTCTGATCCAAGCATCCTTTAGAAAGTGACCAGGTAACTAGGCTTACTTTATTCAAGACCTAAAACATATAATACACAATGTTACTTTCATTCGGCACAATATTTCTTTCATCCATTATGAAGTTTTTGTACAATTTCACATTATTTTATTGCTATTTGTATGGTTTACTGCTATTTGTATGGTTTACTGCTTGGAAAAAATGACCAGGCAGGAAGCCCTGAAATATATTTTTAACTTTGTTTGGCCCCATAGGATACAACCTGATACACTACGTATGTAAATCTTTGATATGGCAATGCTATAGGATATACTGTACTTACGTATACATATGGAATTTTGATCATTAGCATCTGTTTACACTAGCACTTAAATGCTGTATTTGGAAATTTCATTTGTCCAAGCCCATCTTATAAAATGTACAGAGCCACTGTACACATTCTGATGGGATAGGCTACTAGGCACATCGAATTTATGTTGATTGATTTCTTGGTAATAATTAATATGTAAACAATGTTCCCATATTAATATTGTTAACTAAGAAGACAGTAAATACCTTTCTGTGAGTGATTCAAAGAATATTAACTATAGAAATCAAATCGTGGGCATAATGCAGAAGATGCATTTTCATCAGATTTGTCTTGATGAATAAAAGATTGGGACAGTAGGTCTTATTTTTAGGTGCTAGTTGTGGCCAGGATGATAGGTAAAATTGTCTATACACTGGTCACACTAGCCATAAGATTAAATGTGCAAACTGCTGAAATAAGGCCTCAAACATTAAATGTTTCTTCTACCCAAGGTTCTGAAAGTGCAGTATTTAAACCACAGTACTGTAAATGCATATTATATGGGGTAAGGGAAAATAGCTGCACATTGAGCATGTCTTCACCTGTGAGGAACCGAACAGGCTGTAATGCAATGTCTTGACAGCTTGTTCTGTCTGGTCATTAAATGACCAGAAAGTTTTAATTGCTATGGAAGTACACACACATGCATGGTTGTTAAATACAATAATACAGCTTTTACTACTGTATAATGTCAATATATGACGGGGGAAATTTAACAAATTTGACATTCATACACTCGTCAAATTTCCGATTAATATATGGCAATTTTTCTGATCATAAAAGTAGGGATTTATGAATTCATCAAAAATTTTCCGTCAAATATTTATGCTGTACGGCATGTATTTTACGTACCTAATGAGTGTTTAAACACTTGTATAGTTGTAAACATGCAGCACAGGATTGTACTACCTTACTGATTTTATGTTTGAATAATCATATTGTAACAGACTAAATATACTGATTTTGTTTCATTATAATTATATAGTCAAAACAGCGCCTTGTGATCATTGTGGCTAACAACCTCAGAAAGAATGGAAAGAAATTTATAGCAGAGGTACATAAACTATTACATTTCCTTTTGATTAGTTACGTATGTAGAATGTTTTTGAAGGTCATTATATCATTATCTGACAAACATTGTATGGACAATGTCCCTCACCTCTTGAAATTAACCAATGAAGCTTTATTGGATAGCAAGCTAAAAAGTAGCTTATTTATTAAATCTTCACATGAAAAAATTAATACAAGCCCCAGTATTAAAAGAAATGTCAGTCCAGTGTTTGTAAAGGATGGACTACTTCATTCACTGCATCAATCAAGCAGAGCTTCTTCATGCGATAGTTTAGTTGGATCACTCTTCACTGATTCTGACAGCAGTTATGACTCAGGAAGTAGTAATGAATGTATGAGTTGCGATGAACTGTCTCCTACATCAGGCAGTTATGCAGATAAACACTGTAATGCTATGACTACAACTGGTAGAGTGAGAAGCATTTCAGTACGAAGCGAAAAACGTAGAAGATGTTCTAGAGAACAGAGGAAGTCTCTTATGCAACATATGCATATAGCGCGTTGTAAAAAAGAAAAGATACATACAGGTATGAACTAATGTAAAATCAGCAACTCACTTTTTCCTATTAGTTTCATTGTTATTCACATGTATGTATAATTCTAAAATTATTGTCAAAGCACTCTTGCCTGTGTTGTAACTTATACATACGTACGTAGCTACTGTCAATGAAATAAAACTGCTGCTTATTCAGGTGTTCAACGAAGTATAAGTGAAGAAGCTATATCAGCAGTGGTTGAGGATTATTTGCCCGTAAGACAAATGCATAATTATTATATTGCATGCATGGTATATTTCACATGGTTAATTAAACTTAATTTATTTAGCTACGTAGTAGTAGGATCAAGCTTGCACCTACGTATGTATTATGCTTTTAAAATCACCTGTGGAGCAATACTCCCTATTATATGCTCAAATTATGAAGATGCTCCACAAATGATCTGATTTCAACGTTTCCTACCCTCTTATCTTTTTATACTTGTTTATGAATGTTAGTAGTCTCTGTCTTTCTGGTTCCTCTACAGCAAGATATCTATTGTATGAGAACTAAATACAAAATTATTTTAGTGGTACCTGATCTAGTGACTGCAAACGGAAGCTGTATTCAGCCTATCCAGGCCTAGCAATGGTATAATTAAGCTATGTGGTCCTTTTTAATGATTTGAGTATGTTTTCATTATAAAACTGGTGCATGCTGCTGAAATTTTGCCTAAATAATATGCTCAAAATTATGCCGGCATAATAGGTGTGCAAGCCTAGCTAGTAGCTACTTGTAACTTGGATGTCACTACATGATTATGTAGTGGTATTATGGCTTAGTAATTGTTGTTAAGTGGCGGTGACTGGTATAAAGGTGACTGGCTAAATGTAGCTATGTACTGTAAACGATAAAACTTACTCGGGAGAAAATTTTTGCAATTTACTGGGTTCACTCATAATGTAGGGAAAACTTTCATGGTTTGCTATATAAGAACAAAAATAGCTTGAAATTTTGCATATTGAAGCAAGTATCAAGACTCACGATAGTGAGTTGCGAGGCCAAGAAGAAGCGCAGCAATGCGACCACTGAGTGAGTTATTTACACGTAGCACAGCCCCTAGCTAAGCCACCATTAAAGCTATTGCTTAGTTATTACCCACCCACAATGTTCTTACTACCGTATAGCTGGAAATTTTCGAGAGACAAAATTTTCGATGATTACCTCTTTCCAACTTTTCACGAATACATTTTCGAGGTACAAGGTCTTTCACCAATAAATATTATCTTAAATCCAAATTTCGAGGTTTTTATTTTCGAGGATAAGTCAAAATCCTCGAAAACCTCGAAATTTTTGTCCCTCGAAAATTTCCAGCTATACAGTATATAGAATCAATAAACCATGAATGGAGGAAATTGGCACCACCATTCCTAAGTACTAGCCATTGCAAGTTTTATGGTGCTCATTGTGCGACTACGCACGACGAACCATCTTTTCTCACCCAATTCGCCCATTTACTAGAGAATTAGCACCTTCATGTTTGAAGAATCAATAATCCGAAGTTCATCGAAATCGGTTCAGCCATTCTACTGATACAGCCTTATAAAGTCCTTCCTTTCACCACAAAATTTTTTACGCGGCAGTCGTTTTTTTCTTCATTTTCATCGCACACTTTTTTCATGGGCTTGCAGGAGCTTGCGTGAACCCCAGAAGTTTTTTTCAAACTCTCATTTTGTACATTTGCTTGTTTGTTTAATAACTCACTCATTTCTTCATGGATTTCAGCCAAATTTGTATCAGCACTTCTCCCATGTATGCTCCACCTGTCATACTATTTTCAGTGTGAAGTAAACACTTGAATGTATTTGAGAAGGGCTATTACACTGCAGGTTGATAGTTGCCATAACTTGGATCCCCTTATATTGATGTATCACTCTGTAGTGAAAGTTAAAAAAAGTTGTGGGCCTGAGTTTTTCAAAATTAAGCTTCAAAGTTTAATTTACAATATTGTGTGCTAAGCAAGTACGAGTTATGCCCATGCAGTACTTCTCTGCTGCTTGCTAGTGATAACATCTGTTTATACTTCCAAAAAGTAGTGATAATATGCTAAACAAAAACACCCTGGGTATAAAAAAGTGTGAGGCCAATCAGAAGCTGCATTGCAAATAGGTATGTGTGACCAAAAACTTTGATATCAGTTGAGGCCAAGAAGTTACTTATTAAAAATCTTTTTAACCATTTGAATGACATGCAATAGTTTATAACATATTTTCACAAGTATGATTGGCTTTGTCACTTGGCCACCTTTTTCATGCCATCATTATTATAAAGGTGGTCAAGTGACAAAGCCAATCATAATTGTGAAAATATGCTATAAACGATTGTATGTCATTAAAAAGATTTTTGATAAGTAACTTCTTGGCCTGATATCAAAGTTTTTGGTCGCACATACTGTACCTATTTACAATGCTGCTTCTGATTGGCCTCGCAATTTTTCTATACCCAGGGTGTTTTTGTTTATACTTAACTACAAAGTCATTATTCACTATATAGCCATGAGTAAACTCTTTGAATGGATGGCTTGTGGAAAATAATGTGACTGAGTTTGCAAAAACAAGTATTGCTACATGCATGTAAAGATGTGAAGATTTGTCAAATAAACTAATTGTTATAATCTTTGTAGACTAGATTATAACTATAAGATAAGGTGACTGTTCTATCAGAGTATGTCAATCTTGGTAGTGATTTTCCATTTTTTATTAAGCACTCTGGCATTATGCGCTTGATGTTTTTAGGCTTAAAATTTATACTGGCATAATTGAGTTACGTCATTGTAACTGCAATGATCACAATAATCATTTCTATGATTATTAGGTGTCTACCACACATCGATGTAACTCAGCTGAAAATGTTAATTTCAATATGAAAGAGGGCACATTTAGGTTAGTTTTTAAGTAAATAAGCAATTTTAGTTATACTATGTGTGCTACTGTAATTCTAACAGCTACACAATAAGGTTAACTACAAGGTCTGTGAAAATGGGCATTACACATGCATGCAAGTTTAGCCAAATAATTATGTAACATTAACAAGCAGATAGTTCCACCATTAATTTATTAATTTTAGATTTACAAGTGCATGGTCATGTTGAAATTTACAAATTTAGATGTACAATGACTTAAGTTTTGCAGACCCAATCAGTTATCAGAAATTTTTTACAAATTTGTATGATGCAGGCATAAGAAGTTGTACTCATCTGCTTGGACTCAACAGAAGGATTCTGCTAATGACTTAGGTAATAATGCCAGCTAATAATGTTAGCTTATGTTGTCTTGTGTATTACAGAAAGCTGTGGAAAAGTTGAACTAAGTTTGTTGTATACTGATGGTTGCCTTAGAGTTACATTCCACTCTGTCCATGAATTACCACTAAAGATTGATAAATCATCAAGTAAGCTACAAAATTCTCAATTATGTAATTGTTTTTAAATAACAAAGTTGAAACTCTCTCTCTAATGTGTAAAATTTCTGGTGATATCTATTCCATATCAAATTTTGAAATTGATATGTGTGAGTGGAGGTTCTTAAATCTGGTCACACATAATTGAGAGCAATAACAGGTTATTACTTTGTAGAATGACTGAATACTCATAAACTCATCTAGCAAAATTGACAGGAAGTGTGACTGGGCCTGAGAAAATCAGTTTTATCTACAGCCTGTATGTATAATTTGATCTCACTTGAAAATTAATAACTTCTTGTTGTAACATAATATATAGTATTTACACAAAAATTTCATCATATGGAGTGTTTTTTGAGGAATGTCATAAAACCAGATTTTATATAGCACGTACAGATGAGACATAGTGCAGATGAGACTAGTTTTCTCAGGCTTGGTCACAAATACATTTACCATACAGTGCAAAAGTTGACAGGGGGAAACATTGAAGAATTTGACAAATGGCTAGAAATTCATCAGAAGTTTTTCCTGCAAACCTTTATCCAGTAATGTTTCTCCGTTGAAACCCACAATCAATTTATCAAAGTTTTGTGAATGTTTCATTCGTCAAACCTTTTCATCAAAAATTTGCAAATAGTAGTACTTGTGGATCTGTTACCATGGTATCATGCTTATAAGAAGTAGGACTGTGGTATAATTATGCCGAAATAATTTTTAGCTTAATGCAAGGAATTGTAATTCTAGCATTTTGCAAGTAAGAAACTGGATCTCACAAAGCAGATCGATATATTCTACAGCCAAACATTCTATTAAAGCAGTCAGGTATATTAGGCTACTCTAATAGAGCAGTCAGGTATATTAGGCTACTCTAATAGAACAGTCAAATATTTAATAGGGAAGTCAGATAATGGAAAAACAAGTGATGGGTTTCAAAACATATTTTTTAAGAATATAATGGCAGACAGATTTAAGGAAATTCTGAATAGAATAATGCTAAGAACTTAGAGCATAATTACCTGAGCCCTAATAAGAAGACATGTAAAAGTATTGGTGAAAAACTCTACAGTCTACAACCATTAAAGCGAATCACTATTTTCTTGTCTCAGGTGTTAGTTAACAATGGTGGATACAAAAGTATTGAAAAACATTTTACAATAATCTTTGTCCAAATAATTATTTGGTCCTCACACATGGACAAAAATTGTTTAACTACATGGCTGTTAATGATATAATACTGGAGTATGCTGCTAATGATGAAGCTATGGACTGAATATTTTATTTTTAGGTTATCTATTCAGATTATCACTTAAAGGTAAAAGAACAATTCAAAGCTATACCGCACCTTACAATACAACTACTCCACAATTTGGACAACGTTACTTATTCACTACAGTGGATCAAGTTAATCATCTGTTAAAAGTAATTCCAAAGCATGTTATATACATATAAATAATTTTATCATTCTTTTAATAGATCAAATTATATTATAAACGTTCCATGCTACTAAGAAGGTCCAAACTTGGAGAAGTAGTCATTCCTTTAAAAGACATATCTGCAACAGACCTAGCAAATGACTTAAAGAAAGAGTACAGTCTTAATTATGTACCAAATAAAGGATATAACTAACTATTTTGCCATACTAGCTAATAATAGTCTTTTTATCTAAACCATGAGATTGTATTGTAAGGGCACATTATATGGAGCTTTTGTACCTACGTATGTAATTTGTACACAATGGTGTAGTACACTTTTCTGGAGCTACCATAAAATTTTTGATTACTTAAGTAGGGTTGGGCAATACTTAAGATGTTGCACTACCTATTATTGCAGACACAGCATTGCGATTATTGTCAATATTGCTATGCTGTAGACACCATCATACATGCATGCTACAAGTAAATAATTCTTTATAAAAAATTGTCCATCTATAGATGGATTTGTTAGTTAAACATTGATTGTCAGGGTAAATTTTACTCAAGGCTTTACTTTATACTTGCAATCCTATAGTACTGTACTGCAATATGTGGCAATATTTGCAATAATATTGCACATGCAATGTTATTGCATGGAATAAAATGCTGGCGATACTGATATTGCACACAGTAGATATCGCGATGTGGCGATAATATTGAAATATTTCCCAACCCTATACTTAAACACAAAAATCTACATACCTTTGTACTCATAGTGTTCCAGAAATAATGAAATGTTTAATTGAATGTAGCTAACTTGTTATAGCTAGCACTTAATGCAGCTGTGTCAATTTTATACGTAGCAATTTTTATAAGTAGCAATAACAATATTGATTTAAGGACTTGTAAGACAGTCTTTTAGGTTAATAGCAACAACAAAACCTGCTTATTCTATATGACTTCAATTCCAGTTACAAATCCACTCAACTTTCTTCCGCTGACATAATGCTCTTTGTTACATCTCTAAAACAATTTTCCACTAATTTTAACATATCTGATCCTTTACTATTATGTCATGTTTTCTCTTCTAACAACTCTCTGCGAAATTTTTACTGTACTCGTCTCCCAAGAATTTGGAACTCTCTTCCTTCAATTAATCTATCAAACGCCAAGTTAAATCAGCTATGTGGAATCATTTCATAACCAATTTTAATTCCAACAACCCACGTACCTTCTATTTCAGATGTCCTTGTCGCATCTGTTATTTCAATGCCTCCAATCAGAACTTTAGATCTCAGTAACTTGAGTAATCCATATATAGTTTTATAATTAGTTGGGCAGTTATCTTTGTATTAAGATAGGCTATTTCTGGATATAAAAGTTATGAAATATAAGAAATACTTATTAATTCCATAAATACTATACTGGTAGTAGCTATTGCTGGTACTGCTGGTACTACTGGTACTGCTGGTACTGCTGGTACTGGTGGTACTAGTGGTGCTGGTGGTACTACTGGTACTGCTGGTACTGGCAGTACTGCTGATACTAGTGGTACTAGTGGTACTGCTGGTGCTAGTGGTACTACTGGTACTGGTGGTGCTACTGGTATTGCTGGTACTACTGGTGCTGGTGGTACTATTGGTACTGCTAGTACTACTGGTACTGGTGGTAATACTGGTACTGGCAGTACTACTGGTACTGGCGGTACTACTGGTACTGCTGGTAGGGATTGAATAAATTTGTTATCAGTAATTGGTATAACCAATGATTTAGCTATATCATGATAGTGACCAGTGTATAGCTGTGTAGTTGTGTTTCGTTACTTCAATTGTGTTGGTACATATATACGTAGCTCATACATACATACAATAACATTAGCTGCTTCTATAAAATTAATATCATAATGATGCATATGTAGGTACAGTAACATGGTTATATAGTTACACACTTACTAATGCTTTAACATATGAATTTTTGCAGCATCATATATCACCAATTAGTATTACAATTTTCATGATGATATTATCATCTATTGTTCATGATATTAAACACTGGTATAGAAATAAATATCGCCAAGCAATAACACCATGCATATTATCATTACTTGTATTAGCTGTAGCTATAGATACTCAATTTTTCATGATCAGCAATAACACTGCATATATTTAATGTCAAGCCTGATAGACTTTAATGGAGCTTGTTTGTGGCTACTGAAGTATTTAGTGTATAGCTAACACGTATATACCGTAAGATTATTATTGTGGTCAATGTTATGCAATAATGGTACAGCTATGTACTTCATATCATAGCTATGTACATCATGTTGTAGCTCTAGTGCAGATTGTATATTCTTGATCTATGGCTCTCTAGTTATCTGACTATAGCTACATATACCAAACATTTTGCTATGTAGCTATATAGTTATGTGCAACAGTTTACAATTATCACAAATATAAAAAGATACGTAAATAGATGGTATGCAGGTAGGCTGCTTCAACTTAATAATTATTGTTGCATTTAGTAATATGCATAGCTCTGTGGTTATATGTGCATGTTCTTGTATTATATACGTGTATATAATATACTATATGTGTGTGTCGTATTGTAGCTAGCTAGCTAGTTATTTTTACATGCCATTGTTAATGAGATACAAAAAGCACGTAAGTTAAATTGAAAACAGTTGATTACTAAGATTAAACATCATGCATATGCTTCCACATCTTGGTAATCAATTGTTTTCAATAATCTGAAGATAAAATTTGCCGTAATGCATTGTTGTTTTAAAAGTTTTAAAGTTTATAAAAAAATTTTCAACTGTTCATTTGAAAGTTTTAAAACAGTAAATTTCAAAGAAGTTCTAAAGTTTAGGTAAACAGTTCAAACTTTTAAAGTTTAGCTTAAAAGGTTTTTAAAACAGTAGTTAAATTCAAAAAATGTAAAAGTTTAGCTAAAAAGAGTTCAAAAAGTAGCTAAAAAGTTTTTCAAAAAGGTTAATTTTAAAGTTTTAAAGCCCGAGTTTCGCTAAAAAGTTGCTTAAGAGTTTTTTAACAGTTTTTAAAAGTTCAAAAAAGTTGTACTTAGCAAATCACCTATAACATTCCTAAGGTAACAGTTTGACTGTAGTTTGTATTCACTGGCCTACGGTACAGCTTACAGGCAACGTCGCACTCGTCCGCTTGACTCTCGCATGAGTATACTCGAACTTGCTATTTACCATTTTGAGTTATAAAGCCTGCCGCTCAAAAGTCTCTCCACCTCGCTCTCCACACTAGGTTTAGGATGAAAGTTTTCATAAAGGTATACTATTTTACAAAAAATACGACGTTACAAAACGTTATACCATACTAGTAACTCACCATCGCCTCCACTTGCATTTGTTTAAATCCGCCGAGCGTGTATTGTGCTTTCCTTTGTCAAAATCATGTTACCCTACTGTTTATTTAAATCGGCATCACGTGCCGAGCAAGTAGTGTTTTCAGATCGAATAATATCACAACTCTTGGCCGTTTCTTCAATCTTGAGTGAGACTCGAGGATTCAGTGGGGGGTCCGCAACTCTGAATTTTCGTCGACGTGATTCGGAATCAGCTGTGATTTTTCTCGATTCCAAGATTCCTTCAGAGATTTCTTATGATTCTTGTTGATTCCTAGAGATTCCAGTGATTCGAACAATTCTCGAGTGATTCTCAAGATTCTCCAAGATTCGCTATGATTCTGTTGGAGACCGTACGAGTATTTTATACCGTACGCGTATGGTACATACCATACGCGTATACGCGTACGGTATGACCGTACGCGTATGGTATGGCTATTTGTACCATATGCGTATAGCTACTATAGTAACTATACTATACACTATTGCTGTTCACAAGCAGCACAAGTATATAGGTATAGCTAACACAGTATTGTTATTTTTCTTAGATCATGAATTATACCAATGATGCAGCTTCCTACAGTGATGTTTTTTGCGCGAACTCTGATAAGTTCGGCTTCCTCATTGCCGGATGATGGATATGCAATTCAGATTTGGCCTGCTCCGAAAGTCACTTCGAACTGGAATAACCTAAGTGGCTCCCCTATAGCCTTATATTTATTTGGATATTAATGCATGCAAATATACACTCTGCAGGAATTTATATATTCTCTGTAGCTATAACTAAATATATACGTATAGCTAATTGCTTAGCTATATACTAGGTACGTACGTAGTTTGATCGAGTTTGATTAATTTGAAGACACATGCCGAGTAGCTATCAACCAGCAAGTTTGGC
Source organism: Spongia lamella (assembly GCA_963930835.1). Classification (NCBI taxonomy): domain Eukaryota; kingdom Metazoa; phylum Porifera; class Demospongiae; order Dictyoceratida; family Spongiidae; genus Spongia; species Spongia lamella. Next base: position 7,155,099 of record OZ005748.1, on the reverse strand, counting down.
TTTGATTTTACCATGCAGACCGTTAATACCAATATATATAGCTAGCTATAGCTGTAGCTATAACAGTGAAGGATAAGTTGCGGTCCTCGGGAGTTTTCTTGATTCCGGACCATTTTTGATTTGGCCGGACCATTTATGCACCAACATAAATGGTCCGGGGGGGACCATTTATGTTGTCATAGACCATTTATGTTGTCATAAATGGTCCGGCCGGACTATTTATGTAGACATATATGGTCCTCTCGGATCGTTTATGCCCGGACCATTGGTGTTGTGACAGGTCTACAGATAGGAGCTCACAGCTCACAGCTACGATAACACAACAATACAAGTAGCTAAAATTTGAAATCTAATCAAATGCGTGGGCTTCGATTCGCTATACTCATACCTAGCAAAGAAGTCTCTTGAAGCTTTTGAATCTCTTTCTGGCTCATTCACATCAAATTGGTTGTACATCTCCCATAGTTATTTTTAACAGATGATTGGCAATTAAATAAATCGTCATGAGTTATAGCTAGTGTCAAGTCCTATTAAATATACATAATTATGAAGCGCTATAACGAATTCGAACGTTTTTGATAGCCTTGTGAAGAGTAATAAACCTTTTGTGTATACGTAGAGCCTCCAGTCCATGTAGAAAGTTTTATACTGTGCGAAACATATATACGCGTACGGTACAACCATACGCGTATGGTACAGAAAAACATACCATACGCGTATGGTACGTACCGTACGCGTATGGTATGTACCATACGCGTACGGTATAAAATACTCGTACGGTCTCCAACAATTCCATTGATTCCAAGCGAGATTCCACGTGATTCCGAGATTTTAGTAAGGATTCGCGGTGATTTACCTTGATTCTGCCGTTCTGTCAGCCATTGCAATGGATTATGCGTATGCATGTATCTGATCAATGGTACGTATATAATATACTGCTTATATTCATGATGAAGATCTTGCAATTGTGGGTCAATCAATCACGATAATTATATAGTTCTAGCTACTTGTTTGAAAGCTGCTAACAAAGCTTAGCAAGCTGTTTAGTAAATGATAATCTGATATTTTGTGAATGATGAAATGAAAACTGGTTGTATAACAATCAAGAACAAATATAATAGCTAGCTACATCACACGCATGCATGCATTTTTCTAAACTACAGTATACAATGGCTACTATACTAAGGCAGTAATATTTGATTTGATTTATAAGTTTTAACTCCGGCATTCTGCAAGGCCGTTCTTCCATGCCAGAGTATGTACAACATACAATACAAATATAGACAACATACAACATAAATACATACAATATACTACAACATACATACAATAATTATGAATATAAACTACAGCATACTACATACAATATGAATACATACAACATGCAATACAACTACAAGGAGTTCCATCATGTAGTGGCTGATGACGAAAGTGACGCTTGGAAAGTGCTAATCTGCATCGAGCTATCATAGCAAAATGCAAGGGACACCTAGTGTCAGGAGTATGGTGGCATCCATATTGAATGTGAGGATTAAGTAAGATACCTCGGCTGGTATATTGATCTAGCATGGCACACAGTGTACGATGTTGAATTAATGAGGATGCAGAAAGCCAACCAATAGTTTGGCGATGACTAGAAACATGTTCTGATTTATGTAATCCACAAGTAATGCGGACTGCTCTATTATGTAATCGGTTAATTCTAGATAGAGAATTCTGATGTATTGCTGGCCCCCAAACTGGTAAGGCATAAGTAAGCCTGGAGAAAACAAGAGATTCTACTAGCATTTTCAGTATCTCACGTGGCAGTGATTTGCTGTGATAATTAATCAAGTATAAGTAGTAGGCCATGCTCAGACAGCAGCCACATGTGAGGACCACGTTAATCTACTGTCAAATGTCACTCTCAAATATTTTTGCTTATCAACTTGTGAAAATGGAGTTTCATCAATAAAAACCTGTGGCTGCACAACATTACTACAAGATTTGGTGGAGAACCACATCACACTTGATTTGATATTAAATTGCATTTTACTATCGCGGATCCAACTAGACAATGAGCAAAGGTCAGCATTTAACAATTCACCCACTATCGTAGGCGATCGTCCATAATATATTGTGGCCTTGTCACTTGCATTGGCGGCATTTTTCACACAGCCAAGTGTCCAACTCCATCTCTTCTAATGGTACAGATAAACTGTTTAACACTTTTGATGGTACCATTCCATACAGCCATCTTGGATCCATCTTCTGTTTCTGGTAATCTGCACACACAGTATATCAAACACACTTCTTCCATTAAGATACAATTTTTCAATCTTCGCTTCTTTGATGTTGGAAATGGCTCAATATAACCTTTATCAAAACATTCCTTTAAATGAAGTCTCAGTTCCTTACGATCATAAACAACATGCATATTCTGGATCTTGTTTGTGGGCTATTATACTGGTCATCACAACCGAGTTACAACTGAGGCGAGAACTGAGGCTTGCGGTCTACAGTTATTACCCGAACCGACCCAAACTGAATAAGAGTGGGATCCAGAGTAGACTATAACTCTCACAACAAACTCCGCCTCCTTTGTGCTAGTATTGTATCTACTCGAAAGAGCCTAGAGTGGGACTCATTACTCCGGCGCGAGCGCTCGCGACGTTGCCTTTTATGCTGTACCGTATATATAGCTAGCTAGCTAGCTATAGCTATAATATAGTTGCTAAAAAGTTTTTCAAAAAAGTTTTAAGTTTAGCTAAAAAGATTTTTTAAAAGTTTTAAAGTTTCACTAAAAAGTTCAAAGTTAATTATAAGCTAAAAATTTTATTAAAGTTTAGCAAAAAAGTCTTACTTAGCTAATTTATAGCTATTTAGCTTAAAATACATTTAAAAGATTAAATTTCTAAACCTAAAACTTTTTTATTAAAAAGTCCGGCTACTCGGTGCCATTGCTCCTTGGGAGGGGTCCCCAATCCTGATTGCCCCCAATTCCGCGTGGTCATCTTTTGAAACTATGTGGGGCCCGCCTGTGACAATCAGTGGAGCACCACATGGCCTACACTCGGGCAGCCTTTCTCAGCGACGTAGAGCTTGCACCAGGGTGGGAACCCTGGTAGGAATTAAGGGAGGTGACTGGCCATTCCTAGCCAAGGATTGAACCCCAGTAAATGAGTCCACTGGGATTCGAACCCCCACCAGCCCCACCTGCCCGGTCTCCTAAGGCAGTTACCTCAGCCCCGCCACTCTAGTGACAAGCTCTGTATTTTAACACTATTTAAATCCATTCAATCAGAAAAAGTTGAACGAATTTAAAAAAATGTGGACCAACCTGGGAAACGAATCCATACCCCATGCATGATGGGCTTCATATGCCAGCATCCTCCCCAACAGGCTATCAGGTCCGGCCGGAGTGAAGGCTTTTTGGGCAGACTTTAACTTTTGTCAATGGCATATCTGTTAAAATTAATAGTGTTTAACTTTTTTCAGCTATAGTGAGCATGGTAAATACATAAAATAGAGTATGAAACAAATAGTTACATATAATGACACTACACACATTTGATAGATTGTAATTTGAATGTGTTGACGTATGGACACAGGCAATGTGAGCCAGTGGAATTGTCTGACTATATGCAGTTGCAGTATCTGTAGTCCGAAGAACCATCAGTGATCACAGGTCTGATGATGCCATTAGGTATTGCATGGGACGGAAGAAAACAAGATATAGGCTGAGTTGCACTTACTCAGCAATGATGAAAACACTCTTATGTAGTAGCTACTTGTTCTCTGAAGTTGTGACAATACACATAGCCATGTTTATGTACGTATTGCTTTTACAAATCAAGAAGTGATAGTTTTGATGTATCAATTATGATATGTATAGCTATAGATGAGTGATTGCACTGAAATGTTAACAGTTTAGCATACTTCAAAGTATTGTTATACTGTATATGCTTGGATTTAATAAGACTTGGACAAGACGTGAAGTGCCATGCATATACTTTGGTGGCAAAATTACTTCAACAGCAGATACCTATCTCGAGGGAGAAATTTTTGTCGATTTTTGAATATTTTGTCATGCAGTACAAATTTGATGCTGTATGTATTTGTGTAATCCACAAAAAATTTCCTTAAGCTGCTAAACTCATGATCCCAGGAAAATGTTTACCCTTGAAATAATTAGGCTACACGGTAGTTCCAGCCAGTGGCGGAGGAACAATATTATTTTAAGGGGGCTCATGTAATATTTTAAGTATTGATTGTGAGTGCTAACTATATACATTGCAATATTGTTTGTTATAACTGAAGGGTTAACCGAGCTTTCATCAGGATACATCAATCCATATACACAAGTATGACGTACCAGCTGTAGGAGCATTGAATCATTATTGTTCCACTCCTATAATGCTGAGGCACTTGCAGTGGAGTACGATTGGAACACTCTAATGTATGGACACCACCACACAGGCGCCGGCATTGACATGAAGCAGTGAAGGAAATCACTATGATCTTAATTTATGTGTGTGCTTTCTTTTATGAATTGATTACATGAATCAAAATGTACCGGTAACTATTGTCCAGTGGTTAATACATGGTGCATAGGGAGGGGGTTTCCAGTGGTTTCTGAATGTGAATGGTGCTCCCGGGGTCTCCTCGGGATCAGAGCATCTGTCACTTTAAAGTGTTGTCCATCCGCGTGTGAACATTTGTCAGTAACAAATTAAAGTAATAAATTTTGTCAAAGACACATGCAAGAGTATGGGACTGTGATGGTTGGAAATCACATATACATGTTCTTTTATGTAGTGCATAGCAGTAATCTGTGAGCAGGGTAAATAAATGCCATGTACACTCAGACCTCTTCGTTGCAGTCAAACACTCTATTAAAGCATTCATTTTTGACGATTCATCAGCATCTGGGATACAGTTTCTAGACCCACACTTTACCCTCCAAAAAACCTGGTTATGCCCCTGATACAAAGATACAGTTAGGGCTCAAACAAATATTCGTGGCAAATATTCGTATTCGGGAATATTCGAATACAATTTTAGGTATTCAAATATTCGTTTCAAATTAAGTGTAATGACACTATTGTCTCACCGGTGTGTACAACATGTAAGAAATGACTTTACAATGCTTGATCATGCATAAATATATTGCATTATAAAATATTCGGTTAGTTGTCATTACAGAATATTCGAAAACAAAAACTATTCGTTTGAGCCCTAGATACAGTGTATAAATAAGTGCATACGGGGTAACCATAAATTTGTATGGAAACACAAGTCAACATAGTACTTTTTGACCAGTGTCATTATGCAAGTTATACCATGATTACATACATACTCACTAAGCTCTCTAACTACCTGCTGGAGGAAATACATACGCACAATTATGTGTATTTATTTCCCATGCAATTATAAGAAATCCATATATTAGCTATTAAACAATACACTGAATATTACACCGGCTAAGTGATCAGCAAAAACAATATTGTGTTTCCATCGGCTACGAATCATAGTTCTACAATCAAGTGTTTCAGAATAATAAATATATCTTATATAGGAGTGGAGCCATTAATTGGATGTTCCATTCTATATTGTTCACCACTGCCGATAATATCCTCATGCCTGCAGCCTGAGTTGATGTACAGTATCATGATGAAAAGCTCTTGGTTACCTCTTTATAACAAACAAATAATATAATGTAGCACTCACAATCTACAAGTGCTTTTGTAATGCAGCTATCCACTACCACTGATAAGTTATAACCTATGCTACTATTAATATCACACATGGTGAATGAACATATTAGAAACGATACTATAAATACAGAAAGTAGACCGTATATACTTACAAGCATATAATGACAAGTAGCTAGCTAGCCGCCATCCTTCTTGCAAATTACAATGGTTAGAATGATATAAAGGTCCACCTTATACACCAATTTTTAGCATGAGAGAGAGTAAACAGATGAAGTCACATGATCACGTGATATCACGTGTTAGAGGTCAAAGGTCGTAGGATTTTTTCGCATAACGAGACCTCGAACGAGACTCGAGGTGACTGCCTTGGGAAATCGGGCAGGTGGTGCTGGTAGTTGTTCGAATCCCAGTGGATTCGTTTTCTGGGGTTCAATCCTTGGCTAGGAACGGCCAGTCTCCTCCCTTAATTCCTAACAGGGTTCCCACCCTGGTGAGCTCTACGTCGCTGAGAAAGGCTGCCCGAGTGCAGGCCATGTGGTGCTCCACTGATTGTCACAGCCGGGCCCCACCCGGAAGAGCTACATGATGACAGCGCGGAATTGGGTGGGGGGCAATCAGGATTGGGTACCTCCCAAGGAGCAATGGCACCGAGTAGCGACTTTTTTGATTTAAATTTTTGAAGTTTTAATAAAAATATTATACCGGTAATAGATCGATAGGTGAAGTTTATGCAAGTTTATGAGCACTGCAGTATATATCAGGGCCGGAGGAAGCAAATTTGAAGTGGTCAGGCCAAAAAAGTAACTTCCAAATTTGAAATTATAGCTACATGTACTAGGTAGCTTTGTTGTGCAAAGCACAACCAGCATGTGAAGCATGCTATTACTAGGGGGTCTGGGGGCATGCCCCCCCAGGAAATTTTGAAAATTACATGCTCTGAGATTGCATGTGAGGGCATTTTCTGATGATAAACGAGTACATAACAGCTCATGCATACATAGCTATATATTTACATCTACAGATGCTATAATTACTATGTCTATATATAGCTATATATTTTATATATTTAATTTAATTTAATTTATAATGGACAATATACAAGCAACATAATTTACAATAAATTAGTTGCTATTAGGCCGTAGGCCTTTCTGAATGTCCATGTCTAGATGATCTCCAATAGTTATCTAATCTGTTCTTAAAATCATTAATTGATGTAGCCGATACAACATATTCAGGCAAACTGTTCCATTCATTTATAATTCGGTTAGAAAAAAATTTTTGCCTTGGAAGATGTTGGACAGGTGGTTTATATAGTTTTAGTTGATGACCTCTGGTGTGAGTGACAGTAGACAAGGAGAAAAATATATTAGAATCTATCTTTATGTGCTTATTCAAAATTCTGTAAGTGAGTATTAAATCTCCACGAATGCGCCGATAATAAAGTGAGTATAGCCCTAGGATCTTCAATCTGTCAGGGTAGGGCAGATGAGTCAAGTTGGGTAATAATTTGGTAGCTCTTCTTTGTACTTTTTCTAATTTGTCAATATCTCTACATAAATAAGGGCACCAGGCCTGTACACAGTATTCAAGGTGGGGGCGGATAAAGACACGATATAAAAGTAAAAAGATCTTGTTATTTAAGAATTTAAAGGATCTCTTGATCATCGAAAGTGCCTGCATTGCTTTTGTATAAGATTTGTTTACTTGTGATGAAAAGTTCATAGAGGGGGTTATCGCAATTCCTAAGTCTGTCTCCTCAAAGGTTTGCAGTAAGTATGAGACCTTGTCGGCATTAAACATGGTGTAGTTGAATACAGTTTCATTGTTACCTAGTCTCATATACTTACATTTCTCGATATTGAAGGATAATAACCACTCTTTTGACCAAATGTTTAGTTTGTCCAGATCAGATTGTAACTGGTGACAGTCTGCAATGTTTTTAATTTTATGGTAAATTTTTGTGTTATCAGCAAACATACTAATTTCGGAGCTGACATGACCTGGCAAGTCATTTACATATAGTAAAAAAAGGAGAGGCCCCAAAACTGATCCCTGCGGAACACCGCTCCTCACAACAAATGAATCAGACTTATGACCATGGAGTACAACTTGTTGAGTTCTGTTTATTAAAAAGCTTGATAACCAGTTGAGCAAATTATCACAAATACCATAGGAAGACAATTTCTTTAATAGCCTGCAGTGCGGCACTGTGTCAAAGGCTTTACGAAAATCCAAAAAGATTATATCCACACTAATTCCTGGATTATCCAGGTATGAAGTCCAGTCCTCAAAACTCTCTAAAAGATTAGTGAGACATGATTTCCCACTTACAAACCCATGTTGGTGCTTATTGATTAAATTATTTTCAGTGAAAAATTTGGTCATAACGTCACGAATGATGGATTCCAGTATCTTACCAGCCTGGGATAGTAAACTGATTGGACGATAATTATTAGCCTTTTGCTTTTGACCTTTCTTGAAGATAGGTGTTACGTTAGCTGTCTTCCAATCCTGTGGAATAGTACCGGTATCAAGTGACTTCCTAAAAATATACAATAATGGATAACATAGACTTTCACGACATTCTTTTAGAATGTAGGGGTGAATATCATCAGGGCCCTGAGCTTTGCAGACATTCAAAGAAGCCAATTTTCTATAAACAGTATACATTACATAAGATGCACAACAGATCTTCGATGCTCCAAAACGGCGCTTTGGAAAGTAAAAATGTCTGGGCTGGTTGGGTTTGTCACAAATAACCGGATACTTTGATGTAACGTGTTGTTTCCCTATGGCTGTGTCCTTTACCGTCTCGCGCTCCTCGTGTGATGCCTGGTCTGGCGCCATTTGCTCATTCTCGTGCTCATTAGAGTTCGAGATGACACTAGTCCAGCTGGGCGATGTGACAATCTCCTCAGTTACCTGTCCGTCATCCACGTGCATCACATCATCTTCATCTGTTAAATCGATAATAGCCGACGAAACTGCCATAACGCGAATTTCTTAACGTGTTAAATTGAGATCACGTGATGGTAATTATTTACGTGAGATAGCTCACGTGCAAACTTACCAAAAGTGGTCAGGCCATAGCCGGACTGGCCGGAGCGGTTCCTCCGGCCCTGTATATATATATATAGTAATACTAGATTGATAAAAAAAATAAAAATTCAAAAGGTAAGTAGGGATTGAATTCAGGCAATAGTGCTACAAAAAGTAAAGAAACAAGGAATAAGATTTTGGGACGAGAGAACATTCTGGCATGAAATAATTTATAAAAGTTTCATCCCTACTTTTGGCAAACCTACTGAAGTGAGCCAAAAGTAGGGATTAAACTTTTATAAATTATCTCATGCCAGAATGTTCTCTCGTCCCAAAATCTTATTCCTTGTTTCTTTACTTTTTGTAGCACTATTGAATTCAATCCCTACTTACCTTTTGAATTTTGAATTTTTTTATCAATCTAGTTTGTTTGCTTTTTATACATGCTAAGCATTCATAATAATCTTTCAGCAGGCGCTTACGTGATAATTATGCTTGTTTACAGGCGCTTGTTAACAACGCGCTTACATGGCAAAGCAGCTGTGTGATAGCAAATAACGCTCGAAAAACAGCAAAAGCTATTTGTCCAAGGCTATAATCTCGAAGTTCACGATGTAATAAAGTACACGCGAAAACATCGTGCCATGGTGCTACTGTAACTAATTATATCGTAAGCCAAGCTTTTGCGTGACGTAATAAGCAGTAGCCGTAACAGGCTATCGTCACCTTCGAAGGTGAGATTCACACCTTGTTAAAGGAATATAGAAGAACAAGGAAGGGAATGAAGGATAAAAGGAATCGCCATGGCGCAGTGGGTAAATCGTCTTCGGAACAACATTTTCGTAAATCCGCCGCCATTACCTTTATTGTGTGAAATTTCTGGAGCCCTAACCTAGCGCAACCGGGTCTTACGGCAGGCAGGCAGGCTGGCTGGCAGACGAAATACAGGTGAATTTCTAAATTTTCAAAGTTGGCTGTAGGTCGAAATATTCGACTTGTTTCTTCGTTTAACCAAGGTACAGCATCATTACAGCCTTACCAATGCATTCCAGTCGGTTTTTTCGGGTAAAGCCTATTGGAAGGTTGTTTTATGAAGTGCGAAAAATCGGGAAACCATACAATTTCTTACCAATCCCTACTATTAAGTACTACCGTACTTAATGATTAAGTACTACCGTACTTAATGGGTATATATATATTAAGTACTACCGTACTTAATGATATATTAAGTACTACCGTACTTAATGATATATATATAAGTATTAGTTAAAGCATTGCCGCGAGTGCTATACGTGAAATAAAGCACGAGGCGTGCGGCGGAGGTGCTAATAAAGCACGAGGCGCAGCCGAGTGCTTTATTAGCAACGAGGCCACACGCCGAGTGCTTTATTTCGCGTATAGCACGAACAAGGCAATGCTTTAACTGTTTTATAGAATTTTCAAGACTAATGCTTCGATAAAAACGCGCTCGCTGGAGCTTGCTTAACCGTCAGTGGTGGTAACCCGAGTAAGTTTACTCTATTATCACATCACTTACGCGTCGGTGTTTTTAACGAATCTTGCAGCTAGATCGTGTTCTCTCTCGTTTATATTTGTGTTGTATTAACAAGATATTTGGTTTATACAAGACGCCTTGAAATGAATTGGAAACAAAAAGCTAGCCGCATTGCGTTGTTTACAGCCTACTGGTATGTAACACATTCCAATGAGTTGTTGTTTACTAAGGCGTTAAGAGTTCCATGCATAACTGTACTTTATAAGCTTTGAAGTTTCATAAAGCACTGTTGGTGGTTAAATAAAGCACTCTTCACACCTTAACAGTGCTTTATGGAAAATAAAGTACACTTTTGCCCTTTGATCCTCCCACACAAAATACTATAAATATATATAATATATACTGCAGTGCTCATAAACTTGCATAAACTTCACCTATCGATCTATTACCGGTATAATATTTTTATTAAAACTTCAAAAATTTAAATCAAAAAAGTCGCTACTCGGTGCCATTGCTCCTTGGGAGGTACCCAATCCTGATTGCCCCCCACCCAATTCCGCACTGTCATCATGTAGCTCTTCCGGGTGGGGCCCGGCTGTGACAATCAGTGGAGCACCACATGGCCTGCACTCGGGCAGCCTTTCTCAGCGACGTAGAGCTCACCAGGGTGGGAACCCTGTTAGGAATTAAGGGAGGAGACTGGCCGTTCCTAGCCAAGGATTGAACCCCAGAAAACGAATCCACTGGGATTCGAACAACTACCAGCACCACCTGCCCGATTTCCCAAGGCAGTCACCTCGAGTCTCGTTCGAGGTCTCGTTATGCGAAAAAATCCTACGACCTTTGACCTCTAACACGTGATATCACGTGATCATGTGACTTCATCTGTTTACTCTCTCTCATGCTAAAAATTGGTGTATAAGGTGGACCTTTATATCATTCTAACCATTGTAATTTGCAAGAAGGATGGCGGCTAGCTAGCTACTTGTCATTATATGCTTGTAAGTATATACGGTCTACTTTCTGTATTTATAGTATCGTTTCTAATATGTTCATTCACCATGTGTGATATTAATAGTAGCATAGGTTATAACTTATCAGTGGTAGTGGATAGCTGCATTACAAAAGCACTTGTAGATTGTGAGTGCTACATTATATTATTTGTTTGTTATAAAGAGGTAACCAAGAGCTTTTCATCATGATACTGTACATCAACTCAGGCTGCAGGCATGAGGATATTATCGGCAGTGGTGAACAATATAGAATGGAACATCCAATTAATGGCTCCACTCCTATATAAGATATATTTATTATTCTGAAACACTTGATTGTAGAACTATGATTCGTAGCCGATGGAAACACAATATTGTTTTTGCTGATCACTTAGCCGGTGTAATATTCAGTGTATTGTTTAATAGCTAATATATGGATTTCTTATAATTGCATGGGAAATAAATACACATAATTGTGCGTATGTATTTCCTCCAGCAGGTAGTTAGAGAGCTTAGTGAGTATGTATGTAATCATGGTATAACTTGCATAATGACACTGGTCAAAAAGTACTATGTTGACTTGTGTTTCCATACAAATTTATGGTTACCCCGTATGCACTTATTTATACACTGTATCTAGGGCTCAAACGAATAGTTTTTGTTTTCGAATATTCTGTAATGACAACTAACCGAATATTTTATAATGCAATATATTTATGCATGATCAAGCATTGTAAAGTCATTTCTTACATGTTGTACACACCGGTGAGACAATAGTGTCATTACACTTAATTTGAAACGAATATTTGAATACCTAAAATTGTATTCGAATATTCCCGAATACGAATATTTGCCACGAATATTTGTTTGAGCCCTAACTGTATCTTTGTATCAGGGGCATAACCAGGTTTTTTGGAGGGTAAAGTGTGGGTCTAGAAACTGTATCCCAGATGCTGATGAATCGTCAAAAATGAATGCTTTAATAGAGTGTTTGACTGCAACGAAGAGGTCTGAGTGTACATGGCATTTATTTACCCTGCTCACAGATTACTGCTATGCACTACATAAAAGAACATGTATATGTGATTTCCAACCATCACAGTCCCATACTCTTGCATGTGTCTTTGACAAAATTTATTACTTTAATTTGTTACTGACAAATGTTCACACGCGGATGGACAACACTTTAAAGTGACAGATGCTCTGATCCCGAGGAGACCCCGGGAGCACCATTCACATTCAGAAACCACTGGAAACCCCCTCCCTATGCACCATGTATTAACCACTGGACAATAGTTACCGGTACATTTTGATTCATGTAATCAATTCATAAAAGAAAGCACACACATAAATTAAGATCATAGTGATTTCCTTCACTGCTTCATGTCAATGCCGGCGCCTGTGTGGTGGTGTCCATACATTAGAGTGTTCCAATCGTACTCCACTGCAAGTGCCTCAGCATTATAGGAGTGGAACAATAATGATTCAATGCTCCTACAGCTGGTACGTCATACTTGTGTATATGGATTGATGTATCCTGATGAAAGCTCGGTTAACCCTTCAGTTATAACAAACAATATTGCAATGTATATAGTTAGCACTCACAATCAATACTTAAAATATTACATGAGCCCCCTTAAAATAATATTGTTCCTCCGCCACTGGCTGGAACTACCGTGTAGCCTAATTATTTCAAGGGTAAACATTTTCCTGGGATCATGAGTTTAGCAGCTTAAGGAAATTTTTTGTGGATTACACAAATACATACAGCATCAAATTTGTACTGCATGACAAAATATTCAAAAATCGACAAAAATTTCTCCCTCGAGATAGGTATCTGCTGTTGAAGTAATTTTGCCACCAAAGTATATGCATGGCACTTCACGTCTTGTCCAAGTCTTATTAAATCCAAGCATATACAGTATAACAATACTTTGAAGTATGCTAAACTGTTAACATTTCAGTGCAATCACTCATCTATAGCTATACATATCATAATTGATACATCAAAACTATCACTTCTTGATTTGTAAAAGCAATACGTACATAAACATGGCTATGTGTATTGTCACAACTTCAGAGAACAAGTAGCTACTACATAAGAGTGTTTTCATCATTGCTGAGTAAGTGCAACTCAGCCTATATCTTGTTTTCTTCCGTCCCATGCAATACCTAATGGCATCATCAGACCTGTGATCACTGATGGTTCTTCGGACTACAGATACTGCAACTGCATATAGTCAGACAATTCCACTGGCTCACATTGCCTGTGTCCATACGTCAACACATTCAAATTACAATCTATCAAATGTGTGTAGTGTCATTATATGTAACTATTTGTTTCATACTCTATTTTATGTATTTACCATGCTCACTATAGCTGAAAAAAGTTAAACACTATTAATTTTAACAGATATGCCATTGACAAAAGTTAAAGTCTGCCCAAAAAGCCTTCACTCCGGCCGGACCTGATAGCCTGTTGGGGAGGATGCTGGCATATGAAGCCCATCATGCATGGGGTATGGATTCGTTTCCCAGGTTGGTCCACATTTTTTTAAATTCGTTCAACTTTTTCTGATTGAATGGATTTAAATAGTGTTAAAATACAGAGCTTGTCACTAGAGTGGCGGGGCTGAGGTAACTGCCTTAGGAGACCGGGCAGGTGGGGCTGGTGGGGGTTCGAATCCCAGTGGACTCATTTACTGGGGTTCAATCCTTGGCTAGGAATGGCCAGTCACCTCCCTTAATTCCTACCAGGGTTCCCACCCTGGTGCAAGCTCTACGTCGCTGAGAAAGGCTGCCCGAGTGTAGGCCATGTGGTGCTCCACTGATTGTCACAGGCGGGCCCCACATAGTTTCAAAAGATGACCACGTGGAATTGGGGGCAATCAGGATTGGGGACCCTCCCAAGGAGCAATGGCACCGAGTAACGACTTTTTAATAAAAAAGTTTAGTTTTAGAAATTTAATCTTTTAAATGTATTTTAAGCTAAATATAAATTAGCTAGCTAAGTAAGACTTTTTTGCTAAACTTTAATAAAATTTTTAGCTTATAGCTAGCTAATTAACTTCAAATAATTTTGAACTTTTTAGTGAAACTTTAAAACTTTAGCTACCTTTTAAAATTTTTTTTAGCTAAACTTAAAACTTTTTTGAAACCTTTTTAGCAACTATATTATAGCTATAGCTAGCTAGCTAGCTATATATACGGTACAGCATAAAGGCAACGTCGCGAGCGCTCGCGAGTAATGAGTTCCACTCTAGGCTCTTTCGAGTAGATACAATACTAGCACAAAGGAGTCTAGCTATATTGGATACTTGCGCCATGGTATACAAAGGGCTAACAATAATAAACTTCGTCAGCAATCTTCTTCATTTCAAGAGTCCATTTCTCATGCTTACTGAATCCTCGAGTCTCACTCAAGATTGAAGAAACGGCCAAGAGTTGTGATATTATTCGATCTGAAACACTACTTGCTCGGCACGTGATGCCGACTGATACGTATTTGCTGCATCACCAGGAAAATATTGGCTTCGACCTTGGTCACTCAATATTCGCTCCCTCCGCAAAATCTCTGCTAAAAGCTTATCCTTTTCGTTGTTTTTATTAAGGCAGAGTAAATGAATTTGAATCCAGCCGCCGCTCTGCGGGGTAGGTTGACTCGCCGGACTGGCTGCCGGTAGCTAACTTGTGCATGTCAATAATTACGAAGTCATTGAGATTAAATGGAACATCCACTCGCCAAAATAGTGTACCTTCTTTTGGGATGTTCCTACTGAACAGTCTTAATTGGATAAGGTGACTGATCAGGAAGTGAACCTTCGAACAGAGTAGTTGAAAAACACGCAACAGGAAGGCCCAATAAGCCTTTATCAAAGTATATCTGTCATCTACAACATGTACCCCAACCTCTCCCCACTCAGGCTGTTCTTCTGTCCCGCGGGTACATTAGTTACGTGATACATACGAATCTCCGGTTGTTCTGCACAAGCGCCTGGTCTTCCAGCGTTCATTTCACTGAGTTTATACTGTATATAGCTAGCTATCCGGCTATAACTCGATCGCTGAGGGGTCCACTATATTTCACGGAACGGAACAAATGCAAACCAACTTAGTATCACTATATACTATTGGTATATGATCACATGAGTTTCGTGTTTCCTGCACACATATCCCTATAGGGATGCGTGTTTCCTGTCATGCTACAACAGGTCCCCCCAAAATTGGTCCCCCCGGACCACCCATGGCAGCTGCAGCTAGTCCCCCCGGACCATTTGCAGCACTGCAGATGGTCCCCTCGGACCAACGATGGCGCCATGGTTGGTCCCCCTTTGCCATAGTTGGTCCCCCATGATTCAGCATGCATTGTTTGCCGTTAAAAAATGTATAGCTATATAGTTATAGCTATGTGTTGACTGTTCTTCCCGCGAAGTTCTTCATCAATTGCAATTCTCAGCATGCACATGCAGCCAAGCGCTTTAGCTAGCTAAACGATATATATGATTGAAAAAAGTATATAGTTTAGTTGATGCATGCATGGAACTTAGTAAATCTACTCCAGCAGTATAATATTATAGCTATGCTATCATATATTATTACTGCCGGAATTACATCCTCAACATAATATTATACATTAAATAACTTAATTTATGCATCTGCATGCATGCAGTGATGTATATAGTATATATTAAACTGAAAAAAGGAATTAGCCATATAATTATCAGATGCAGTCCCTATATATAGTTACACAAAATCTTAATTTAGATCCAAGACTGCAGTCCATGCAAGCAGTAGAAATTAAAGGAGGAGGCCTCTGGGTTTTCAGTGGTGATACCAGAACAGATAATGTGAACCCATGCATCACTGCCATCACATTGGACCTATACATATATACATAAAACAATGGAATCCTACAGTATCACATGATTTCATCTTACATGCACATATACCCAGCGACCTTTATAATCTGGATGGTTAAAACTATTTTCAGAACGTCCACACATGGCACATCGGTCAGTTAAATCTACTTAACATGACAGAAATTACATGCACGATTATATGCATGTCATTGCATGATGTAATTCCACTATATAGCTATAGCTATAATTATATTGAACTACATTTAGCTAGTGATACAAAAATACCTGAGTTTGCAAGTAATGCAATGCCTATGTCCTCACGGGCCTTTCTCATATCAGCCCTTAAAATTGCATCTTCACTAATGTCATTAAAATTAAGTAGTTGCTCTGCCATCTATACATGAGAGAGTTATGAGTACATGCATGCATAAAGTACAAATTAGTAACATGCATACATACTATACCTTCAAGCACAACACACCGCAGTTGTAACCATCTCTCTGCACTCTTTGTTGCAGTTGCACTAGCTTGAACTTGTCAATGTCAACATGATCTCTTCCAATGAGGCTGTGGCGAGTGTCAAAGAATTTCCTATATGCAATAAACATACAAGGTTGTGACATAGCTATATATGTAACACACATCTTAGCCATGCACTAAATAATATGCACATAAAATATTTCATGGCATTATATAGCTACTGAATCTTGTGGCAAACATGATAAACATGCATGCTTAATGGCTGTATATGCTCCACGGATAAATTTTGTAGGGCCCATGCAGTGGATCAATGTAGTAAAAAATCCTTTCCTTCATATTATTTCCCTGATTGTACAGCCCAACAATATAAGTCTTATTACTCAGTGTTTCCTGCATGTGTATATATTGTGGATTAGTACTATATGCATAATAATTGATAGCTAGCTATATAGCTACGAAGTCTGTACTCATGTACAATCTTACCTTGCTCAAAAGATTTATGTGATTAATGCAAATTCTATTGAAGAATTTAAGAACTTATTAACTAACTATTAAGTAATTTTTGTACATCATACTCATGATTGAGGTCTGTACAGTAATTATAATAATAATAATAATGTGTTGGTTTCTCAGATGTTTTACAGGAGCGATTAATAACTCCTGCTGTGATGCAGCAGGCGTCGTGATGAATTCAGTGCTATCAACGTGTTAAACAGTTTATTTCAGAAGATGATACTTCCTGGCGCTATATGCACGTGTATTGTTGTGGGGGACCACCTATGGCAGAGAGGGACCGACTGTGGCAACTTTACATTGTCCGGCCGGACCACTAATATTATACTATAGCGCTCCTTGTACATTAGGGCAAAGGTAACTATGCTCAAAATTCTTTCCTTAATCATACCTCCATGCATGCATTCTCAGGCTCACCCTATGATGCTGTGAGCATCTGTCTAGTATGAAGGTGATACTGTATGTATGGTTGGTCATGTTTGTAGTGATAATTGGTATTTTGCATGTACTTCTTTCGCCAAGTACCATTGTGGAGGGAATCAATTCGGGTGAAAGATCAATGAAGGTGAAATTGGAAGCTCATAAGGCTATTGTGAAGTACAAAACTTAGTCGATGGTAAGTTCACTTATGCTACACTATAGGCAGTACCAGATATAGACTATTGGGATGTAAAATACAATACTAGCTATACATCTTACTTTCTACAATCAACATAGTCTCAATCTGAGCAGCTAAATAATCTAAATGAACACCCCTAACAACTGATACCAGCTGATTCCAGGTAGCATCAGTAGTGGTATCCAGCCATTTTTCAAGAACGGATTTACAACATTAAGTGGATGATCTAATTCTATTATTCTTAGCGCTTCCTGTTGGTCAGGTGTCAGTAACCGTACTCCAAGATCTTTCCATTTGTGCGCAACTTACCGTACCACTGACGTGATCATGTAAATCCCTCAACAGAGGACGATCATTGCCTACACCTCGGCCTACACGTGCAAGATATGCAATAGAGCGCCTAGAGACCACAAAAATATACTATGCATAGTTACCGATCGCGTTTATGATGACCGAATTTCCTTTTGCCATGTTGAACTGACTCACGTGAGTGGAGATTCCTACTTTTCAGATGTTGTATGTATCGAGGTATGTATTACCATAGTGCATAAGCATTAATATACCCTCGAGGGTATACGTACCATCTATGGCATAAATTGTGTATACTCTTGCCGACACCGCTGAAGCGGTTTTATCTCATATGAATGTACGCGGCATGCTTGTTGAAAGGGCATCTACCTATCATACAGCATAATTTTAAGCATAATAGGTATAGCTATACCTAAAAACACCAAGCATAATGCCCAACATAAGTAAATAGGAAGTGTTTTTATAAAAATTTACCAAAGTTTACCAAAATCAATATACTCTAATAGAACAGTCAGTGTACCTATAAAAATCTAACTTTTAGAGCAAAGATTTTACCCCCACAGTTCTAAAGCCATGCATGCATTATAATTTTATTAAGTGATTAAGTGAAGGTCCCTAAGAGTCAACAAGTAGGGACCAGCCAATTATGCTATGCTCCAGCACTCATAAATTTCACCTATTATGCTCAATATTATGTTGTAATAAACTACTGTTATAACTGGTTTTGTAATCCATTATGTAAATATTACCATATATGTGTTGCATATCATTGCATTCATGCTTTCCTCCAGCAGCATGACACTTTGTTTACCAAAACTTTGTTACTTGACTCTCAACGGTGGGACTGTTAATATAGTAAATTGCACTTATAGAATTGTGACTGGATTTTGCAAAACATTTCCAAATCACATATTTAATTTAGCTAGTTAGATTTAATACTGCTACATGAGGAGTACTGGGTATTCTACTATAGCTTTCATAGTTGAAAGTGGTGGAAATGTTAACATGTGCACACGTGAAAATATCATTAATATGCTTAGAGGTACATGCACCTGTGTCTTGGAACAATCTTCTGAAATCTGACTATGAATTTTACTGCATATGCTTTGCAATGATTGCATGCATGACAGTTGTATATATGCAGTAAATTGCATGATTTTAATTTTATTTTATCATATTTAGGTTTGAAAGACTCAGAGACACAGTGATATTGATGTCACTGATAAGTCCACAGTTAGGAGAGCAGTGGTTCAGATTAGTTGATGTGCATGAGAATACTAAAGCATGTATAGGCTGTGTAGCTAATGCAACTCAACAAAAATAGCTAACTATAAATTAGAGTGGAATTCAAGTACTATAGCTACCACATGTAGCTACACTGAACACATGCAGGTGTTCCTTCTCATCATGCAATATAGGTAGCTATGGTGTGTTGTAATTTCAGTATTTGTATCAACAATACTAGCCGGCTATAGCTTTATGCTGTTAAAATTTTTATATTTGACTTAATTCTAGCTTAGGTTTTGCTAGCAAACTAAGCTGCAAACAAAACAAATTATATATATACATTTATACATTTCATATTTCGATACTTGCATGTTTGAAGCTATATAGCTATACAGCCAGTGTTGGGGGTAACGACGTAATAATTATTATTATACATTTTGTGATATAACGAAATACATTACGTAGCTATATAAAAACTAGTAATATAGAATGATAAAAAATTCAAAATTCAAAAGGTAAGTAGGGATTGAATTCAATAGTGCTACAAAAAGTAAGGAAATAAGGAATAAGATTTTGGGACAAGAGAACATTCTGGCATGAGATAATTTATAAAAGTTTAATCCCTACTTTTGGCAAACCTGAGCCAAAAGTAGGGATTAAACTTTTATAAATTATCTCATGCCAGAATGTTCTCTTGTCCCAAAATCTTATTCCTTGTTTCCTTGCACTATTGAATTCAATCCCTACTTACCTTTTGAATTTTGAATTTTTTATCATTCTAGTTTGTTTGCTTTTTATACATGCTAAGGCATTCATAATAATCTTTCAGCAGGCGCACAAATGTTACAGGCGCTTACGTAATAATTATGCTTATTTACAGGCGCTTGTTAACAACGCGCTTACATGGCAAAGCAGCTGTGTGATAGCAAATGACGCTCGAAAAACAGCAAAAGCTATTTATCCAAGGCTATAATCTCGAAGTTCACGATGTAATAAAGTATACGCGAAAACATCGTGCCATGGTGCCACTGTTAAACTAATTACGAGACTAATTATATCACGTACAATCAACCTATTCTCTTACTATGTATGGACAAATAGTCATATAGTGCAGTGTGTGTAAGTATGGAAAAATGATCATAGGAGCGCCGTTTGTAGTGTACGGGACTCAGTGTAACTTTGTAATCTTAGTGAGTGAGATGCGTACCGAGCTTTCTTATGCGGTGCTACTGGGTGGTTTTATGTATCGTCGACATTTCGATGGTGGGTTTCACTTCGAATTCAGCGCAGTATCTACTCTATTCCAGCATTTAGCAGAGCGAGTATTCTGTTTACCAGCATGGACGTAAGTTGGTTTATATTGCGTACTCACAAGGGCGCTTAATAGTCTCGCCCCCGCTGGAGTAGGCGCTTAAGCTTAGTTGATTGGATATGTGATTATTTTGCATTATGCATGTATATCGTGAGATCTATTGTAATCAGTCTATGTGTGTACGATGTATCAGTGTTAACCCTTGTGGGCTGCATACATACCAGGTAAGATTTTAGCTTGCACCAAACAACTAGCTAATGCATGTACAGACATGTTAATACGTTTGTCATCACGAGTCTTATTGATATGCTTTGGAGCTGCAAACATCCAGTGCTGCTACTACCAATTAACATATACTGGCCATTTTTAATTTTACTTTGCCTGTGCCATAGGACCTTATCAAAACACAGCACTGGATCATGCAGTGTGTGTTTGTATTGTTTATTTTAGACTCTAGCTATAGCTACGTGAGATGTTATCACAATTTGTTGTTACAGCCAGTGGCTTATCCATGCAATGCCAGACGTATATATAGGCCCCCTACTTCCGCCACGTGATTGTATGCATATAATTATATGTACGACTGATGTTGTAGTCTAGTGATGTGCAACAATATCGATATATTATCGAGGTATAATTTTCCATATCACGATAATAATATAATTATTTCTGATTCCAATGTATCTCCACATGTGTGCACGTGAATGAGAGAGAGAGAGAGAGAGAAGCAGTGGCGGAGGAAGCTAGAGGAGCCACTTGGCTAAACTCAACTGATTTTCTATTGCAAAAATCGAATTCCTATGGAGAATCTTAAATTTAAGAGGGGCCATGGCCCTCCTACTTCCGCTGCCTATGGAGAGAATAGAATGTGTGTGGTAAGCAATTTTTGAGAACACTAAATTTGATGAGTAGAAGTTGAATCAACCAATGTATCTCCACATGCGTGCACGTGAATGAGAGAGAGAGAGAACTCAGAGAAGAGAATGTGTGTGGTAAGCAATTTCGAGAACACTAAATTTGATGAGTAGAAGTTGGATCAGCCATCAGTCATACAATATCCATTATAGGGCAGAAAATGTTGAGTGATGTAAATGTTAAATATTTTCTCCTGCCAAATTTTTATACTGCAAAATATTCAGCATGTTGTAAGGAGGCAACAAGGGGATTCAAAATTATTGTCCTGTTTTTATTTGTGGTGGTGGAAAAACTCTTTTCCACCACACGAAAAAAAGCAGTCTGGCTAAGAGAAACTAACATTGTGCATCCATGCACATCGCCACAAATTGCAGTGTGAGGTATAACCTGTTAATGTGGACACTTGAAATAAGGACACCACACACTAGTTGAGGTACCAAGGTAACCCTTTAGTCCAATTAACACTGGCCTGAGATACATACGTATTTATAGAATAACAACATTATTTATTTTGTATATGGTACAGCGCTTGTCATGGGAAAAGGATGACGAGTGTAGGGGCAGCTGAACTTACTCAAAAATGTTGGGGCACAAGAACTACGTATATACTAAGCACATTTATGTTGTGAAAACAAAAATTCCTATAAGAAATTCAAGATGAAGTATCCCCGGTGCCTCCACTGCTGCTACCTAAAATGATGAGTGCCACTGTATCTAGACTGATGAAGCACAGATTCTGAAGTAAGTAAGTAAGTAAGTAAGTAATGTTACTACAAGTACATTTCAGGACACAGCATGGTAGCATTGTTGTCATGATAACACTGTTGTCATAGTAAACATGTTACCACGTTACATAAGTATTAAATAGTTCTCATATAAATTATAGTTCTGCTGACCATGCAGCATGAATATTTAATGATGGAGGGATATCCAGTTAGACAGATGTTGCATGGCTCAACTCCATCTAAACATATCTATGGTATATGGGAATATTTTTTTGTGAATATTACATAGCTACCAATAGGCAATATTTTCATGGCTTTGAGAAGCGGAGATGTTGCTTAACATTTGTGTATAACAACTTCAAGTATGTACCATTTTTTAATCATGGATAAGGAACAAAATTTAATTAAATCCACAAAACAATAATTTTGCAATCATTAGATAAGGTACTTTGCAGATGCATGCATCACCATGGTGACGCAGTATATGCATGTTACTGTGCAGACATATACGTACGTACATCAATATGCATATGATGACACAAGTACAAAAGTTGATAAAACATGATACTGTGTTACCGTGTGTTTGCAAAGTATGTAATGTGAATATACTGCATCACCATGGTGATGTATGTCAACATGCGTATGCTGTGTCACCATGGTGATGTACGTATGTGTTTGTAAAGTAACATGCATTATATACTGTGTCACCATGATGATGTATGTGTTTGCGCATATACTGTGTCACAGTGGTGATGCATGCGTTTCCAAAGTAATATATATGCATGGACTGTGTCACCGTGGTGATATGTATCTTGCTTTCAACTTTGATCTGGTCATGCGTATGCTGTGTCACCATGGTGATGTACGTATGTGTTTGTAAAGTAACATGCATTATATACTGTGTCACCATGATGATGTATGTGTTTGCGCATATACTGTGTCACAGTGGTGATGCATGCGTTTCCAAAGTAATATATATGCATGGACTGTGTCACCGTGGTGATATGTATCTTGCTTTCAACTTTGATCTGGTAGCTACATACATACGTAGTAGCAACTGTAGGTGTCTGATACATGTACGTACATATTAGTGATGTACCGATGATCGGTTCAGTTATCAGAAATTGGTTTATCAGCCTTAAAATTCAAATATTGGTATCGGTTTTCTTTAGCAGATATTTCAGCAATACAAAAGGAGATGACAACATGTTTATTTTTTAATGTTATCTTGTGCATTTAAAGGTGCATAGTTGCATAGTCTTATTGCAGCTGCAGGCTCAGCAGGTAGCCACACACCCTGTGTACATATTATATGTGATCAGATTGTATTGGCAAGAGAACATGTGACTGGATTTGGAAAACTGTCCCTAATTGCACGTTGTGTATTTCAAGAAAAACCAATTGAAATGTTCAAAAAGACACTGTGGTTGTCCTGTGGTCGATAGTAGCCATGCTAGAATTACACCATAAGTAGAGTATGCCTATAGCCGAACAAATATAGCTACCATTTGTAATAGTACATATGTATTTTTGTGAGACTTTTGAACACCTCCTGGAATATCACCCTCAGACAGCCACAGTGGCACTAGATCATGGTCAAGAGCCGAGGTGGACATTGGGAGCAGTTTATATTAGCACCTCATGTAGCCTTATTAAAAGGTCCCTAGAGGCCTCACAGGTTTACATGTGGTCTGACAAGGTTCTACGTTTATCTATAACTGTGGTGTTTAACTACAATATAAATAGATTTCAGCTACATACATATTGTGGCAATTTTTCCAAATCCAGTCACATAATATGCTGTTGAAAATGTGGAGTGCCAGACACAGGTGCTCAGATAATCACTGCGCATTGTGATTTGGTTTACTTCCCATAGGAACACACGTGCAATATACCAGCAGCAGATAGGATATATACCATGGATAGTCGCTGGGTAATAATTTACTTACCATGGACCGTCCATTCAGTAGATACGTATATTACATTTCCTTACTATCAATTCAAGTGGTCAATGAAGACGAAATGTATACGTAGTAATGGTAAGGATGTGTCACTGTGTGTTGTGATTATTTTATTTGCCATAGGAACATGTGTACAAAATACTACAAATCAGAAGGAGATCAGATGCAGTAGGACGTAAAGAAAGCAACACGAAAAAACAAATCACAGATGTAAACCGTTAGATTGTTTTACTACATTGTATGCAATGGTTAATATGCATGTTTTGCACAGTCGCCATGGTGATGTATGTGTTTGTGCAATATTGCTATGGTGATACATGTGTTTGCACAGTAATATGCAAATGCTGTGTCACCACGGTGACATATGTTTTACTGTGATTTGTGTTTAATTTTACTAATGTCGTGTCTGTTATCATTGGCTCACACTGGTAGGATAGTTTCATGACAGGAACTGTGTATGTCTGCATGCATACCACACCTAATGGTTCCACATATCGATTAGAGACAAATGATTACAGCTACGTATGGGAGCATCGTTAATGCATGTCAAGAAGATGCTGTTGCAGGCTCTGTCATCAGGTACGTAGCTACACTGTGTACATATAGCCACTGTGATGTGTTGAGGGTCTCAAGGCACTGTAACTTTATATCACTGTGCTTGGATTACCATAGAAACGTATGTGCAGTCAACCAGCAGGGATAGGATATACCACAAATGGTCACCGGAGATAGTAGCTGTAAGGATGTAATCACTGTCACTTCATTATAAATATTTTAATTTATTTACATGCCATAGCAATGTTTATTACAGTATTGTTCATTCGGTCGAGAATAATTGTGGTAAGAATATAGTGTACGTACGTATCACATTTGGTTACCATAGGTACAAGGGATCACTCAGGTGAGATGTATGGTAAGGGTAAGCATATGTAATAATATTGTGTACTATGTTTATTTACAACAGGAACGTGTGGGCAATGAATCAGGAGATCCAGTGGGACAATAAGCAATACATCAGTAACTAAACTTTTTACTAATGTCATTATATGTACATGTTTTACAGTAATCATTAAATGGGCTGCATATAATATTATTTTGTAGCTGTATAATATAAATGCTGTTATATCGGACTGATCAAGATAAGCATAGTACCAGGATGTATTTGATCATTTCTTCTGATAATTATTTTTTGCATAATAGGAGTGCTGGAAACTACGTATTTTAAGGTTTTGGGTAAAATAATGAAATTGTAGAACTAATTATATAAATTGGCTTGCGATCATGATCATAAAGTGTATATAATTTATAGGTGTATATATGCTCCATTGTCCTGATCCTAGCCTATTAGCAGCCGTGTTGCATGTTATTATAATTGACATGCATGAATTGTTTAAGTAATATATGTATATGCTTAATAAATAAATAATTAATGGACTTCATGTATGTACACGTGCTGGCACAATTGCCCACGTTGTCTGTATATATAGTACTACTAGCACTAATTCTACTCTTCTAGTCTTCATGCATATACTGCAGCATGTAATGCCTCGTCTGCCTGTACACATGTATATACAGATTTACAATAATTATGTGTTCTGGCACAAGAAAACATGTATGTATGTGCACATACGTAATTAAAATTTTGGATAATAAATATAACTTCAAGATCTAA
Source organism: Spongia lamella (assembly GCA_963930835.1). Taxonomy (NCBI): domain Eukaryota; kingdom Metazoa; phylum Porifera; class Demospongiae; order Dictyoceratida; family Spongiidae; genus Spongia; species Spongia lamella. Next base: position 7,129,285 of record OZ005748.1, on the reverse strand, counting down.
TATACATATGGTGTATGTATTATGTGCATTTAAGCACAGCCATGCATGTCGGGTCAAACACGTAGTATATGTGTAACTGTAAAGCCAGCTGTGGTTATAACATGCATATGGTATTAATTCATATTATGCGTACTGCAGCGGTCCATACATGCATATAATCCATGAATAATTTAACCCATACACATTCTAACATGTACAGCTGCAGCTAGAGTTGATGTCTCTGCATGGTAAGTATTTATTAGTGCTCACACTACAGTACATGCACATGCACGTTCCATATTAACATAACAGTAGTACTAGAACAAGCTGCAAAATATATATATATGCAGCCCATTTAATGATTACTGTAAAACATGTACATATAATGACATTAGTAAAAAGTTTAGTTACTGATGTATTGCTTATTGTCCCACTGGATCTCCTGATTCATTGCCCACACGTTCCTGTTGTAAATAAACATAGTACACAATATTATTACATATGCTTACCCTTACCATACATCTCACCTGAGTGATCCCTTGTACCTATGGTAACCAAATGTGATACGTACGTACACTATATTCTTACCACAATTATTCTCGACCGAATGAACAATACTGTAATAAACATTGCTATGGCATGTAAATAAATTAAAATATTTATAATGAAGTGACAGTGATTACATCCTTACAGCTACTATCTCCGGTGACCATTTGTGGTATATCCTATCCCTGCTGGTTGACTGCACATACGTTTCTATGGTAATCCAAGCACAGTGATATAAAGTTACAGTGCCTTGAGACCCTCAACACATCACAGTGGCTATATGTACACAGTGTAGCTACGTACCTGATGACAGAGCCTGCAACAGCATCTTCTTGACATGCATTAACGATGCTCCCATACGTAGCTGTAATCATTTGTCTCTAATCGATATGTGGAACCATTAGGTGTGGTATGCATGCAGACATACACAGTTCCTGTCATGAAACTATCCTACCAGTGTGAGCCAATGATAACAGACACGACATTAGTAAAATTAAACACAAATCACAGTAAAACATATGTCACCGTGGTGACACAGCATTTGCATATTACTGTGCAAACACATGTATCACCATAGCAATATTGCACAAACACATACATCACCATGGCGACTGTGCAAAACATGCATATTAACCATTGCATACAATGTAGTAAAACAATCTAACGGTTTACATCTGTGATTTGTTTTTTCGTGTTGCTTTCTTTACGTCCTACTGCATCTGATCTCCTTCTGATTTGTAGTATTTTGTACACATGTTCCTATGGCAAATAAAATAATCACAACACACAGTGACACATCCTTACCATTACTACGTATACATTTCGTCTTCATTGACCACTTGAATTGATAGTAAGGAAATGTAATATACGTATCTACTGAATGGACGGTCCATGGTAAGTAAATTATTACCCAGCGACTATCCATGGTATATATCCTATCTGCTGCTGGTATATTGCACGTGTGTTCCTATGGGAAGTAAACCAAATCACAATGCGCAGTGATTATCTGAGCACCTGTGTCTGGCACTCCACATTTTCAACAGCATATTATGTGACTGGATTTGGAAAAATTGCCACAATATGTATGTAGCTGAAATCTATTTATATTGTAGTTAAACACCACAGTTATAGATAAACGTAGAACCTTGTCAGACCACATGTAAACCTGTGAGGCCTCTAGGGACCTTTTAATAAGGCTACATGAGGTGCTAATATAAACTGCTCCCAATGTCCACCTCGGCTCTTGACCATGATCTAGTGCCACTGTGGCTGTCTGAGGGTGATATTCCAGGAGGTGTTCAAAAGTCTCACAAAAATACATATGTACTATTACAAATGGTAGCTATATTTGTTCGGCTATAGGCATACTCTACTTATGGTGTAATTCTAGCATGGCTACTATCGACCACAGGACAACCACAGTGTCTTTTTGAACATTTCAATTGGTTTTTCTTGAAATACACAACGTGCAATTAGGGACAGTTTTCCAAATCCAGTCACATGTTCTCTTGCCAATACAATCTGATCACATATAATATGTACACAGGGTGTGTGGCTACCTGCTGAGCCTGCAGCTGCAATAAGACTATGCAACTATGCACCTTTAAATGCACAAGATAACATTAAAAAATAAACATGTTGTCATCTCCTTTTGTATTGCTGAAATATCTGCTAAAGAAAACCGATACCAATATTTGAATTTTAAGGCTGATAAACCAATTTCTGATAACTGAACCGATCATCGGTACATCACTAATATGTACGTACATGTATCAGACACCTACAGTTGCTACTACGTATGTATGTAGCTACCAGATCAAAGTTGAAAGCAAGATACATATCACCACGGTGACACAGTCCATGCATATATATTACTTTGGAAACGCATGCATCACCACTGTGACACAGTATATGCGCAAACACATACATCATCATGGTGACACAGTATATAATGCATGTTACTTTACAAACACATACGTACATCACCATGGTGACACAGCATACGCATGACCAGATCAAAGTTGAAAGCAAGATACATATCACCACGGTGACACAGTCCATGCATATATATTACTTTGGAAACGCATGCATCACCACTGTGACACAGTATATGCGCAAACACATACATCATCATGGTGACACAGTATATAATGCATGTTACTTTACAAACACATACGTACATCACCATGGTGACACAGCATACGCATGTTGACATACATCACCATGGTGATGCAGTATATTCACATTACATACTTTGCAAACACACGGTAACACAGTATCATGTTTTATCAACTTTTGTACTTGTGTCATCATATGCATATTGATGTACGTACGTATATGTCTGCACAGTAACATGCATATACTGCGTCACCATGGTGATGCATGCATCTGCAAAGTACCTTATCTAATGATTGCAAAATTATTGTTTTGTGGATTTAATTAAATTTTGTTCCTTATCCATGATTAAAAAATGGTACATACTTGAAGTTGTTATACACAAATGTTAAGCAACATCTCCGCTTCTCAAAGCCATGAAAATATTGCCTATTGGTAGCTATGTAATATTCACAAAAAAATATTCCCATATACCATAGATATGTTTAGATGGAGTTGAGCCATGCAACATCTGTCTAACTGGATATCCCTCCATCATTAAATATTCATGCTGCATGGTCAGCAGAACTATAATTTATATGAGAACTATTTAATACTTATGTAACGTGGTAACATGTTTACTATGACAACAGTGTTATCATGACAACAATGCTACCATGCTGTGTCCTGAAATGTACTTGTAGTAACATTACTTACTTACTTACTTACTTACTTCAGAATCTGTGCTTCATCAGTCTAGATACAGTGGCACTCATCATTTTAGGTAGCAGCAGTGGAGGCACCGGGGATACTTCATCTTGAATTTCTTATAGGAATTTTTGTTTTCACAACATAAATGTGCTTAGTATATACGTAGTTCTTGTGCCCCAACATTTTTGAGTAAGTTCAGCTGCCCCTACACTCGTCATCCTTTTCCCATGACAAGCGCTGTACCATATACAAAATAAATAATGTTGTTATTCTATAAATACGTATGTATCTCAGGCCAGTGTTAATTGGACTAAAGGGTTACCTTGGTACCTCAACTAGTGTGTGGTGTCCTTATTTCAAGTGTCCACATTAACAGGTTATACCTCACACTGCAATTTGTGGCGATGTGCATGGATGCACAATGTTAGTTTCTCTTAGCCAGACTGCTTTTTTTCGTGTGGTGGAAAAGAGTTTTTCCACCACCACAAATAAAAACAGGACAATAATTTTGAATCCCCTTGTTGCCTCCTTACAACATGCTGAATATTTTGCAGTATAAAAATTTGGCAGGAGAAAATATTTAACATTTACATCACTCAACATTTTCTGCCCTATAATGGATATTGTATGACTGATGGCTGATCCAACTTCTACTCATCAAATTTAGTGTTCTCGAAATTGCTTACCACACACATTCTCTTCTCTGAGTTCTCTCTCTCTCTCATTCACGTGCACGCATGTGGAGATACATTGGTTGATTCAACTTCTACTCATCAAATTTAGTGTTCTCAAAAATTGCTTACCACACACATTCTATTCTCTCCATAGGCAGCGGAAGTAGGAGGGCCATGGCCCCTCTTAAATTTAAGATTCTCCATAGGAATTCGATTTTTGCAATAGAAAATCAGTTGAGTTTAGCCAAGTGGCTCCTCTAGCTTCCTCCGCCACTGCTTCTCTCTCTCTCTCTCTCTCATTCACGTGCACACATGTGGAGATACATTGGAATCAGAAATAATTATATTATTATCGTGATATGGAAAATTCTTTCCCACTGAAGCCATACATCAAAGGATTTTACTGTACAATAACTTAGTTATTGCCCGGGCAATAACTAAGTTATTGTACAGTAAGGTGCAAGGTGTTTAACACTATAACACATCAGCAATTTCTTTTATTAGTCAAAGCTTTCTTAAAGTCTTTGGTGGGAAAGAAGCCAGTTATATCACAGCAGGAGTATGATATCTTTGTTATTAACACTCGTCCTCGGCTCCGCCTCGGACTCGTGTAATAACAAAGATATCATACTCCTGCTGTGATATAACATATACTTATACCTCGATAATATATCGATATTGTTGCACATCACTAGACTACAACATCAGTCGTACATATAATTATATGCATACAATCACGTGGCGGAAGTAGGGGGCCTATATATACGTCTGGCATTGCATGGATAAGCCACTGGCTGTAACAACAAATTGTGATAACATCTCACGTAGCTATAGCTAGAGTCTAAAATAAACAATACAAACACACACTGCATGATCCAGTGCTGTGTTTTGATAAGGTCCTATGGCACAGGCAAAGTAAAATTAAAAATGGCCAGTATATGTTAATTGGTAGTAGCAGCACTGGATGTTTGCAGCTCCAAAGCATATCAATAAGACTCGTGATGACAAACGTATTAACATGTCTGTACATGCATTAGCTAGTTGTTGGGGGCGAGACTATTAAGCGCCCTTGTGAGTACGCAATATAAACCAACTTACATCCATACTGGTAAACAGAATACTCGCTCTGCTAAATGCTGGAATAGAGTAGATACTGCGCTGAATTCGAAGTGAAACCCACCATCGAAATGTCGACGATGCATAAAACCACCCAGTAGCACCGCATAAGAAAGCTCGGCACGCCTCTCACTCACTAAGATTACAAAGTTACACTGAGTCCCGTACACTACAAATGGCGCTCCTATGATCATTTTTCCATACTTACACACACTGTACTATATGACTATTTGTCCATACATAGTAAGAGAATAGGTTGGTACAAGTAAGGTTTTTGCGTGACGTAATAAGCAGAAGCCGTAACAGGCTATCGTCACCTTCGAAGGTGAGATTTACACCTTGCTAAAGCAGGGCCGTCGGAGCGGGGCGGCTGGGGCGGCTTAAGCCTCCCCACTTTTTCACCACTTTTCATAAATTATAATTTTATACACTGCATAACACTATACACTATATAGTTATCATTATTAAACATACCTGTAACCATGATTCACCTAATCACGTGCATTTCATATATAAAATATAGGAACCCACAATCGATAATTTTAAGCATCAGTGGTGTGGCATTTTTAGAATCAAGTTGCTAAATTATTTAACAAAGGCCTTACGAGTGTGATGGAACTTCCTACACCACTTATTGGTAATAAGGCTCACCAACCACGTAAGTTTCAATTCCCTCAGCGTGAATTTGGTAAGACTTCTATAGTTAAGCGCTCGTTTCAGCAGCCGAATGGTTCGATCGCTGGCCTTGGTTGCACTATGATGAAGACCAAGATCTAGCTTTCTGCTTTTCGTGCATTGTTGCTTACCAGAACAATCAGCTTCAATCAGCTCGGCTCAATTGCTTGTTGATATAACTAAGTTGATGAAGACCAAATTGATATAACTAGCTAATCATTTTAGTATTCAAATTCACATAATCGGCTACATAATAGCCTAACTTATACTTACTTATATAGCTACATATTATCAAATTAAAACTTCCAAAATGGCTCAGAATGCAATCTCAGATGATCTAAAATTCAAATTTTTCCTGGGGGGCATGCCCCCAGACCCCCCTAGCATGAGCTTCCTTCGGCAGCTGAGTTGCCTTTGGCAACTATCAGATAGCTACACAAAACCTCCTGTATAGAGATACTTATGACACCATGCTTGGCCTCCCCACTTTCAAGTTGCCATATCAAAACTTATCAATGGGATTTGTCAAATTTTTTACATTTTATGAAGAATGTTTTTCACAGTAGATAAGTACAGTAATTGCAAAACAATACAATTCTTTGATGATTCTGTGCCATTATATCACTAAATGAGCTAGTAGACATGGAGTTTAAACTTCAAATCAATCCAGCTTCTGTCATTCCCCATAGCAAATACATACAATCTTAAACCATTTTATAACTTAAGAAAATGCACTCACTTAACCTTTGCCAATGCCGATAAACTTGGTATCACTCGATTCCTTACGAATTACTCTATTTAATGCCGACCGTACCTTTTAATAATCGCTATGGTTACCGAGTAATGGCGCTTTTTAATTAGAACGCGATTTTTTGTTTACTAAATGTATTGCAATTTCTATTGCGTAAGTTGCTACTCTTAACTGTTTATAGCAAAAGTGCACTGTGTTAATGCTTACCAATAGTCTTAATTTTAGTATAAAAACAAAATGGAGGGTTTACTGTTTATAATTCCGTCCGTACCTTTTTATAATCGTTCTTTGAACTAAAGTTAGGGATAAAAGCATGCGTTACAAAAGTTTTGTCTCCATAGGGCCCTGTATATTTATTTTACGGGTAATAATTATTTGTAACAAATATAATGTATGGCAAATTTGACAAATGTTTTGATATGCTTCCTACGGCCCTGTAAAGGAATATAGAAGAACAAGGAAGGGAATGAAGGATAAAAGGAATCGCCATGGCGCAGTGGGTAAGTCGTCTTCGGAACAACATTTTCGTAAATCCGCCGCCATTACCTTTATTGTGTGGAAGTTCTGGAGCCCTACACCAGGTCTTACGGCAGGCAGGCAGGCAGACGAAATACAGGTGAATTTCGAAATTTTCAAAGTTGGCTGTAGGTCGAAATATTCGACTTGTCGCTTCGTTTAACCAAGGTACAGCATCATTACAGCCTTACCAATGCATTCCAGTCGGTTTTTTCGGGTAAAGCCTATTGGAAGGTTGTTTTATGAAGTGCGAAAAATCGGGAAACCATACAATTTCTTACCAATCCCTACTATTAAGCACTATACAGTACTTAATGATATTAACTATAAGTAATGTGTAATTAACGAAATTCATATGCGCTTGGGCACTTGCAGGAAATACTTTATTAATTTGCAACCATCACTCACTCTTGAATACCATTTAAGGGAATTATGAAGGTTTTCATAACCTGGATCTATATTCACATGGCATTGGTCAGTCAGTTAGATGGTTTCTGGTAGTGTGTTTAACTGAAAGAGAGTCTTTGTCAGTAGCTACAAGTACAGGAGCAAAAACTGTAACTTCCAGCTACCAATGGAAGCTAGCTATTTGGCCATTATTGGAATAAAATTAAGAAATCATCGAGTAATATAATATGTAATATTTATTTGATGCATGGGTAATATGTAACTGTAATGAATTATTTTTTGTTACAGGTAATATATGTGACTGTCTCTGTGAAAACATGTTAGCATATTTTACATATTGTCACTTAAACAGTTGTAACTTCCTAACAGTTACATTGATCTTCATATGCTTTGCAAGTAATATGAATTGTTCATTTAGCAAATACTGTGCAAAGTTTTGTGCTATTGCAAGCAACTATTAGAAAGTTATGAGACTTTAAGCATCAAAAGAGTTAGTCAAAATTTGTATGCTAACATGGAGGATTTTTGCAGAGCCAGTCACATATATAGTATAAGAAGTAACGAGTTACTTTAAAAAGTAAAAAATAACTACCTTATCTCTGTATACAGCTGAGCAATAGTCTGATAGTCCATCAAATCCTAAAAGTGTAAACATGTTGTTCACATTATTTGGATGCAAACTGAGTGGTATTTATTTACATTTCTGTGGTTTGCAGTACTGATCATCATGCAATGTTGTGTAGCTACAGCTCTCACCACATCAGTAAAAAATAACTACCTCATCTCTGTATACAGCTGAGCAATAGTCTGATAGTCCATCAAATCCTAAAAGTGTAAACATGTTGTTCACATTATTTGGATGCAAACTGAGTGGTATTTATTAACATTTCTGTGGTTTGCAGTACTGATCATCATGCAATGTTGTGTAGCTACAGCTCTCACCACATCGGCAATATGCTTTGGAGAAATTCATTGAAAGTAGTTGTATTGTGTGTTGCGTGTGTGTGTGTGTGTGTGTGTGTGTGTGTGCGTGTGTACATCATATTATCATTATTATTATTCATCATTGGCTATAGCTATAAATTTTTACACATCAGATCAATATCCTTTACATGGGCTTTGGATTATTTGCACACTGCATAGCTATATTGTTGACTGAAAGACATACTTGTATACATTTCTATATATAATTTATATATCGCTTAGCTATACCACAAACTATATAGCTGGAATATAAAGATCAATTAAACTACGTATAGCTATATAGGCTATAGCTGCATGGATAAAAAATATATATATATAGCTAATTGGGGTGAGCCTTAGCGAGCCCCACCATATGGAATCAACAGTGAAATCTGTCTTCTTGCTTGCATGCTTGCTTGATACATCAAAATCCCTTTATATGGCTGAAAGCCGTTTAAGTGCAAACCAACATTACATCAAACATTACAGCATTACATAAAACAAGTGGAGTGCTAACCATAGCACGCGAACCATTAAATGCTAACCATAGGCATGTATATACCATTCAAGTGCTAACCATAATTTATTAATCACAATGAGTGAATACAACTTTCTACTCAAATCCTAGTAAGCAATAGTAAAGCTGATCATCTGATGTTAGGATTGCATATAGCACTGAATGGCTAGATAGATACATTGAAGTATAGTATCAACTGCCTTGCCGCCCTATAGCCAGCTACATAATTTTCTATAATATAAAAGATAGATGACTATTAGATGTTGTTTATAAAAGATATAAGATCTTCCTTAAAAGCCACAGGGCCTCACTATACGTATTTACTTTTCTTTATAATAGCTGATACCACCCGTGATTTGCTTATTATGCATGCTTGTGATACCTTTTGCGATCAATTGATATTATTACATATGATATTTCAACTTGATCCGCTGTAATTACTTTACTTTACTGTAATTAATATCCGGCTAGTCTTCATGAAATACGTACCGGTACAAATTTTTAAGACCGTCATGTAGATAGCTACACTGAGACTGAACTGTACATGTTTTATTCCCTGTGCCTATATAATTATTACAATGTCAGTCAAATTGCATGTAAAGGTCATCAATGGTAGCTAAGTGTATACATGCATCTATCATAGCACCAGGCTCGCCCCCAATGCTGTGTATTTCCCCTAGTTATATAATATATAGTAGCTAACATGTAGCTAATGTAGTAGCGGCATGTGTGGGTGAAAGGTACGTGTATATGTATAGCTACTAGCTACTATTTGCATATACCTGCATGTATATATCTTGCACATACACCACATATATAGCTAGCTATCCACATATAGTAGTTATACAGCAGCTGTAGCTATATAGGCTATAGCAAATTCACAGACACACCTATAGCTAGAACTATATTTTTGATAAACACATGCACACATCACCTTATATGGACATAGCTACATGCAATCAACAGTCTGTTATGTGGGTGTGAAATCTTCCCTCAACCATATTGGTCATGAGATCATGACACAATCATAATTATTGATATAGACAGACTGTATATCATATATAACATGCAGATACTATATTAAATATAAAGCTATATGAAAGGTGCATGCATGTATAAAAAACATTCATGGCAGTCTAAAGAATGCACATGCATGCAAACACTTTGGCTACTGTACCCACCAATTAATGCAGTTAATTGTTTTCAGTAATATAATTAGAATGTTAAATCAATTAGCTAATACAAATGTCTTATTTCAGTTAGCTATAAGCTGGAAGCACGCATTTGCTCTGTCACATTATCAACACCTCGATCATTAGTGAGCTCATCTTCTTGATTTTCCTGCTGAACAAACAAAGCATTCCATTTCTTTTGCAAGGCTTCCTTTCCCTTCATCATAAACCATTTTATCTGTTGCAAATTATTTTGATCAGCCAGTTGTAATGACACCGTGGCAAGGCATTTATCCCATGATGACTGCAGTTGTCTTTCTCCCCAGTCTAATAATTGCTTGTCACTGCGATCAATAGTTCTAACTTTTTTCCTGGTACTATCTCTCTCCACTCTACTCCATGTTGCATTATTCAACGGAGTAATTGGTACTGGATTGATGAAAGCAACATTTACAAAAAATTTTTGGTTCGGCGGACTCATTCTACCATACGTATTTGCTGCATTACCAGGAAAATATTGTTGTACAGCTTGGTCACTCAATATTTGCTCCCTCGGCAAAATCTCTGCTAAAACCTTATCCCTTTCGTTGTTTTTATTAAGGCAGAGTAAATGAATTTGGCGTAGATGTCTCTGCGGATATATCCCACTCTGGGCCGCTGGCTTAGGTATGTCAATAATTACGAATTCAGAGGGATTAAATGGAACACTCACTCGCCAAAAATGTGGTGTCTCTTCAGCAATGGCCCTTTCGCTCAATTGTCTTGGATAAGGTGACTGAGTAGGAAAGTCACCTTCGAACAAAGTAGTTGAAAAACACGCAACAGGAAGGAGGACTAAGTCTCCGTCTAATTTCCAGTCATCTGCAACATTTACCTCAACTTCTCCCCACTGAGGCTGCTCATCTGTCCCGAGTACATTAGTTACGTGATACATATAAATCACCGGCTGTTCTGCACCGTTCATTTCACTGAGTTTATATAAATTATACCGCGTATACGTATACGACTGTAGCCGTAATGATAGCTATCGCTGAGGGAGTCCACTATTTCACGGAACGGAACGAAACAAATGCAAGCCAACTTAGTATATCACTACTATTTTGACCATAATTAGGGTCCGCAACGTCAAAAATCGACTTTTGAAATTTAATACTTTGACCACTGTGGCGTGTTACTTGGGCTAAACCATTGCTCGATCCACCGTGAAACCGGAAATGCTATTCTGTTCTTCCTGGAGAAACCGGATTTTGTAATTCACGTGATCGATTATTTATTTTGTGGAATTCGTGCGCTCCAGGGAAGGTCTCCCGAAACTTGGTAACAACATGGATAACTTCTGGTACTACTATAGTTTAAATGTCTATATTAAAGTAAGCCAAGCTTGAACTACAGTCTTCTCACAGGGCTGCTTTTTATGATTGAACAGAAAAAATGGCGACAATTTGCGCGTTTGATTTGATGTACCAGCCAAGATAAAAAGAGCCAACCCTTCCTCACGGTATGTTGATGAAGGTGGATGAGTAGTCGGTTTATGACAGAAGTTTCAAGAAGATCCAAGCTTTCTCACCACCTGGCTGACAATCGTCAAAAAAGTATGCGTATGCGACATCCGTTATATGCACATATTCGTCATCACCTACTGCCACAGCTAACTCTGATGGATCATTTCTTCCCTTTCATGCATAAAAATAGTTAAATAGTTATATTGGCATTAATTCTAACCAATTCATAGCTATAATGTTATATCCCCGTAGCTATCTTTGCTTGCATAGAAATCCATGCATGTATGCATGTTCTCCTACTATATGACTAATGCCATAACCTGTGCTAACACATCCTCTGATTCCTCTGAAATAAGGCTTAGTAATGTACATGGTATACTGCAATTCTTCACAAATGTTTTTAGTGACTGATTGTTCTTCGGCTGTCCCTATATGCTTCTTGCTGCTTAGCTATATGCTATGCATTACTAATAATGTGACCTAAAGCTACGTAGTTATGTAGTTCATAGTTCTCTGTTTCAACTCTCCACCCATCCTATAGAAACAAGCCTGCCCATAAAAATAACTATTCATTATAAGAGCCTATAGCTACTAGATTAGACAGTAGCTTAGCCTATACAGTTTTATGTTGCATGCATTACAGCCAATGCATGCGAAGACTATAGAAAACTGTTGTGAGGCATGGCCCCTCTTACTCTATATAGCTATAGGAATTCAATTTTTGCTACTTCAGCCTAGCTAAGTGGTCCCCTTACTTTCAGTAGCTTCCTCCGACCATGTTATTTAGAAAGATAAAACAAAGTTAGAAGAGTATAGCTAGATAGCTTATATAAATTTTAAGAGCTATATAGCTACTCATCCACTGTTACTCTAAATGCATACATTACAAAAGCTAATTGGGATAGCTACAGAGTCTAAATATATAAATGTCATTATTACATTGCTAGCTATTAGAAACTCCCTTTAGAAAATCGTAGATAGTCTAATAATAGATAATCATAGAAAAGATAGATAATCGTAGAAAATTGTAGATATAGCTGGTGTATGTATATGTATACACGCATAGCTAGCTATATACCAATCCTTTGAAAATCAACCGTGTAATTTACACCTATATAGCTAGCTAACTATAGCTAATTATAAATTTCTTGTCTTATGTCGGTATCTTAGTATCTACAAGTTATAGCTATAATTATTTTATACTACTTTACAGTACGTATAGTTGATTTTCACGTGTCCATAGTCATATGCATATCCTAGATACAATAACTTCACTTCATCAAAAGAGGATAGAGTTACACCCTTACACTTCTGAGAATGATAGCAACTGTTAGGCCTGCATCAATTATGCCAGCATAATTTTTAGCATAATGGGTGTGCTAAAGCATCAAGCATGATGCCAGCATTATAGGCAAAATTTATAGCGAGGGGCACAAACTACATAATTAAAACCCATACTCGTGCCATTTATACAGTCTAAAAACTATAAAATACACTCACCCCCGCTGCTATTCAACACTTCACAACAGCAGAAATTCACAAGGCATAGCTTATACAACTCCTTCATAGTCACTGTGTTAGGCACCTCTAAAATTAATTATTTTAAAGCTCTTATACCACTGGCATGTGGCAGATCAGATTTTATGCTGTATGTAGAGGTAACTGGAGGTTCATAAACAAGTGAGCTTACATAGAATATAGCTATATATTAAACTGTTTATTATTAGTAGCATAATTGATTGTGGAGTAGCATAAAGTTTAGCATAATAGGCACAAAATTGGAGCAATTTCAAAAAGCATAATAGGCAATTTTCAGAGCATAATAGATGCAGCCCTAGCAGCCGCTAGCTATAGTTCTCAAGATATTTAATAACAGATAGCTATATATATATATATATATATAGCTAGCTAGTTTCAGAAAACTGTTGGTGAGTGACAACATAACAAATTATAGTTATATATGTACATAGCTAATAATATTATCCTACGTATATGCATATAGCTAATGATGTATATACCGGCATATATAGCTACTACGTGTATTGCATAGACAAATATAATAATCATCTGAATTGCATCAGCTTGTAAGCTGTGTTATTCACTGAGCAGTAATAATCAGAATCAGAATACATACATAAATATATAAATTGTTTGATCACTTAGCTAACTACTTACGTAGCTAGCTACAGTGGCAAACTATGCTAGCTATGTAGGCTAATGATACTAGGTATACTCAATGCAAATGAAAGTAAAGCTTTAACTTGCTGCTTTTAATAACAGCTAGTGAATATTTGGACCTTTATTAAAAAGCATATAATACATAAGAGATTTCTTAAACTATATAGCTACTCATGTAATTATTATGATTGCATCGTTGGCCGGTTTGGTAAGCATTAATTAGAAATCAGCAGAGGTATACTAATAGGTATGTCACAGTAGAGCTGTACATGTATTAGGTTTAGGTACATATCTATAACTACTACTACTACTACTACTACTACTACTACTACTACTACAAAAAAATTTAGGCATAAATATACGTATACAAGCACGTCACAGTTTTCTGTGATGAGATATAGTATTGCAGTATCAACTAATCCTTTTTGAGAGATCGTCCAAGTTGATAAGGATCTGCAGTAGCATACACTAACTGCTAGCTATAGCTTTAGCATTGCACAGAAGGACGGCACATGCACAATCATGGGTTTCAGTGCAGCTTCACAGTTATAACATTAGCTATAGTACTGGTTAAAATTAATGCCAATATAACTATTTAGCTATTTTTGTACATGAAAAGGAAGAAATGATCCATCAGAGTTAGCTGTGGCAGTAGGTGATGACGAATATGTGCATATAACGGATGTCGCATACGCATACTTTTTTGACGATTGTCAGCCAGGTGGTGAGAAAGCTTGGATCTTCTTGAAACTTCTGTCATAAACCGACTACTCATCCACCTTCATCAACATACCGTGAGGAAGGGTTGGCTCTTTTTATCTTGGCTGGTACATCAAATCAAACGCGCAAATTGTCGTCATTTTTTCTGTTCAATCATAAAAAGCAGCCCTGTGAGAAGACTGTAGTTCAAGCTTGGCTTACTTTAATATAGACATTTAAACTATAGTAGTGCCAGAAGTTATCCATGTTGTTACCAAGTTTCGGGAGACCTTCCCTGGAGCGCACGAATTCCACAAAATAAATAATCGATCACGTGAATTACAAAATCCGGTTTCTCCAGGAAGAACAGAATAGCATTTCCGGTTTCACGGTGGATCGAGCAATGGTTTAGCCCAAGTATAACACGCCACAGTGGTCAAAGTATTAAATTTCAAAAGTCGATTTTTGACGTTGCGGACCCTACCATAATGGTATATGATCACATGAGGTTACGTATAGTTTGACCGTAGTGGTATAACTCAGTACATATGGGAGACACTATTTTCAAGTCACTCGATCTGAGGTCCAGAAGCGGGTCCGCAAAGTATACAAGGCTGTCCGTAGCTGAAAATAAATATATATCTCTAGTCCCGTCCGCAGAACATGTAGTCCAGCCCATAACAGGTCCGTAAAAGATCGTCTCTTCCGCAAAACTGTCTCGTCCGTAAAATACTCGGTAAAATACTAGTCCGCCAAGTCATCGTAAAATACTCGGTCCCCAAGTCATCGTCCATTCCGTATATAATAGACACTGCCAATAGTTTATATAGCTACATACGTCCGGCGTATATATAGCTAGCTGCATGGAGGGCCATTAGCTACGTATATAGCTATATAGCGCTATGTGGCGAATTTAGGGGAGGGGCTAGGGGTGCAGCCTCCACCTTCGTCTTCCACCTTATACGAATTACAAAAGGATGCATGCATATAGGTGTAGCTATATATCGCTTTTAATAAACAGTACCATGCACATGCATGCATATAGGTTAGCTATATAGCTCAGTATATAAGCCGGATGTTATTCTGTCTACATGCAAACAATTGTATAATACCTTCTATATACATGCAGGGTTGCATCCACTACGCCCCATGTGACTATACTTAGGGTAGCTACACCCTGGCTCATCTTACAAAACTTAATATTCTCCGGCAGTAGATGTGTTGAATTGCATGCAGCTATAGCTAGGTGTATATGTTACGGCCCGATTTGTAATTTGGCCCATTTTAAAACGGGCAGCCCATTTTAAAACGGGCCAGCCCATTTTAACACCGGTCAGCCCAATTAATAATAATTTTTTATTTGGCCCGTTTTGAAACAGGCCATGGTAGGCAGCCTGTTTCGAAACAGGCCAGCCCATTTTGAAACAGGCCAGCCCGTTTCGAAACCAGGCCAGTCTATTTTAAAATGGGCCAGCCAGTTTTGAAACTGGCCAGCCTATTTTCATAGCTATAGACTATTCTGAGCAAGAGTAAATAATGGAGAAGTACTCTTGCTACTGATATATAGGTCTGTCACATCTGCACAAATCGTGCATCTGGAAAATTACAAACTATATCGGAAAGACAGAGAGAGTGGTATAATGGTGGTGGTGTGTTGCTTAACATTTACATTCATAATAGCTTATCCTCTATTAATTGTCAACCTTTATCTGACTTGGGAATCCAAGAGTCTGTGTGGTGTTTGGTTACTCTTAACAGAACTGATACACTTTTGGTTGGTCTCATATACAGATCTCCAAATTCTACTGTAGAAAATAATAATAAGATCCTATACAGGCTATTTGTAACTTATGTCATCTGCAGAAGTTTTCACACTTACTTTTAGTCTGTTCTCGGACCCTTATTATTTTACTTTATGTTAATGACATTCCGGACTTAGTTCAGAGTAATTGGATTTTATCATAATGTAGGGAAATCTTTCGCGGTTTTGTTTTAAACAAATATATTTTGCTAATATTTTGTTTTGCTTATAAAATTACTAGCTCATGCGGCTATAAGCTCAGTTAAATTCAATTGTATATAAGCTAATTTTTGGGAAACGCAGCAGGAAAGAATTGAAACAGGTAATGATGCGTATATAGTTACTTAGCGGCTCATTTATGTCGCCGTAGCAATGGCATTCATTATCAGTAGGCTAGCTATAGCTCTGACAGTGACATATAGCTATAGCCAGCTCAGTCATGCATGTGCTGATACTAAATTGTACTCTTTACCCAGTGGCCCATTTTAAAACGGGCTGGCCCATTTTAAATCGGGCCAGCCCGTTTTGAAACGGGCCACGGATTTTAAATCGGGCCGTAACATATATACGTATATAGCTAAGCATTTAATTTCCAGTGTACTTAGCTATATATAGCTATTAACACTGAAAATATAACGTTCTGAGGCTGTCCCCCATGCAGACCCCCAATTAATACTGGGCTCTCTAGATCCCTGATAGTACGTGCATGGTTATAGCTATAGTATAATTTCATATGGTTTCCGTCATTCCCGTTCATGCGAAACATTACTGATTACATTGTTACATGACTTACATATCAAAACATTTGTCAAATTTGCCATACATTATATTTGTTACAAATAATTATTACCCGTAAAATAAATATACAGGGCCCTATGGAGACCAAACTTTTGTAACGCATGCTTTTATCCCTAACTTTAGTTCAAAGAACGATTATAAAAAGGTACGGACGGAATTATAAACAGTAAACCCTCCATTTTGTTTTTATACTAAAATTAAGACTATTGGTAAGCATTAACACAGTGCACTTTTGCTATAAACGGTTAAGAGTAGCAACTTACGCAATAGAAATTTCAATACATTTAGTAAACAAAAATCGCGTTCTAATTAAAAAGCGCCATTACTCGGTAACCATAGCGATTATTAAAAGGTACGGTCGGCATTAAATAGAGTAATTCATAAGGAATCGAGTGATACCAAGTTTATCGGCATTGGCAAAGGTTAAGTGAGTGCATTTTCTTAAGTTATAAAATGGTTTAAGATTGTATATATTTGCTATGGGGAATGACAGAAGCTGGATTGATTTGAAGTTTAAACTCCATGTCTACTAGCTCATTTAGTGATATAATGGCACAGAATCATCAAAGAATTGTAATATTTGTTATTGTTTTGCAATTACTGTACTTATCTACTGTGAAAAACATTCTTCATAAAATGTAAAAAATTTGACAAATCCCATTGATAAGTTTTGATATGATCCCATTGTTATGACGCAGGAATACAAACAGACATAATTTTTACAGACTTTGCAAAAGCATTCGATTCTGTGCCACACAAGCGTTTATTATACAAACTAGAATGGTATGGCATCCGTGGTACTGTAAATAATTGGATCTCCTCATTTCAGGCTGAATGGCAGAACACAGTGTGTTGTTTTGGATGGTGTTTCCTCTCCCAGATGTTCAGTCTTAATTGTCGGGTGTTCCTCAGGGCACAGTCCTCGGCCCGACTCTGTTTTCTATTTATATAAATGATCTACCAGAAACTATATTACATAGTTCTGTCAAACTCTTTGCTGATGACTGTATATTGTATAGGGCTGTTCACACACCTGCTGACACTGAGAAGCTGCAAGAAGATTTGTGTACACTTCGAGATTGGCAGCATAAATGGCTGATGAGACTAAACGCATCTAAATGTTTTGGTATGAGCATTTCTCACCCCAGAAGAAATAAGATTACCTCATCATACAAAATACATGATCACTTTTTGTCTTCTGTCGAACATTACAAATATTTAGGCATCGCAATTCAGAGCGACTTGAAATGGCATAAGCATATCCAATTGATTACCTTCAAAGCCAACCGAACACTTGCTTTATTGAAACGCAACCTGAGAACTCCATCTATCCAGCTAAGAGAAAGAGCATATCTTGGCTTAGTCCGACCAAAGCTAGAATATGCTGCTACGGTATGGAGCCCATACCTGATAAATGATAAAAATACATTAGAGAAAGTTCAGAGGAGTGCTGCTCGATATGTAAAGGGAATATATACATATGATGCCAGTGTTATGCAAATGCTTAACGAACTACAGTGGGAGTCACTTGAGTCACGTAGAGATCAATCTCGTTTAATTATGCTCTACTGTATAACATCTTAAAACAGAACATCTACCTGCCATCTGAATACATACCTGAATTTCATTCACAGATATCGCAATACCAACAAACTAGATCTTGCCATATGCTCCGATTAGTTGAAACATTTTGTAATACCGACATTTACAGGTAGCTATTCTTTTGTGCCATCATCGTCCAGACTATGGAACTCTTTGCCACACCACATGATTGAATCTACCTCAACCGGATCATTTAAGTCAGTATTACGAGACTATTATAGACTTAATAATTAAATAATTAGCTAGCTATCTGTGTATAATCTTCTTTTAGAAGTTTTCACAGTATTGGTAAATAATAATAATAATATATTAAAAATTTAATATAATTATGGTAGCTATGTATAGGTAGTTTATATTGCATAATATATAGCTACGTATAATGATACCACCTCCACTAAATTAAAATCCAGCTACAAAATATCAGCTATTGTCCTAGCAGCCTACATGACCAACTCCTATATGCATGCATGGATTGGCGGCATCAGCTAATAAGCTATATATTGTCATGATATACTATGCATATTACATGTATAGCTATAGCTACACACACACACACATATATATATATAATATATATATGCATTGCTATGACCTATATAAAATTATATAATTTATGTGTGTGTGTGTGTGTGTGTGTGTGTGTGTGTGTGTGTGTGTGTGTGTGTGTGTGTGTGTGTGTGTGTGTGTGTGTGTGTGTGTGTGTGTGTGTGTGTGTGTGTGTGTGTGTGTGTGTGTGTGTGTGTGTGTGTGTGTGTGTGTGTGTGTGTGTGACCGGCGTAGGCCTGAGAGAATACAGGTCTTATCTACACAAAATATACCTGTTCATAATATTGTAGCTATGTAGCTATATCTCGTTTTCTGAGTGTGCTGGTCTAAAATCTGCAAGTTTTATCGAATTCCTTAGGATTTTCTGCATATAGCTACATGATTTTTTATATAGGCTACAGCTGCAACTTCTGCTACCAATACAAGTGAGGATGTTATCACCGCCACCACTACCCAGGTTGCTACCACCACCACCACCACCACCACCACCACCACTACACAGGTTGTTAAACCCTTGACTGTTTGCATCAAACAATATAGCTATATGTGTTATAACGGTACACATGCAGGTTTCTGTGACCAATTCAAGTCAGAATGCCATTACTAGCACTATTACTAATGGTAGTGCTAGTATAAGTGGTAGTACTCCTACTGTTACACAGGTTTCTGAGACTAACTGCATGGCTG
Organism: Spongia lamella; assembly: GCA_963930835.1. NCBI lineage: Eukaryota > Metazoa > Porifera > Demospongiae > Dictyoceratida > Spongiidae > Spongia > Spongia lamella. Next base: position 7,109,350 of record OZ005748.1, on the reverse strand, counting down.
TCGCCATGCATGAGCTAATAGTTACTTTTGTAGGTATTTGGGACTGGAGTAAATACAAGCTCTAGAGCAAGTGTTACACAGGTTTGTTTGATCAAATTGTCATGTATTAATTCAGTGGTGTAGGAAGCTCCTCAGTATGGTACTGCATGGGGGCACTATATATATATACATTATCAGGACACAATTTCTATGGAGAAAATTATTTTCCTATAGAGCGACACCAAAACCTGGGGGGCACCAGCCCCCTTGCCCCCTGCTTCCTACATCTATATGAATGTTGCTGCTATAGCTACATAATATAGGTATCTGCAGCCACAGGCAACTATTTAAGCCAAAATGTCACCAACACCACCATTACACAGGTTTCTAATTTTAATTAGCTGTAGATGCTAGCTATGTATCCACTTATGCACATACGTATGATATTTTAACAGACAACTTCCAATGACAGAACAAGCCAGACTTTTACCACTACTAGTACTCATACAAAGGTATAATATGTATATATGGCTAGCTAGGAAGTCTATGCAATGCACGCGTATGAATGGTGATTCTGTTGTGTGTAATGTATGCACAATCAGCTGCTTAAACTACAATATACCGTAGCTACGTGGGAAAATTTTGGAGTGGGAAAAAATTGGCGAATTTGGCGAATAGAAGGCCATTCGCCAATTTTTTATCCGCCAATGTTTCTTTTTAGGATCAGTTTTAGCTATAGCTACATGCGGCTCATTCGCCAATATTTTACCCTCCAATTGATTCAGATCAGCGCATTCGCCAATGTTTTACCCCGCCAAAATTTTCCCAGACCGCTTTTTTTCGTTTATGTTGGCGAGACTATAACTAGAGCTGAGCAATATTATGATATTGATTTTATCATATATCGCAATATGTAACAAACACCAAGGCAAAAAATTGTGCCTTTTGGATGTCATTTGTAGGTGCTCTTGTGATTAGGGACCAGCCGATTATGCCAGCATAATTTTGAGCATAATAGGCAGCTAAAAGCATGAAGCATAATGCCAGCCATAATAGGAAGTGTTTGGCTAAAAATATTATTAATGGTCGATATACTCTAATAGAACACTCAAAATACTACTGTAGTGTGTAGAACTTTAGATATACTCTAATAGAACAGTCACCATGTTAAATATTTTATGATACAAGTGAGAATATAACAGTTTCTACATGAGCATAATATAGGTCAAAATTTTGAACACTGCAGCACAGCATAATAGGTAAAAATAAGCATAATAGGTTGGTCCTTACTTGCGATAGAGATAATTTGGAGACCAGCAGTGGCCATGGCCCCACATATGCAAATAAACCAGCAGATGGTTTATACGATAATATAATATAATATAATATAATATAATTTTTATGCCCTTCTTCAAGATGACAGTGGCTGTAGAAGGGAACAATGGTGCACTTCTTATTTGGATCGTCCAGGCAATGTTTGTCATCTAAGGCCAAACAAAGTTAAAAATAATATGTTTCTGGTCCTTCTGCCTGGTCATTTTTGCCAAGCAGTAAAACATTATATTATAAACTGTACAAATATTCTCATGGATACAATGTAAAAAACTTATATAAATTTTATAATGAATGAAAGATTGTGTATATAATCAATAATAGTAACCCATTTTTAAAATATAAAAGGCCTGTCACCTCAGGGTTTCTTTCAGGATAGCCAAGGGGAGTCAAAATGAGGTATAACAGGGCAATGTGGTATGATCCTCCTGGAAGCAAAGGATCCAGGAATATACTCTGTGATCAGGAGCACATAGTTAAAGTGGGGCCTTATTGTGTAACAAGCTAAGTGATTGTATGTGTTAATGTGTGAAGCACAATCAGCATGCTAATGCTAGGGGGTCTGGGGGCATGCCCCCTTGAAAAATAGATGCTCTGAGATTGAAATTGAGGGCATTTCAGTGTCAAAATATGTGACCGGGTCTGCGAAAGTCAACAATTTAGTCGCACAAAATCGCCTAGTTTTTTCACCATAATTTATACTAACAAGCTAAATGTTTTACCACAAATGCAGATTTTAATGGGGGATCTTTTAAAGCTTGCAGAATAAAAATACTCCTTATAGAACTGAAGATATTCATGAATATCTAACTAGGTGTAATTTGTGCTCACATGGTTGATTTTCGCAGGCCCGGTCACATATTATATAATGTAGAGTCAAAATAGCTGTAGAGTCAAAATAGCTGTAAAATCAAAAGTCATCTCTAACTATAAACATCATTATGGCATGGAGAACATGGGCGCTATTGTTAACATTAAATTTTATTATGAATAGCGTAACTGTTAAAGATTTAAAATGCTTGAATTGATTCACTGTCAGAATAAAATTCCCAAGGGGGCAAGCCAAAGCAAAGGGGGCAAATGCTCCCCCGCCCCTTGAAAGAATCAATCCACATATCTGCGTCGGTGTGTCACGTTTTCTCCAAATCTTAAATGAACGAAATAATTACAAAAACTAAGTAGCTACATGATTGGATTAAATGAAGAATTGCCAAGTAGATTTGTATGACTTCACAGTATGAGTAGATTATCACTGTTATTATATATGTCCGAGGACCGCATCCTTCTCCATCTCAACCCTAGCAGCAGCAGCAACACCAGCTCACACAACAAACTGACTAAAAGTAGGCTGACTTAACATTAGGCCGCACAAATTAAGTTAAATATCTGTTCTGATCCAGGCATCTTTTAAAAATTGACCAGGTGCAGGGTTTGCTCCCAATACTGCTCCCAACTGAATCTTCTCTGATGTTCCTGATGCTAGCTGGTATCTGTGATACATACAAGTTGTCACTTAACTATATAGTAGCTATAAACAAGGAGAAAATGAATTTCAAGTATCTTTGAATATTTTTTGTAACTATAAATAATTGCACCATGCAGGTATTATTTCCAGATTGTTATAGCTACTAATGCATAAACAGAGTTTTGATACAATAACAAGCATTATAATTGCCTATAATATCACTTATGTTTTCTATCAAGACACACGGTTGTATGTCAGCAGCCAAGAAAGATGCGTGGGCACAAGTGTGTTATTTATGCAACTGGTCAAGTGGCCCACACTCAAAAACTACTGGACCGATTTCCACAAAACTGACATATTTTAGTGCCTGTATATATCATACCTTCATATACCGTACCTCAGGTACCAGTGGATACCTGGAGGTAGGGACGGGTGGTAATGATTTTCTTACACATGATTATTGTACATTTAATTTATCATGATAATCACAACTGTGACCCGGTCTGACAAAACCAGTCTTATTGCCGCAAAATTTTTGAGCTAATATTCAGTCTTTCAAATTTAACAACTCTTTCTCTGAACACAATATTTTAGCACAAACTTCACCATGTATGCAGAAAATCCTAAGCAATTCAATAAAACTTACAGAATCAAATAGCACACACAGAACAAGAGATAGATACCATAATATGAATGGGTGTATTTTGTGGTGATAAGACTGGTTTTGTCACACCGGGTCACAGTTATTGTGTACATAGTAATAGTATGTTTATTCTTAGAACTACCAGTTTAGCATAGTACATATTTAACTCATGAACTGCTTATTCTATTGATTGTCACGATAATTACACAATAATTACAGTTTCCGATTATTGTTTACATCAAAAAATGCATGATATCGATTATTGTAAAGCAAAATCATCACAATTATGACAGTTGTATGGTTAATTGCCCATCTCTACCTGGAGGTAACAGGGTTGAAACTAGGTATACTACACAACATAATTATGGTAATAATAAAAATATTTAAGAGGAAGTAGGGATTGATAAGGGAACAAGGAATAAGATTTTAAAATTTTGATGCAAGAGAACACTAAAGATTCTGGCATGAGATAATTGATAAAAGTTTATAGTAGCTCAGATCAAGCCAAAAGTAGGGATTAAAATTACAGAATCTTTAGTGTTCTCTTGTGCCAAAATCTTATTCCTTGTTTCCTTACTTTTTGTATCAATCCCTATTGCCTTTTTAAATTTTTAATTATGCGTATATTGGCACTATATAGCTACACACAAAACATCCAAAAACATCACATCTGTTAATAGTACAATTTAATCATGCCATGTGTACAAGTGGCTTTCCTAAACTTCTCAGATATGCAGAAAATTATCAGATCACGCAAATACACATTGTTCAAATGCAAATGGAATCAACTGTACTGTCTTGACTCACACAGACCTTGGAACCTGTTTGATGGGCTAATTCTGGATATAAAAGTCACAAAATACGATAAATATATATTAATACATAAATATTATGTATGGTAAAAAAATGGTACTAGAGGTACTGCTGGTACTAGTGGTACTGCTGGTACTAGTGGTATTGCTGGTACTAGTGGTACTGCTGGTATTAGTGGTACTGCTGGTACTAGTGGTACTGCTGGTACTAACGGAACTACTAGTACCACTAGTACAAGTAGCTAGTATCACTAGTATCAGCAGTACCAGCAGTACCACTAGTACCAGCAGTACCACTAGTACCAGCAGTACCACTGGTACCAGCACTAATACTACAGTAGTACCAGCAGTACCACTAGTATCAGCACTACCACTAGTACAAGTACCAGCACTAATACTAGTACCAGCAGTACCACTAGTACCAACAGTACCACTAGTACCAGCAGTATCATAAGTACCAGCAGTACCACTAGTATCTGTTGTGATGACAAGCCTCTTCTGGCTCTTCATAATGAATCTGTTGCCAAGTACCTCCTTGGTGTGTATAATTTATATTGATCAGTATTTATACTTAACCTGGCAGAAGCATGTTGACTAAAGCTACGTAAACATTTGCAGTGGATTTCTTTATTGTAAATTTTATAATATATCAAGTGTTTATTAGGTTGATTATTGTGATGTTGTTTGGAGTCCTTCGATGAAACAGTCAAAGGTTATGGAGGATTAACGTTTGCATTTTAGGGTCACATCTTCTGTCAGAGAGAAATTATCACATTTTCCTTACTTATTGTTGAAACATACTGTAGAAGATTCCATTCTCTTGTTCAAAATTTTAAGGTCTTAAGTTCTTTGTTTGTGTAATGTTTGTAGCTAAGTGATTCTGTACATTGTAGTTAGAGCTGTGCAACACTATTGGTATTGTGATACCACAATGGCATCAATACCTAAACTTTCGGTGTTTTGGTATTATTAGGGACCGACCTATTATGCTTATTTTTACCTATTATGCTATGCTGCAGTGCTCAAAATTTTGACCTATTATGCTCATGTAGAAACTGTTCTATTAGGGTACATTCACTTGTATCATAAAATATTTAACATGGTGACTGTTCTATTAGAGTATATCTAAAGTTCTACACACTGCAGTAGTACAAATAATTATGGTGAGTGTTCTATTAGACTATATCAATCATTAATAATATTACACTTCCTATTATGCTGGCATTATGCTTGATGCTTTTAGCTACCTATTATGCTCATCATGCTGGCATAATCGGCTGGTTCCTAGGTATTGTAGGTATCAACTGCATAATGGCAAGAGTCCATAATAGACTATTATGGAATGGTTAATGAAAATTTTGATGATTTTGTTAGCTGAAATGTTTAAATTCAATATAATACAAAACTGACTGCTAAAGAGTCACCACACCGTATGGATCTTAAATAGGAAATTGCCGTAACAGTGGATGATATTACTGTGTGTCAAAATATGGACTAGTAAACCTATAACCAGCATTTTGTCCATGTAATAACAAGTATCGAAGTATCAATACCTAAAGTATATCGTGGTACCCAAGCTAGAGTATCATGATACACAATACTTAAAGCAGTTGGGCCTGCGCCTATTATGCCAGAATAATTTTGGGAATAATAGGAAAACCATCATGTATTTTGTGTACATAGGCCCAGTTTTCTCATACTGGGTCACAATTATTATTATGAAAACCTTTTGATATTACTAACTGCACTTTGTTCAGCTTGTTAGAGAGGCAACCTGACTTCATGACCTGTTGTTATATGTATACAGAGCTTATTCAGGGGTATATCTCCTAGTATTATGAGTGTATACGTATATCAGTGATTTCAAAGAATATAAACTTACTGGTTTAATGCCTAGGTACCAGGACTGAATCCAGAAAATACAGCTAGGAGGGGACAAACTGAACCTTTTCAAAATGTAGGGGAGCTTATTTTGTAGGCACTAATGCTATTATAGTTCATAATCTTTTAAAAATGTGTTGTGGGTAACACTCAGAATGGCTGACACAGATATAAGTATCCAAGAATTATCGATCACTGGGAACATATGCCCCCTGAATAAGCTCTATAACATTTGCAGTATGGACAAGTGTTCTGATTATTGATCTTTAAATATTTCAGGTAGTCTTCCTTTTTTGACATTTGTTATTTAGAAGAATAATATCCAAAAGTACACACTAAGCGAATTTTACTCAATACTACAGGCACAGGATAGTGGACTAGGAGAGTCAGTTTGTACATTGTATGAAATTCACTCTGGTGAAGAGAATGAATCACAAGGTCAGTAAATCACTGGATATGTTAGTGTCATCATTACAGTGCTAACATATTAGAATTCCATGGTATTGATGTATGGATGTTAAAGAGAGCAATAACTGCTCTACAGAGACAAGGCAAGGCAGAACTGTTACAATATGATTCTGACTTTGGAGTGAAATTCTTTTAGGAAAAACTCAAGATTGAAAATTAAGTAAATTTTATCTGATAAACATGAAAGTTACATGATTTAGTTTTCCATTGGGTCTTTGTGATCTATAGCATTACCATCATTAGTTAATGTATATGGATTCCATTTAATGCACACTAACTTTTATTGTTCACTTACAGAGAAACTATAGTAATGGTATGTATGAAGGTACAATCAAGTAACAACATTAAAGCACATATGTACAAGATACTAGATGATTTAATTATTTTTTACTGTTGAGTTTTTGTTGTAAGCACAATAACAGCAAAGCTATATCATGTTCAATGTGAGGAATATGAACTTTTTGCTTTGAGTCTACCAACTGATCACTGTTGAGGGTATCCTTTACAGTTTGTGATTCTTCAGAAACTTTTCCAACTGTATTCCATATGTTGTGGATGATCTCACAGAGTAGAGACAGCTTGTTACCATCACTACTGGAAATAGCAAATACATATGCAACAAAAAGCTTAAGGGTATATATATAATTTTAGTTAATTAAACAGTGCAACAGAAATAAATCATCTTAGAATCAAGACTCACGATAGTGAGTCGTGAGGACAAAGAAGAAGCGCAGCAACGCGACCACTGAGTGAGTTATTTACACAATACTACCGCCCTCAAATTTGCAAACGCTCTAGCTAAGCCACCATGAAAGCTACCGCTTAGTTATCACAGACCCACAACATTCTTACTATATAGAATCAATGAACCAAGAATGGCGCCACCATTCCTAAGTATCAGCCATTGTGAGTTTTATGGCGCTTGTTGTGCGACTACATATGACAAACCATCCTTTCCCGCCCGATTTTCCCATTTACTAGAGAATTAGTACCTTCATTGTTTGAAGAATCAATAACCCAAAATTGGTTCAGCCATTCTTCTGATACGGCCTCTTCCTTTCACCACAAAAATATTTATGCAGCAGTCATTTTTTTCCTTCCTTTCTTTCTTTCATTTTCATTGTACACTTTTCGTGGGCTTGCGGGAGCTTGCGTGAACCCTGGACGTTTTTTTCAAACTTTCTTTTTGTACATCCACTTGTTTGTCTAATAACTCGCTCATTTCTTCATGGATTTCAGCCAAATTTGTATCAGCACTTCTCCCATGTATACTCTAACTGTCATACTATTTTCAACCTGAAGTAAACACTTGAAGGTATTTGAGAAAGGCTATTATTACACTACAGATTGATAGTTTCCATAACTTGGACCCCTTCGAATGATTTGCATAAAACTTCAGAGATATTGATGTATCAACCTTCAGTTTTAAACTTCAAAGTTAAATTGTCCTATATACAAGTAATAACATCTGTTTATACTTCCAAAAAGTAGTGATATGCTAAACAAAAACACCCTGGGTGTAGGAAAAGTGCGAGGCCAATCAGAAGCAGCATTGTAAATAGGTATGTGCGACCAAGCCAATCATATAGTGGCCTTCTTGGCCTTAGCTGATATCAAAGTTTTTGATCGCATATACCTACCTATTTACAATGCTACTTCTGATTGGCCTCGCACTTTTCCTACACCCAGGGTGTTTTTGTTTAGCTAGATTTTACCAACCCTAATAATTATGTGACTGGATTTACAATATTGTCACATAACTGAGTCCATTTTACTGCTTAATAATTCTTATAGCCACACTCAAGCACTATCTGGACATAGCATATGACCAGGTGTGCTGACCCTTTCAAGCCATCAAGCATAAGAGAACTACAGTGTCTTAAATGTTTCGAATTGGTATTTCTGAAATACAAGGTTGGTTTTGTAAATCCAGTCATACATGATACAGTGAGGGATCTGTCACTCACTGAAATCTCGTATTCCCTTGCCTGAAATCATGAAATCAATTGGCTCATAATTCTGTAAACTTGGTCTTATTTCCATACATGGTCATAATTGATTGGCAAATCCCACACAGCTAATTGATTTTAAGTGATTTCAAATCACTAAAATCAGACTTGAAATAAAGAAATCAGAATAATTTAGAAGTGTCATACACAATTTTGAAAGTGACAGTCCGGTCCCTCATTATGCAGGGTCAGTTGCCGTGAACCTTTCTTGTGCCAATAAAATTCATCTAATAAGTATATGTTATAGCACCGCCGTGAGTGATGTACGGAAAATACAGCACTCGGGGTGGGGTCTCGTGGTAAATACAGCACTCGGCTATGCCTCGTGCTGTATTTTTCAGTACATCACTCGTGGCGGTGCTTTAACTCATTTTTGTTTTTGTGTGGGAGGATTATCAGTGTTATTTTGTAGTGATAGACTCTCAGTGTGATGCTTTTAGTCAAGTTAGTATTATCGGTGATGCTTTTACAGTATATCTAACGTGATGCTTTGTGATAATCTGCCATTCAAGTACGTCGGAGTGGTTGTTCAACGTATCAGGCGTGAAGCTTTTTAGCTTATTGCAAGGCTTACTGGCTAATGCGATGTTGAGCGCTATGCATTATTTTTAGCTCATTTATTGTAAGGCTTACTGTAGTCTTGTGAGCCAGATCTTTTTTTGGCGCAGGTCGTTATCACTTTCAGTATAAGACTAGGCTTACCGTCTGACACAATACAGCCCTACATGATGCTTCAGTCACGGCTTTTATTGAAACAAGTTAGTTGAATCTTTGTGTTTAGGTGTGGCAATAACCTTTGAAGATCCATTTAAGGGGTGTTAAGAATCCATATACGGTAGGTGGGCAATAATTATCATGGGGGGTTGTTTACAGCAGCTGTTGCAGATGATAATTGAAATAACTGTACTGTATTTGCTAACCACAGTGCTGTATTTCCTATACAGCACACTTGATATCTAAAACAGCATACTAGACATTTTATGGTAAATACAGTACTACTTTTCTCTTTGATCCGCCCACGCAAAAGACAATAAACTTTGTTTATCAGCACAGTGTGCCATGTAACTGATTACCCAATCCATATTATATCAGCAAGACAATGTATTTTTAAACCGGACATGCACCGACCACATCTAGATTCTTAAAACTACTTTTGTCTGGAAAGTCAGTATGCACAAACAGCAATGCTATGTGTTCCTTAGTAATAAATCACTGTTCATGTTATGTCATTGGATAATCATAACCATACTAATTTATTGTGAAAATATAACTATTGTGATGGGTAATATTTTGGGTCAATGATAATATTTTTCAACGTGATTATCGCACAGCACTGACAAATGGTTTATTACTCAAGGACGGAGAATCTGATCCCAGTACCTTCTGTATGCAAAGGCAGGTACTCTGCCATTTGAGCTAATTCCCTAGTCCAAGTATATCCAAACCCATATCAAGTCTTAAAAAGATACAATTTTTAGCATATTTGAACTGGTATTCTTTTTATCGCACTACAACAATCAAAATATTTTTTGTTTGTGTAAAGTCTTTGGTTGCATAAAAGGGTTGGAGAATCTGGGTATCGATCCCAGTACCTCCTGCATGCTAAGCAGGCGCTCTACCATTTGAGCTAATTCCCCTTCACATCTAACATATCTTAAAATGTATAATATACATAACTTTGCTGGGAATCTGTCATATTTACATACATCACAAGGTCACAACGTGAGTCAGTAAAATCCGTAATGACTGAATAGTGGAACATTCATTTTAAGCAATTTTCATTACAGTAAGCCATTCTTCTCTAGATTTCATTGTGTTACACTTTGCAAACATTATATCCATGCATAATAATGTTGGCAAGCTTACTTAGTGTGCATTAAATAAGGCAAAAACTAACTATAGTTTGAGAGATAATTCCTTATACCTACTAGTAAACAATCTTGACGTGCCCAATGACAAAAGTAATGTTAGCATTTCCTTGTTCAAGATCATGTCGTAACTGTTAGCTCCTTTAATTGGTTACCATATACGTAGCTAGCAAGTTTATATTGCAGATACAAATGCTTGCTAAATGCTAAATTAAATTTTAATGATGCTTAATCTCGTGAATATGCCTATTTGAGATATTAAAGTAGTTGCATGGAAATATGGAAATATTTCTTGTTTATGTCTATTATATAATACTTGTGGGGCTCGCTCAGGCTCAACTATATAATATATATTTAAACAGAAGTAAGTGTGAGAGAAAATGATTTAAACAGCCATTGCAGCAAATCAGTACCTGATGGAATTAGCCACAAAGTGAAGCCAAGTTAGTAAGCCTTTATTCCATACAAGATCGGTGGCGACAACATTCAGCAAACTTGCTTGCTTTATAAGCAACAGTATCTGTAACTGAACAAAAAGTAACAACATTAATTTTACATGTGCAGTCATATAGTAGCATATGTACCTTCATTGAAGAATCAGTAAGTAATGAAGTGTAGTGTGTCATCAGAATAGGAATAACATTTCTCTTTCTATATACCGGATAATCACAGTCACTTCGTAAACCTTCTTTTAATAATGACATAATCCACAGTCTCTCTTGTTTATGCTACGTAGAAAAATATCAAGTTCTTTGGCTAGTACAGTAAAATACACACTAACCTGATTACTAGAACTGTGAACTAACAAATAAAACAAAGGAACCCAAGGCAGGCTTGTAAACCATGAAGTTTGCCAACACTAAATACATATCATGATCTGCACAAACAAAACCAGAATATTACTGGACACTTTTTATTGCCTGGGCTACTTTATATGCTAAAATATATATACGTAGGCATGGACTGTAAACATTTAAATCCATGCAGAATACAAAATTTATTGTCACATGAACTCGTACCTGGAGTTAGAAATATTTCTAAGCATCCGCACAAGAACAAGGAATGAACACGAGATATCCTGCTGTTTTCAACAGTGATAGAATTCCTCAATACGTCCATCAATAGAACAACCTATTAAAAGCAAAAAATATTATATGACAAAAATTATTATTTTTGAAATTAACTGGCTATGCCAATGTTACATAACAAAATAGATAATAAAGCCTACATGGTACCAGTCAGAGTAACTATGACAATTATTTGCTGTCATCTGCTGTTTTTACAGCATCTAGCAAACAGATCAAATTCATCATACTGGTGATCATTAACTAGAGTATCTAATGTTTGGATTATGTATACAAGAAAACTACACTGTACGCATATTAATTTTTGTGGGTTAAAATTTCACGTTATAATGAGCAAGCAAATTTGTGGGTCTTCATTTTTGTGGTGTTATTTTTTGGCTGTTACGTAATTAATTAAAAAATCATCCACGTAACACTCCTTCTGACATAAAATACAAATATACATTATACGTAACATTACCTGATGATGTAATGATAAATGAAAAATCTTGTGCTCTCAATATTTCAACTATCTTATCAAAATAAAACCTTAAACATGACACCTTGATCATCTGTGGCTATACTCTTAAACAAGCTATGACCAAATCACACATTAACCCACTACTGCAAGCAGTCTCAGTTTGAGACAAGTGCTTCCGCTTTCTAACAAGCAAAGGTTGCTGTAATTTAGGATTAGTGACGGCCACGGATTGGGTCAGAAAATTATCTTTCAAGGATGAACTATTAAACACAGTGTTAATGATCAGTGAGCAACTGCATTCCTCACAAATCACATTTCACTAGTAAGTTATCATTACATACTGTACACTTGCTACTCAGAATTTTCACCACTACTTACTTTCTTTAAAATATCATAAAACTGTTCCAGAACGTTCATCATCTCCTCATCCTACAAAGACACAAATTTATAGTAGTTACTAATAATAGTTATATAGCTACTAATAATAGTTATATAGCTACTAATAATAGTTGTATGGTCAAGTTGTACCTCCGCATGTGTGTTCAAGGATGTTAGGTTCTTGAGAAGTAATTGGACAACCAAAAACATTTCTTTACAAGTTTGAGAAATAGTGTCAGGTTTTTCAGTTGTTAATTTTGTCAACCATATTGAAGTGTGATTATCAGATGTTGATGGATGAGCTACTGATGCCCTTGTTTTCTTCTTTTTAAATTTTGACACTTCATATGATTATCACTGACCTCCTTTGGCTCCTTAGGAAGACACTGCAACAGCAGTGTCACAGGAGACAAGATATACAGACCTAACAGACAAAATGTATGTATGTATCATAATAAAAGCTTTTGATCTTGCATTATTAACCTCTAAATTAGCTAGCTACTCCTGACAGGTCAAAAGTAACATGATTAAAGCTGGATTATTAATAATTAATTTGTTAAAGCCCCGGCCAGACCCCTGCACTTTACCAATGGAAGCCCCTTCTAGCCTGAGTCACTAGAAATAACTTCATATATAATGACCAGAAATATCAAAATACAAACTTCCAAATTTTGAATTCTTAAAACTTGTACTTAGGTACTTTACTACACCTATGATCTGTAGTGGTCTAATGTTAAGATATTGCTGTAGAAACATTGAGCCATGATCATTGGTCCACTCCTTATTACACAACTTCTATACATCAGAAAATAAGTTTTCAAGTTGTACAGATGACAACAGTGATAAATACTCAAACAGATTGGCCTCTGCATTAACATCACTCTGTAAAATCTTCTTTATATGTTTCAATGGCTTCTGAATTTCCTCATGTTCATGAAAAAGTGCCTATACAGTACATGTTTTAACAATATTCATCAAATAACAGTGCAAAATAACTTTTGAAATATGGGCTGACACACTGTCAGGACATTGCATGGACAAAAGTGGAATTGTCTGGATGCTGTCTTAAAATTTACAATTAAACCAACAGGTTTTCCGTAGCTTTTGCTTTTAGTTTGCTAAAGCTTCATCCATACATTTTTTCTGTACAAATGTAAATTTGGCCTGACAAACTGTTTTTGTCCGGTAAATGTCCTGTGTCAGGCTGTTATTTCTCACTGTGAATAAATGAATGACTGATTATGGTAAAAACTTATCTATTTGTGCAAAGGTCTATAGAAAATTTGCAAATAAACTACCACCAGGAACTTTTAAGGAGTATATACACAAACTATGTGACATTTTATCTTGGACAAAACAATATACTCACATCATGAGAAGAGAAATAATTACATCCTGCTGATTTCCATGGTAACACACGGCATATAAAATCATAATATTAAACGTTATATTAATCGTTATATTCTTAACTAGCAAACGTACCTGCCCTATCGTGCAGGTGTAGCTAAATACACTCCCTAGTCCGCTAACTTGTGTATGCTTAACTACCAAGTCTCTTATGTCTACCTAGTCTAGTCTCTTATGCCTACCTACTACCTATAGTCTCCTGTGCCTACCTATAGTCACTTATGCCTACCTATAGTACATGTCCTATGCCTATCTAGTCTCTTTCCATATACTGTCCTGTGCCTACACCACCTACTTTGCCAACAGGCTTGTCTGTTTACACTAAGATTTCATTGTTTATTTAACACCTTGTAGTAGGCTGTACCAGCTATTGCTTAATCTTCCAATTAAGTTAATATCTAAATAGTGCTGCCACAGATAAATTTGTGCATGCCTGATAGAAATTTAATGCAGCCTCAAAGGACACATCCACTTATTTTACGTGAGCTATAACACACATCTAGAAGGGCACGCCTACTAATTGTGTTTACTCTGCTATCTATACCATTCTTCAATAGTATAAGGAATGCTTGAAAAATTTGAAAACAATTTTGAGTAAAAAAACTTGGAGTAACTCAATCCCCGACCACTGATCTAATGTGTCACAGTCCATTGCGTTACCATCTACGCAAAACCCATACAAAATAAAGTTTTAAAAGTAAAAAACTGTGCAGTGACTAAATCCCCGACCACTGATCTACAGTTTGAAAGTCTGTTGCGTTACCATCAGCACAAAAATCATAGAAAAAACCAATGATTCACGCATGGCTGTTCGACATGGATGTGTATCGCGCATTAGTGTCGATGAACTATAACTCTTACAAACTTTTAGAAATAAGCTTGCAGTTGCCAGAGGACATAGCTTTCATTTTGAGCAAGTCTGACATCAATCGATGCAGAGACGGCAGAGTTAACAGCCTGACGAGGAAAGAATGAAGACGGACGGATGGACAGACGGCTTTTCAGCTTTATATAGTAGATGATAAAACTTTTTAAAAGTAGTACAAAGCCGAAATTCTTACTCTAACACTATAGACTAGTCTTCTTTATAAGCTTCACAACCTGCATGGCACACCCACTTTTAAACCAAAGCGCTCTGTCTTGTTAGTAATGTACAGCTGGTTAAACGGCTTTTACTGTGAAATGAATGGCTAACATGGCATTACCTTTAGCAGTAACTCATAATGCGCTTTGTTACTAAGGTCCCGCCCATCAGTAATATCGATAGCAAGTGTCATATAAAGAAACTGAAAAGTAGTAGGACTTGTTTGATTGGTTATTCAGGCTTCATTTCACATGAATGGTTTTTAATAGCCTGGGGAGCAGACACACACACACGCACACACACACACATACCGACTTCGCGTATGAAAACAATTTCAAGAAACCAAGGCCAAAGGTCGGTATGTGCCTGGTTTAAAAATTTCTTCACAGATTATTCTAATGCAATGTATGTAGATGACCAATACCCTAATTATATAGTTAAAATATGTATTTCAATATTTCTAATTATTAAATACAATATCTAGAGTGGTTTTTGTTTATGATATAACTACACATATTGTGACAGCACTAAAACACGTGAAAGTAATGCATATGTGTTTACCTTGTTATGAACTCCTTTCCCACTTCATCATTACCAAGATGATGTAAAATTATGTCAGTAACTGTGGCTGGATGATCAGTAATCAGTAACAGCTTAAGGAACACCTCTGTTACTAGTGGTAGCAATTGTGCTAAAAAATAAGAATATCAAAATCACTGCCACGGTTATTGTATAAAATTCAACACGGTTATCATGGTATTATACAAATATTTTGTTATGAACATTTACATAATGAAAAGACACACAAGTCATGATAATAAATGTTACTGCAATATGCTCGAGCTAACAGTGACAGTGAATTATAAACAAACAGTGTAATAATTTTATTGACTCAGAGCAATAAACCTTATGATACTCACAGTAATATTGTGTTCCCGGTATTACAGTGTCCACAAAATTTAATAACTTGATAAACTAAATACCATTTCATTCCTCAATTCATAATGTATATACTGTACAGATGACATAACCGTAAAATGGCTACATTGTTCAGCTAAAACTACAATTGTTTATAGCAAAGACATTACCTTTTCATCACATCATATCATGTAACATCCTTGAAGCAAAATAAACCTTTTATTTCATGCCCTATAAATGGCCTATCCCGTAGTAGCCACTTAACATTTTCTCATATAGTTTTAAGTTTTATAAAGATTAAGTGTACTACACAAAACAGTATGTACCTTTGGCAGTACACTGTTTGAGTAGCATTAGCCACATGGGACTGATAAGGGAGGATGATAGTAAAGTACTGTGGAATATAGTATAGAATGGTTAAGCAATAGAAATGAACAACCTTACGTGTCATTAGAAGAGGGTACAACTTCAGTAGAAACGGTAGGCAATTCTAAATCAGAAGCTACATGAATGTAAAGCAAAAATATTACTCAAATATATTTACTATGATGTGTACGTATAAGCTTGATCAAATAATTATATGCAATGTAATAGGCTAAGGTAAAATTAGTAACTAACAAAATGCTAACCTAGCATAGATTCCAAGGAAACTGTATGACACAGAGATGAGGAGGTGGAATCTTTTATTGCATCATTGTGATCACCGCTACAGTGGATCTTTAGCCAAACACTTCAAACCATCTACTAAAGTTGTTATTAATGATGAGACACTATCACTGGGGTATACTCTACACTGTAGTTGCGATAGTAAACTGGTCACCATGACGTTCACCTCAATATTGTGACATATTGAAAGTATAGTGATCAGCTATGAACAAACATTAATCATCATGCTCAAATGATTTTGCACATCATATATATTTAAACCACATAACACTGACTGGGGGGCATACAACTAATAGCAATGATTGCTAGTCAGATCATGTGACCTACAACAAGCTGACAAAAATGTGAAATGTTTAAATATGAATAAATACGTCACAACTACTAAAGCAGTAAAGCAGATACAAAAATAGTAACTTCGCTTTAAAATTATTTAACGAATCTTATTCACATCATATTATAACTGAGCTGCTTATATATTTCAGCTATTTGTGCAACTTTGTGTTTTCATCACTAGAAAAGTAACAAGTCCTGTATTTTCTGCGTCATCCCTAAAACAAGTTTTCTGAGATGAAGTGCTTTAATTAGAACACACCGCATATTCGAGTTGCAATTTCTTTGAAAGGTGTTTGAAGACTTAGCAATGCTAGTAAAGGATAAAAATAGTATTCAAAGGAAATTGCTGATACAATTCATAACTAGTTAGCATTGTTAATGATATTCATTTATAGTCAATTTTGTATTGGCAAAGGTAAAGGTAATTAATTCTTAATTATTGCTTGTAATGTTACTCTTGATAGCATACTCTAATAGAGCATACAAAAATGTGAGGGGCTATGAGTAACACACAGCTACCTGTCCAGCAATGGACATGAAAAAACTAAAAAAAGAAATTAAAAATTATTAATTTCAAAAAAGTGAATAGGGATCATGAAAAAGTACTTAAACTGTAGATGCATATGAGAGAGCTTGTGATTGAGATCCTTATTTTGACTGTTGCAAATCATATAGCTACACCATACCACAATCAAAATTGTGATCTCAGAATCTCAAGCTCTCATCTTGTTTAGGTACTTTCACAATCCACATGCATCTAGTTTAAGTACTTTTTCACAATCCCTATTCACTTTTTTGAAATTAACTTTTTTAAAAATTTACTCATTACTAAAAGCATGTTAGATGGCACAATAAATAGAAGATGGTACATAATAATACTATGTATCACTTTGCGTGGGCGGATCAAAGGGAAAAGCAGGGACACAAATCTGATGTATCCCTCTTTCAGGGGTACAACTAGTTGTATCCTGGGAACATATACCCTTCATCTGAATCTGCAACTTATGTCACTCTTTATATAGACACAACATAACGTCTATCGATTGTGGGTTTGAATTCGTTAGTATTGGCATAGTTTAGGAAGTGGAATTTAATCGCTAAATGTTTTCTTTGTACCCTACTGGTTGTTGTATGGAAGTTTATGTACAAAGAGGAAGCTGTTTAAAGTGAGTTAACTCACATGGCAATAATTAGAATATAGTAACACGCTTATACCATAGATACTCTACCCTCCCGGGATTGGAAACTTCTCACGTGAGCCCATTGCATGCTGTATATTTTGAGCGGCATATCCACAACTGCATTTAATTGGTGAGAAAAACTGGCAAACTTCATTGTAGAGAGCATCAATGGCGAAAGGGTTGTTCTTCTTTGTTAGGTGAGTAATTGTTTCCAAACTGTTTATTCGAATGGCGTAAACATCGGGCCAAAAGGGAGATTTTAATTGGAATCACCTGAACCTTTTGTCCGCCATAAATCCTCAAGGGTGTAACCTACAGCTTTGAAACTTGGTGTAGAGTAGTAAAATACTATAAATAATCGAACTGGCATGTTTCAAAGGCGCTGTTTTACATTTTGGTTGGTTTTTAGGTTTCATGCCATTGGGCCTTTGCCATACTTTGGTCCGCTATAACTGCCGTTTGGGTTGATTTAATAGCTTGCTAATTCACCTGTAAATTGTTCAACGATTGCTTAGTCGAACCAGGTCCAAGTTATGAGGCGGTCAATGATGGAAATAGAATTGCGGCCCATCAAAGTGCGACTACTTGACAAATGCGCCTTTGATATCACACCGTCGCGTCTGGTTTAACGCGCATGCATGCATTTGCATTGTTTTTTGTTATCTACCAAAATATTACCTGTGGTATTCTGATATTTATAGTGATGGGTAGTGAACACAAGCTAAGGCTCTCAAATGTAAAGCATCACAGAAGAAAGAGGAAGGAGGCAAAGTTGGCCAAGCAGAAGTTACTTACTACTGTAAACCATGATACAACCTCATTTCTTATATCACTACCATTAAGTGCTTACACCTGTGGTAAAGCAACAAGTTTGCTTCACTTACATGACCGCTTGAATAAGTGTGGAGGGGTTAGTAATTGGCAAGTAGCTGAGGCCACTACAGAACGTCTCACTTTAGTTAAAATGAAGTTGAGTCCTTTACCTTGTGTTGCTATGTCAGTTCAGGTTTATTCAAGTTTTGAATATTGTGCTACTGTGGATGGTTACCAGTTTCGCTTATCAGGAGATATTGATATTTGTTCACATGTGTTTTCTGTTGATCATTTAACTTCGCTACTTATCACCATAGATTCCTATCACTTATGTGAAGGAAATCTTTGTGCTGACTTTCCTGAGGTAGTTCATCATAACAAAGGGAAATTTTTAGGAGTAGATCGTAAGTAACTTTGCAACTATTTCATTATGTAGCTATGTTGTCATCTTATATGTTTACATGCAGGTAAGACTGTAGTAGCTGTTGTCCAAATTATCAATGATGAACAATCAATCAGGCATATGAACTGCCAGATTGTTGTAAAGAAAGGCATTGTCAGGTGTGAAAAGTGTTTAGCACACCGAAAACTCTGCAATCAGCTAAATCAGAATAAGATTTTGGCTACAACTGCAATCATCACAATCTGAATCAGCCCATAGTAGTACTTCACCGAGCAGCCATGCCAACTACAGATACTTGACAACACCCCAAAGATCCCTCAGATTGAAAACTTTACAGAAGCGATTCAATGCGAATAAGAAAGTTGTTAGTCGGTTACAGGAAAAAGTGAAACGACTGCTTGATACACAAGGACTTAATGTTCAGTCTTCATTAGAAGAAGATTTGGTGACCATTATGAATCAGCATGAAAACAACTTAACTTCAAAATGTGATGAAGATTCATTTCAAATGTTATTTTGGAAACGGCAGCATCAGGCTCTAAGCAAAGGAACAGGCGTTCGATGGCATCCACTTATGATAAAGTTCTGCCTTTACCTTCACCATTGCAGCAGTAAAGCTTACAAAGTGCTGCGAAATTCAAAATGTTTGCAACTTCCATCCCAAAGGACATTACGGGGTTATTCCCATTGTAACATGAGTGGTGCAGGTTTTTCAACAGCTACTGATGAACAATTGAGAGAGTATGTGAATCCCGGTGAAACACTAAGCTGTAAAAGTTTAGTTGGGCTATTGTTTGATGAGATGCATGTTAAGGAAGGCTTAGTTTTTAACAAAAACACTGGAAACTTGGTAAGTTTTGTAGAATTAGGTGATGTTAATGATGCCTTTATTCGGTACTCCAACTCAGAATCAGATAGTGAGATATCAAGTATAACATTAGCTAAATCTATTTTATTCATAATGGTACGGGGGTTAACATCTGATTTAACATTTGCTTATGCCCAATTCCCTGCAGAGTCACTTAAAGGCTCACAATTGTTTCTACTGTTCTGGGAAGCAGTTCATCGATTCGAATGCATTGGATTTCATGTCCTATCATGTACTTGTGATGGGGCTACCTCCAATCGAAGGCTGTACCACATACTAACAAAATCACAAACTGATAAGCACAAGGTATTGAATAAATACAGCCAAGAGAAGCGATTTATTTATCTGTTCTCTGATCCACCACATCTTATTAAAACAATGCGTAATTGTTTTGCTACTAGACCACTATGGGTGAGTGTATAATGTATCATTTTTGTTTTGCTTTGTATTGATGCTTTTCTTGGCAGTGTTGTGGTAAAGACATAAGTTGGCAACATTTGGTGGATTTGTACCATCGCAATGCAGGAACTGGTGCTGGATTATCAATGGTCCACAAGCTCAAGTATGAACATATACACTTAACATCTTTTTCAAAGATGCGTGTGGACCTTGCAGCTCAAGTATTCTCAATCTTTTACTCATGATTACATGCGCATGTTCTATAGGTACTAAGTAACTCTGTTGCACAGGCATTGAAGTTGACAGGTGGACCTGGTGCTGAAGGCACGGCAAAGTTTATTGAGATGGCTGACAACTTCTTCGATTGCTTGAATGTTGACAACTTGAATGAGGGAAAAGAAAAGCGGAAAAAGTTTCGAGAGCCATACACTTCTGCAGATGACGAGCGACTAAAGGTATAGTCTACTTATGCATGTAGCTGTCGTAGCCTGTTGGTTAACATGCTTTTTGTTAACCACCAGTGGCTAAGTGATGATTTTACTTCTTATCTTGATCAATGGAAAGGATCTGTTGAAGCCAGAAAGGGTTATAGTGATGCATAGAAGCAGAGGAATCTATTGAGCAATTTGACTTCAGAAGGAATATCTCTTACAGGTATGTACTACACTTCCTCATAACATAATTATTATATAACGTTATACGTATATTTATATCCAGTATCATCTTTTGTGGAATTGGTCCTGTACATCCTCAAGCAACCAGGAGTGAAGTACTTTCTGAGTGAGAAGATTTGTCAGGACCCATTAGAAAAATTTTTCGGTTGTCAGAGACAACGAGGTAAAACCAACGACAACCCAACAGTTGCTGAAGTTTTTAAGAATACAGATGCACTTCAAGTGATCGGTGACATTAATGTTAAATCATTTGCAGGAAATTGTAGGGGTAAGAACAACAGTACCACAACCAATACCAGCAAAGTTTCAAAACGAAAGAAAACTAAGAAGAAAGCAGTAACTAGCTAACAGTTCTGCAACTTTGAAACCACTTTGATAATACTTTGTTGATCATTTTGATGATACTGCTAATAGTCTGCTACATTAAGTCATACACATATAATATACTACATTATACTCATGCACTATAGATATGTATTTAAAACAACTTTTTCCTCAAAGCTTTTGCCTTTTGTGTGCCTTTCTTGTTTCGTTACTTATACTTCTCCATGAATCCTTTAGCAAATGAGTGGCCATGAACTGTAGTGTATAACTCAATGATTTTATGTAGCAGTTCATCACTGACAGATAGCGAGGTCATTCTAATTGCTAAATCCCAGTAAAATCTAACATCAACATCATCCACTGCCTTATCTGTAATCGTTTGTTTGATATCAGTGAGTTTGTCACATTCAGTGCCAAGCACTGTTCTGCACACAATTTCTAATGAGTATAAGCATTGGTAAAACATTTCTGTGATATGGATCAATCCACCATGGTCAACTAATTCAGTCCTCTTTGCATGTTCTGACCCTGTTGGAATGTCACTCTGCAGCAGTAAAAGTGCATCTACATGTGTATTCTTTGTTATTAACTTGTTAAGCAACTGTTTGATCAGGTACCCTCCAATATAATGAAGTGCATTTTTCTCTTCAAAAGTCAACTCTATGATTTCGGCCCCATTAGTACCCGATGTATTGTCTCTTTGAAGGGCAGGTACAGAGTCAAGCTTCGTCAGCAACAATTTCTTGAATACTTCTTCTGTGATGTAATGGTAAAATAATGGATTTGCTTCTAGGGCAACTTTGTCACAAAATTCTTCCACATTTTATTTAATTCCTTTCCTATGGTGATGGTATGAAAAGCTGACCATATTGTAGAAAGGTTTAATCCAGTTTTAAGTGATTTACTAAGATACAATTCCAATGACCTAGAGAATTTTTTAAGTTCGGAACCAGTTTGCAAGAGTTTGGCAGCGTTACAATGGAACATTTTTGAACTCTTCAAAGGCAGCTGAAATCACTGGTTTGTTAATATTTCCCCACATACCTATCCAACAATACCTGCGTAAGCTCCTTCATCCTCGCCTTCATCCATGAAGAAATTTTACGCTAGCGCTTATAAAATAATTGCGGCATTTTATTTAGAATGAAGTTGCGGATGTAAGCGAGAAAAATCAAGTTTCCAATCCCAGGAGGGTAGAGTATCTATGCTTATACAATGCAAAACTCGCTTCTTATACAGTGCAAAACGTGCTATAGTACTATATTTATTACACTCACTGTTTGTCTCTATTTCTGAGTGCTAATTTTTGATAACATTTGTAGCACATGTTCCTGGAAACTAATTCGAAACCCACAATCGAACCTTTGCAAGTGCGTATATAAAAGGAGTTCAGCAAACGTATGCGTAAGGCTTTAGCGCTCCCCTACGCACGAGTAGTGCACGGAAGTGATACATATCACTTGTAACATGTGTGCTCGTGATTTGCCTGATATGTATGCCCTCAGGCATACATATCAGGCAAATCCCTCACGCCCATGTTACGACTATTACACATACACTGTATTAACTATCTACACAATGCATTGATATCACATAAAATCAATTAGCTGACTTCCTTACTTTCTTAACAACTCTTGATGCAACAACAGCAATATTATTACTTTCCAAATACATAATATGCATCAGAGATGATAAATGATTTTCTACACAACAAAAAGACCACGTAACACACTGTAAATACAGAAAGCCATAGCTATAACATGTTGCTTTATATACTGTATTTAACAACACATACATACTAACTGGATGATGCCACTTCAATGTCCCTACAGGAGCTACCCACAGCAATGACAAAACTAACAACAAATTTTCTGGTAGATCACCTGATGTGATCACCGATGGCAATAACTTGGTGAGATCAAATCCACTAGCTGACAACTTCTGATATCCACACAGTACTTCCAATGTTTGTTCTCTCAGCAACACCCCATCAACAAGCTCTACAAGACAAGATTTAATAGATACATATCAAATTAATAACTTACCAGTATTCCTTGTTTCGTGCTTCTTGTGAAGAGATTCAATCTTTATATTTGTTGGAACTTTTAATATATCTGTATTACTTAGAAGCTGTCGTAATGAAATAATTGTCTTGATGTCCGGTAGAAACTTCAGCACACCGTACCATCACAATAGCACAGCAGAAAATCATCATCTACATACATACATACATACATACATACATACATACATACATACATACATACATACATACATACATACATACATACACAACCTGTAATACATACGTATAACTTAATGAGTAATATTGTTACCTGTGTTTTTACTGTTGCCCTTAGTATCATTGTACCATTCTATCACATCATGAGATCTCTTCATTATCATAAGCAACAAACACATGACAGTAGATTTTATCAGTGGACTAACATTCTGTGGAAATGGTGAAGTGTCATGACTACACTCTAATAGAACATACAATACAATATATGTATTACACATTTAGGCTATATTCTGGTACAAGGGTTGACATCATTTTTGATATTTAATAACTCGATGAGAACTGACTATAAGGCAGAATGTAGTGGAAAACAAACTTGTCAATGGACTGGGTCACAAGAATTTTAGCAGCACAAGATTGATCAAACAAATATTTACAGTGACCTTATTTATTACCTGCAATCACACTCTCAAAGCTTGCTAAACACGGTATCATGCTCTACATTTTTTACAAGTTCGATTCAGAACTGCATTAGTAATCTGGTTGCTAGTTGATGATATGAAACAATTGAAAAATGGCCATCATTTTTCACTACAAAGAAGTGGTATTATCATTGATCGGATGTCCATTTTGTAATCACATGATCATTGAATCAGTATCTCGTGATGAACAAAACTGTGTCAAGATTTTTTAATATGATGAAGTATGAAGGAGTTATGAGCTTTTCTTCAAAAGCTAGTGGAGTAATGGCAATGAATGAACATTCTTTTTATCTTTGAAGGTTCTTCGTGGAAGATTACGATTGTTGGTTAAAGTTTGTAATGAGTGAATGGTAATATGAACGATGCATTAACTCTAGCGAGTAGCTACAAAATTGCTAAAATTTGCTAACGTTGATTATATATTTGATAGATACTCTTTTAATAAAGCATTCATCAATATTTGGTGACTGTACTATTAGAGAGTATTAATACACTATTTTAATATTTTTATTACTCAGCCTATTTGAAGAGAAACACCATGGCACGACAGATGAAAGCTTCATCGAAACAACATTTTATAAATCTGATACAATTAACCTATATTGTGTGAAAAATCTGAAGCCATACTCCTAGCTTACGACAAGCCAGCAGTAAGACAAAAACTGGTAGATTTTCTACAGACTACATCATTAACATTTTTGGTATTTACTGAAGGTACAGTGTACAATGGAACCTGCTTATGTGGAACACTTGAAAATAAGGACACCTGCATAATCCATACACTTTATTAGTTGAGGTCCCAAATAGCCCTCAGTATATGGAAAATCAGGGCACACTTTTGGTTGATCCCAAGGTGTCCATAGCACTGCAACGCATTTTAGTCCCTTTGCAAGATGTGTTATGGAGGCACTTAAATTTGTACACCATGTCTTGTGACAGAACAAATGATTATGAAGCCATAAAGTACTACAATTTAAGCTGTTCAAACAGTTGTTCACTACATGTAATGCAGTTACATTAGTCAACATGTTGATAAACAAATTTATAGATGGGCAGGAATTTTTAGGTATGCACTTAACAATGCAGGTGTCAACAATTCTAATTGTGGCACACCATTAAGAGCACAAGAGGCTGAGGCTATGAGCAAACAATGAAAAGCGCTGCTGAGAATGTAACAAGTTTTAATAAGTATTTGGCCCAAACAATATTCACATGCTTTAACAAGGATACAGAATATTCCTTATCCACAACCTCAAGATAACGTGATAGACACTGCACGTGTCACATGGCTAGTGTTTAATGGCTACAAGGCTCTAGCTAATAATTACTGTCACACATGTCTGTGTGCTTACTGTATATAATGATCATGAATAAGAGCTCTCTGGAGATTTGCACAGATACAGTTAAATAGTAAGTATAGGCCAATTGTATAACCTGTCAATTACTGGGTTGTTTCACTGGTTCCAATATTTAGGTCACTTCATTTAACATTAAATGTTTGTACAATCAATTCTAATTACTTGCATGGTATTCTCCATAATAAAATATCCATACACTTTTCATTGCAGTGTAGTAGTTGACAACAATGTGTGACCAGGCCTACAAAAATCAACCATTTGAGGGCAAATTACACTTAGTTAGATATTCATACTATCTTCAGTTCTAAAAGGATTATTTTCATTCTGTAAAGATTCTCCATTGAATTCTTCATCTGTGATGAAAATTTTAGATTGTTAGTATAAACAGAGCATAAATTATGATAAGATATATTATTTCAAACATTAGGAGATTTTTGTGCAGCTAGATGGTTGATTTTCGCAGGCCTGCTCCATTATTTACACTTGATTTGTAAATGTATTCTCGGGATATTGATGCATGTGCATCAGAAAATTTGACAATTGAAGGTTTAACCACTACTGATACATACCTGTACTCCTTGACTCAGCATATTCCTACTAACACAAGGTGGAACAGTAAAGGAAACAGCTGTGTCTACACATGACATTAACTGCTCATGAGTAAGATGTTGTAATATCTGAGAAACTTTAGTAATTGATGAGTAGACCTAAAGTAACGGTGAAAGAGAGAGCTTACCCATATACTTGCAAATATCTTAAGTTTTAAATGTACGTATACACACAGTTTAAGATATGCAAAAGTACATTATACAAGATAGC
Organism: Spongia lamella; assembly: GCA_963930835.1. Classification (NCBI taxonomy): domain Eukaryota; kingdom Metazoa; phylum Porifera; class Demospongiae; order Dictyoceratida; family Spongiidae; genus Spongia; species Spongia lamella. The sequence continues at coordinate 7,083,002 of OZ005748.1, read as the reverse complement.
TGGTTACTCATGGCCTCAGTCATCTGAAGATGACATCACACAGATTCAGACATATGCTTGTCATTAATCATCATCGGCCATATATACATACACATGAGCATGCAGCACTACCTGAAGAATAAACTCTACATTGGATATCCATTTAGAGGATAACTTGGGTTCAAATGTATATGATAGTCCATTAAGGTAAGAAATGACGAGATCTGGACAAGCTCTCAGAGTAGCCAATACTATTTGCTGATGATGTGAATTCTCCTCATTGGCATCTTTTAGTGACAGCAAAAACTGCAGATTGTTGGATCTACAGCAAGCAAACAAAGAGTTAGTAGACTATATGTACACATTGAACACCCCTGCACTGTATTGAGCCTAATATTGACGGGTGAGCTTTAGTTATATTCACAATGATGGAATAAAAGAACATGTCTGCATGTAGATGTTGCTAAAATTGTTATCTGCAGCTCATTACATAGAGCATTACGCCAATGCCACCCAATAATAGGCAAATGGTTTTCTGGCAAGAAACACTAGTATAGGCACCTGCCTAAGGCGCCAGCATAATGTTAGATAGCTAAAGCATCAAGCATTGTGCTAGGAAATATTCAGCTACATAGCCAGGCGATTATAAATATAAATACATATAGAGCGTTTTCATCGCGTGAGCTATATTACGTAATTTCAAATGTTTGCCCATGCATCCGCCATTTTGGTGCACAATATAGTAAATGGTTGTGTGAATGAAGGCGCGAGTATGGCTGCGAATCTTTTGTCTTACACTGCCAATCCTTCAAAGGAAGCAAAAGATCGATACGTGAGCAAGATCTCCATAATAAACGGAGCGGATCCTTTTTTAGGAGTGATTGTGGAAACTGAAGCCACGAGTGAATTGCCACCTGTAGAAGCTAGTGACTTGGTTCATACCTCGTTTTACAAACAAGCTTCATAACTTCTTCTCAATTCAAGGCCCTTAAAAGTTTAGATGCTTACAACTAATTTGTGTGTAGGTGGGTGAAAGATGTTACCACTAGGAAGATTGCCGGGAAATTTCTTACTTGTGGTTGTATAAGCATTTAGCATTTAGCAATATAAGTTGTGTTCTTTAAACATTAACACTTGTGGTCTTGTTTAGCTTTCAGTGTTCATACTCTGGTATTTTTATGTAGGTACATGCACCACTCACAAAGATTAAATGAATCGCCATTAAATTGTTGGATTGCTTTTGAGATAGTGCTGAAACAAATGGCAATTTTTGCTATTCGAATAGTTGGTTCCCAATTTGAACGAATACCAATTAATCTATTGTCCAAAACCATGTATAAAAATGACCGAAACCTCTGATAAAACAACATATTATCAAAAAAGCATAAAGCTTATCCAAATAAAACCTTTAGTCAAATATCCATTAACAAGCAAAGAAATTGCTATACTAGAGCTCTAAATAGAAAAACGAATATTCTATTGGTTTCAAACTATTCGAATATCATTACTTCTAATGAATAGTCTGAATATCCGATTATTCCTTTCAACACTATTTTGAGAACACAGGGGAAGTGTGCTGTGAACACTGAAACTGCATGGCTGGGCTGGGGGAAACTTGTTCTCATATTGCAGCCATTCTATTTTACATTGAAGCTGTGGTCAGATTGCAAGGAGCCAGCCAACTTGTACACAAGAGAAATGTCAATGGATCATTCCGTCTTATCTCAAGACTGTCGAGTATCTCCCTTTGAAAGACATTGACTTTACCTCGGCCCAGGGGAAAAAGAAAGTTAGATGAGGCTATAAACTGTGATGACAATGAAGCTACAGGTATATCAGAATGTATGACAACAGAATCTAGAAGTGGGCCAGAATGTGTTACTAAACAAGGTAAAGAGCCAAGTGAATCTGAAATGCAAGCCCTGTTTGCACGCTAAACCTGTCATCCTTTCATTAATTCCTCAATACTCACAGAGGTACGTATGTACCAAAGTCTTCTGTAGGAACATTTCCACAACCTTTAAAATCACTACAAAAACCAGAGTATGTCAATTTGAGTTATCTTGACTTGCTGAATGCTGAATGTTTGTGAATCTATTCAAATACAAATTACTGTCCAAGGCAGTTGAAAAAGAAACAAGGCTGCAAAGTCATTCCAAGCTCTGGTATACACATTGTGATGGAAGAGTAACCGCTTCCCATATGAAAGCCATTTGTCACACTAATGTGGTGAACCCTTCCCAATCTTTAATCAAGGGTGTTTGCTACCCTGAAGCTTTCAGCTTTTCCAGTAAGCAAACATCATGGGGGTGTAAGCATGAAAAGAAAGCTTGGGATATATACGTACATCAAAATCAGCAAACCTAAACACAATGACCACCAGGTAACCGAGAGTGGGTTTGTAATAAATCCAGAGTGGGCATAGTCCTCGAGATCAAATGCCCTTATTGTCACAGAGACTTATCTTTGTATACAGCAACTGCAGTAGATCCTAAGTTTTGTTTGAAAGAATCTGATGGTTCCTTAAGTCTTGATTGTACGCATTCATACTACTATCAAATTCAAACACAAATGTTTGTTTGTAATGTGGAATACTCAAGATTTCTGTGTATGTACATTTGCAAATGATGATGAGGAGAGTGTTCACATTGAAAGAATTCACAAAAACAACAGGTTTTGGGCAGAATGTGTTTTGAAGGCTGAACACTTTTTAAAAACGTGCCTACTTCCTGAGCTCCTAGGAAATTGGTACACAAGGCCTAATGTAAGCACAACAAATATTAGCCGTGATGAACAGCATTGCAACCTGGCCGGATGACCTGGACCATCCAGGTCAAACGGGTTGCATTTTGTCCGGATCTAACCAAAGAACTGGTTTATCCAGTTTAAGTGAGCCATATTTAGAAAGTGCTAAATTTATACAAGTGTCGAATGAGGTGATGTCTGAAGATAAATCGTCAATTAGCAGTCGCAGTGTATCCGAGCGTGTGAAGCAAGGTGATTATACTTTGAAAAGGAAGAAAAATGCCAAAGGAAGCCGTGCATGGGAACAGTTTCAAACAGTTTGTGACGAAAACGGTGATGAAGTGTTTGGAGTTGCGTGCTGTGCGAACTGTAAGACTTGTTTGTTATGCAAAAAGTTGGTTAATGGGGAACAAAAGTCAATGGGAACCAAAAACCTTTTAGATCATCTTAAGCATTATGCACGGGGCAGCAGCACGTCTCACGAGTGTGCAAGCGGCTCAAGCTTGTCAAGTACAGAAACCCTTGACAGCGAAGGGAAGCCAACAATCGTTACTTTCTAGAACCCTGGACAGCTTTCTTAAACGCTCAGCAAAGAAGGTTAATGCTACAACAAAAATAAGATTCGTGAGAGAACTGCTGCTTTGGTTGCTGCAGCACATCTACCTTATTGTTTTGTTGAAAATAATGAACTCTATAAATTTGCACAATCATTTATTGAAGTAGGTGCTTTGTATAGTAATGTTCCTGCTTCTGACCTGATTATCAGTCGTACAACTGTTGGAAGAGAAATTATTAAAATATCAGCATGCATCCAGGATAGCATTAAAAATGCTTTGATAGAGCCAGCTAAGCATGCTGCTGTTTCTTTTGTGGCTGATCTTTGCATAGACAATGTTGTGAATTGTTCTTACTTAGATGTAACATTCTTTTGGGTTGAAGAATCTGGTCATTAAGGCATGCGATGTATGCATGTAAATTTTTTCCCGAATCAAAAACAGCAGATCATATCCAGGTTGCTATTGATAGAATATTGTCCGAAGTTGATCTCAGCACAACAAATACACCTTGCACAACAGACAAAGGCTCCAACATGCTGGCAGCTACAACTGCCAAATGTCATGTCAACTGTACTTGTCACCGTTTGTCCACATCCATCAATACTGCTGGGGAAGCAGCAACTGAAGAATGTGATGAATTGGCTGCTCTAGATACTAACAGTAACAGTCTTGTGAAGTTTATCAGATGGTATTCAATATAATTTACCTGCTACTTTAAAAAGTGGTGGGAAAACTCGATCATGGAGAAGTTTAATTAACAAATTTTCTTCCATTCTAACAAGTTATGAAGCTTTGAGACCACTATTAAGAGACAAAAGAAGAGAAGATCTTATTATTTCTATTGAAAATTCTTTACTGGAAGAAGTATTGGGAATATTAAAAAAAGCTGAAAGCACTTTTAACATATTGGAATTCTCTTTTATACCAACATTGCATCTTGTGTTACCTTCATTTTACCAGTTGCATAATTTTTGGTCAGAAACAAAAGCAACTGGTACAGCTGCAGGTCATATTTGAAAAGAAATTTAGTCATGGCTTTAGATGGCAAGATGTGGAAAGATATTGTAGCACTCCATGTTACAGCAACTTGGCTCTGAAGTCATTTAGTTTTGTCGGTAATAGTGAAGAACAACAGCTTTATTACATCAAGCTGAAACAGTCATTGAGGGTAATGCAATTGCTGCTGCTAGTGATCTGTATCAAAAAACAGAGGAAGATGACAGAGAAGTTACCACATAAGACCAAGAAAATGACACTGAGGAAGTTACAGAAGTTGAGGAAGAAAAGCATGCAAAAAGATGCAAGTATGATCCCTTATTAGAATTTCAAAATAGTACAATGGGGGAACAACCTGGTGTCAAATTGAAGAAGTCTGCTAGGGATTTGAATACTGAAGTTTATGAAGAAATAAGGTATTATAAGCATATGGGTGGTGTCAGTTTGCACCAGGCAAATGCTGCTAGGATCATTTTCGATCCTTTAGTTTGGTGGGGAGAGCAAAGATATAGCTTTCCAATTTTAAGCCATGTTGTTTAGTGGTGCTGGGAGAATTGCTTGTAAAGATTGAAATCGATTAAAAGATGATGCGGTCGAAAGCTCTGTGATTGTCCAACCATTTAAATGTATACATGATAAAAACAAACATTGTCATGATTTGGTAGGTATAGCTACAGATTTTTATTGTTTATATGAAATTTATAAAATGGGTCACTTTTGGGTCAAATGGATGAAGCAGTTTGGGTCAGTGGGTCATCAGGGTCACTGTCTGTGACCCGGTTGGAACACTGGTGATGAACAGTCTGCTATAGCCAACACCACCGATCCACTAACATTTTGTTATTGTACAGGTCCTGAAGCAGGAACAATGATTGCCTGCGATAACCCAGATTGCCAAGTTGAATGGTTTCATATCAAATGTCTCCACTTAAAAAATGTTCCGGTACTGCCCTGATTGCAGAAGGTTGACAAAATTTCTAAAAAGAAAGAAAATGTAGACTGGTCTAATTAATGACGTATTGTAACTGTTGCTATCATTGTATGAATAATAATAATAATGAATTATAGTGAATACACATGTACATTTTGTGTAACTATTATATAATAGTTTAATCAAATGGAACAATAGCATTACACATGTTAGTAAGCGCACAACAAATACAGACAATGCGGTCAATACGTGGTACATCTTCTCCAACCCTTTTCTTAACAAAATCCATTCGTATAGTACTTTGTAAAATAGGATACTTTTGCTTGACCATTCCAATTACACGCTCAACGTGAATTCGAACATTGGAAATTGTTCTGGTTTCCTCCACTTCCAGTGCAGACAGTTGGCTTTTGCCTTTGGTAAAAGCAGGCAAGGTGGCCTGCATCATCCCCACTGACTCAGCTATATCAAAGCCTCGGTCTACTAACACCACATCTCCAGGTAAGTTACACATATCTCTGAATGTTCAGTAAGATACTTATCACTGACACGTCCTCCCCAGGTATCAGAGACAAAAGCAATAGCTCCTTGTGGAACAATTCCATTGGCCGTGTTCCTGTGTTCATAATTGGACCACGTCATAGCTCTAGCCTTTAAATTTGAAGGCCGTTCTATAAATATTTCAAAACAATCAAGTATGATTGCAACCTTTTCCCAAATGCTACTTGAAAACAATTAGGTATTGTTTTCTGAAGATCTTTGCGGTCTGGCCAAATGATAAGACTCTTAAGTCTAATGTCCATTTGTGTAAGCCACTTCAGTAAAATTCTACAGCGGAAATACCAAAACGATGTGCCAGATCCAAAACAGGGCTGTTAAGTCTTAGCTTTAGCATTACTAACATAAATTCTTGAAAATTAGTTAGTTTACATTTGGAGGTTCCTTCAGTTAGCAAGGTACCACAGACATGATTAAAGATGGACTTCAAAATAAACAAATTTGGTAAACCAGTGTAAAAGTTTACAGTGCTGTCATCCTTAAGAGACTCTTCACAGAATGGAGGTAAGTGATACTCAACTCTAGCAGACACGCTTTCTATTAGTGAGTGACAATTGTCCAGTTCTTTGTTCAACGCAATAATCTTATCTGCACACTTATATTTACCCTCCAGGGCTTCATTTAAGGGGGGGCGCTCGCCCCTCCTTGACAAACTCCCACCCCCCTTAAATTGTAAGCAAAAATTTAAATTAAAGTCTTACTCATGATGTCAGCACTTAACACCAGTCAAGTGACTGATCAGCATAATCTATAGAGTGATCATTATTGCTTATGGTGCATTTAGGCAGGTACAGTAGCGGAGAACTGTACCTGAGAATGCATCAGAAAACAGTGAGATTACTTCTGGTCATTCTTAGGTACGTATCTGATAATGCACCAGAAGCAATCTGAGAGAGTCTAAAATACAAAAATATATATAAATTCAAATATTCCTGGGGGGGAATGCTCCCAGACCCCCTTAGATACCGTGTGCTTACACACACGGATCTTTACACCATCGCCCTTATCACCATTGATCTTTACACCTTTACTATCATAAAACCTTATTTTGCCCCCCCTTGAGTCATTTCCTAGATGAAGGCCTGCAGCCTCAGTAAAAGCAACTCTAGCTGAATCCATTTCTTCTTTCACAATTTCTTCAATACAAATTACATCACTGATTGTTCTTCTGCAATAGCTTCTATAGCAACATCCTGAAGGACATATTCTCCAAAAATAAATCTAAAACTTCCTTAACAACTTCTTATGTCTGCTGCCTTACAGTTTCTGAAGCGATTTCCATGCTTACAACTTCTATTTGCTGCATCATCATGCACTTACTTTCCTCTTGCTGCTACTAATTATCTTTTCTTTTCTTAGCTCTTTCTGATCTCTCCTGACGAATGTTCTGGGGCCTGTGCTTTTGTTTATGATGCCCAAGATGCATCGTTGGCAGTCAGTCTATGTTGGTTTCGTCCCATGTACTAGCAGGCCAGCCCGAAACAAAGTGTTTCAAACAGATTCGATAGTTTTCCAGCTTGTTGACATCTAGGTCTTCGCGGGAAATGGCAGCAAGATAACCAGCCCTCCTTCTCTCCGTCAATTCAAACTCTTGTTTTCCGTAATGTGATGTTACAGTAGGAATTCTATGAAAGGTCACACGTTTATCATGCTTCTTTCCATTAGAACGGTTGGAACAACCTATAACCACACAAATTACCATTGTCGCTTGCAGTCACTTGTGCACCAAAATGGCGGATGCGTGAGCAAACATTTGAAATTACGTAATATAGCTCACGCGATGAAAACGCTCTATATACTCCGTTTCCATCATTTCCTCTATTTCTCTTTTCCACATTTCCTAATTTCCAATTTCTCTGTTCCCAGTTTACAAGTTCCCTTCAGACAAAGTTGACGTTAAGTGTTAGTAATAATGATATCACGCAAGTGAGCATGATATAACTAGACCACCACTGCTGATGCTTGTACTCATGTTACCTTACTTTACAAATACAACTAAGTACTTACAAACCTTCTCCAAGATGATGGACTTCCTTTACTCTTGTAACAGATTCCTAACTGAAAGTCAGTAAATAATTTGAGAATGAAATCTCGACAGTAGTCAGACAAATACGTTTCTAGACAATACAAAACATTTAATAATTGCCATCATCTTGTAAGTATGTCTCACCACAATCATTCATTTGTATCTCTTCCTCCCTTGAAAACAGTAAACTGATCTTGGTAAGTACAGTATGTGTAAAAAAAGGCTGATTTAACCCGCTTGGAAATATTTGGATTTTCAATTACCTATTTAGCAACATGCATTAACAAAACAAAATTCAGATAGTGAATATAATGACATTCAAATAATAAAAGACCTTATCATATTTCTATTTAGTGCCCGTGTTGTATACGTACATGCAGTATCATACATTCTCTAACTACTGGCTACTGCTCCAGTGTTATTGAAAACATAACATTACTATTAGGGCTTTGCGATAATGGAAAAACTATATCTTGTAAAATTATCTCCATAACAATAATTATCTCAATAAACAATGATAGAGCATTATCATGTTTTCTGTTCTAAAATTGCTCTGTATGCTAACACACCTGTATGTTGTGTAGTGTACAGTAGTATCCAGGAATTTACTATTATCATGATAATAAAAACAAATATTTTTATCATGATAATGGATTTAATACTTTGATATAAATATATTTACCTAGATTATTGCACAGCTCTAATTACCATACCCTATCTTACCCATACTGTATTTGAATGCAACAATGCATTGTGGGATCTATTATTTCAATGAGAAGTTGTAGAATATAACTGAAAGCTTTGATGTGAGGTGTGAAGTGTTTTGTATGGAAAAAGTCCATATTAGATGATACATTAACATAACAACATGCAAACGAGCTACATATACAAAGTATTAACTTAAAATTATAGTATAGGTGAATGTTAGGATAGTGTTCACCAACTATCCTCACCGCAACAGCAGAAACAGAACAAATGCTAATAATTACATGCATTGATAATCACTGTACTGAAATTATTAATTTTTAGCTGTTGGAATTCAATATGCTTAACACACACACACACTTACCTTCTCCAGCAAAGTATTAAGTACTAGGTACACAACTTTGATGCTATCATTTGGAAGAAGTGTGAATGCCAAATTTAGAAATCCTATTAGGATAAAGTAAACATCATTCATCATTCACATACTAACATAACTTTCAATGACAAAACCTCTTGAATAACGTCATTTGTTCCAACAACTAAAAATGAAATAGCAAACTGAATAAAGCAAAGACGAATTGACCCAGTTTTCTATAATCAAATAATTAAATTCAAACATACTCAATAATTGTTGTATCATATTACTCACCTTGTTTATGTCCCCAACTTTTGTAGGTAAGACTTCCAATGGCTTGTAAGAAAAATTAAAAGAATGCAGCAGCTCTTGAGCCACTAATGGTCCTTGAGCCACCATTGCCGTTAACAATCTGAGTGTTGTCGCAGTTAATACATTAGGTGCAGAAAGTGATAGAGAAGAATAAAATATCTTCATGTAATTTGTTATCACATTAGTGGCCAAGTTGTGTCCAGCTACTTTAAGGTCTTTTGATGCATCAGCACTGGCTGACTTTAAGCACACTTGCTCCATACAACGGAAGCAAACTAAAAGCTAAATTATAAAATTGAATAATTAATGAAGTACTATCATCTAAGGTGCTGCTACTAGACAGATGCTACAGCATTGAGGGGCGAGCTTGAGAATACATGCAGATGATATTATGCATAGCAACTGAAAAATACAATTAAATGAAGTCATGCATCACAATACTTACATAGCTATAGGTACGTACGTACTTATATAATGCAGTTAGTTAAAATTTATTTTGTGCTTGAAGGAATCCACAGCACTGATTGTTCTAACGGAGATACCAGCTAACATCATTTTTACATTATATATGTGTGCACAAACCCAGCCTACTGAACCAGACTACTTTCCTCAGGGTGGTGCTTATAGACAGAGATTATAAGCACCCCCTTGGAAGGGATCTGGTCAACTGTGTATACCTGAAGAATGACAGGTTTTGTTGATTGTTGATAGGTGTCAAACCAACTTCTGAAGTCTTTGATGGAGCGTTATTAGCCTAACACTACCAAATGCACTTATCAAAGTCTTCTATTTCACATCTCAGCATACAAAATCTACATTAGTGATACCATCAATTACAGAAAGATACTTTTATATATTATTGACCAATAACATAGCCAGCTAGCTATGTAGCTATGATATCATGTAATATATTCTGGGACGTGACTAAAACGCAGAACGGAATGATAAACAGAACGATACATGGAATGAAGGTAAGCAGCTTGGTGGACCTCTCATGGCTTCTTAGGGACCGTAACACGCATGTTATTCCATTAGCCTTGCAAAGCGAGCAGACAATTTACGCTCCAGCCGCTTATCAATGTAGCTGGACGATATTATTACGAACTAAAATAATGCGCACCAACTAAACAGGTTTATTTATGCGCATGTGCAGATGCCTGTGTATGGTTTGTGCTGATCTATGGTATGGCGGATGATGTTATAGTGCTGTCTTCAGAGTCTTCGGAGGAGGAAGGAGACCTCGACGAAGACTGTTGGGTAAGCCACTGAATATATTAATCTCGAGGAGTCCACAAAAGTGGCAAAATTTCATATCGGAGATTCTGAATGTTTGTGGATTCACCAGAGCAATCCTGAAAATTTTGTCGTAGTGTAGTAGCTACAGTATGATTCAATATAGTAGCTACTTCCGCAATCTATGAAAATTATATCCATGAAACTACTAAATTTACCATTCCACAAAATTTTAACCCTTGAAATTTTTGGCTACTGTAATAATTACATACATCATTACAATATTATGTATGCATTACTTATCATAGCCTAGTCCAAAGGAGACACGCTCAGTGTCTGCATTACTACTACTACTACTACTACTACTACTACTACTACTACTACTACTACTACTACTACTACTACTACTACTACTACTACTACTACTACTACTACTACTACTACTACTACTACTACTACTACTACTACTACTACTACTACTACTACTACTACTACTACTACTACTACTACTACTACTACTACTACTACTACTACTACTACTACTACTACTACTACTACTACTACTACTACTACTACTACTACTACTACTACTACTACTACTACTACTACTACTACTACTACTACTACTACTACTACTACTACTACTACTACTACTACTACTACTACTACTACTACTACTACTACTACTACTACTACTACTACTACTACTACTACTACTACTACTACTACTACTACTACTACTACTACTACTACTACTACTACTACTACTACTACTACTACTACTACTACTACTACTACTACTACTACTACTACTACTACTACTACTACTACTACTACTACTACTACTACTACTACTACTACTACTACTACTACTACTACTACTACTACTACTACTACTACTACTACTACTACTACTACTACTACTACTACTACTACTACTACTACTACTACTACTACTACTACTACTACTACTACTACAACAAAGGGAATATGCAGACATTTTTACATTACGATTATGTCCACCTCTTGACATTTTTAGTGTTACCTCAGATTAGTGATATGGTAGGTGTTGCTTGATCGTGTGATCAGTTATTACGGTCCAGCTCTAAGGTAATGTCACACTCTTTCGCATATGCTCAACTCGATCACTCTCGAGGGATAAAACACTCCAGTGTTTACTAACTAGAAGACAGTCGCGTTCACACAAAGCTTGAATCACTAGGGACATTCGCTCAAGATTTATTATTAGAACCATTGTAACAGACTGTAATAATTAGTGATGTTATGTTGTAATTAGATTCATTTGGTTGTGCAGACACTAGTAATCATATTCATAGGTTTTGTGTACTATGTATTCTCTCCTTTGGTTTTGTAATGAATTGCCTTTTTATTTAGTTTCTCATGTATAGTTATACTCTTTAATTACCCATTGTTTTGTACCTGTGGTTTTATGGTTTTATGCATGTGTATAAATACTGTATACTTGTTGTACTTAAGTCAGTCTGTATGCTGCTGATGTGACATAATTATTAAAGCTTTTGTCAAGTTACGACATATTGGCGACAAGGATGGGATAAACTCTATGGTCACACATAGCCGCCTGCGAGAGTTCAACCCTGCAGTAGAAGATTGGATTTCCTATGCAGAGAGATTGGAGTTCTACTTTACTGCCAATGAAGTGAAGGAAGCTGATACACAAAGAGCGGTCCTTTTCAGTGTTTGTGGTGCTGCTACTTACAAACTCATCAAGAATCTGCTGGCCCCGACTAAGCCTGCTGATGCCTCTTTCAAGGACATTGTTAAACTCTTAACTGAGCATTATCAGCCTAAACTTTCCAGAGTTGTTCAACGTTATCTGTTTCATTCTCGTGTTCGTAAGCAGGGTGAGTCGGTTGCTACCTATGTGGCTGAGCTTAAATGCTTATCTGAACATTGTGAGTTTGCAGCCACCCTTAATGATATGCTATGTGATCGCCTGGTATGTGGTATTAATGATAGCCGTATACAGCGCCGGTTGCTGGCAGAGCCAGATCTTGACTACAAGAAGGCATATGAACTTGCCCTGGCATTAGAAGCAGCTGACAAGAGTGCTCAAGATTTGCAGGCCAAACCCTCTTGTATTCATGTTGCCCAGGGTGGAGGCAACACAACTCCTAACAAAGATAGATCTTCAAAACCTGTTGTTTGTCGTAGATATGGCGGTCCTCATAAAGCTCCTGCCTGTACCTTCCAAAAATCAAAGTGTCACAAGTGTGGAAAAGTAGGCCACATTGCTAAGGTGTGTCGTTCCAAGGCCAAGCCTCCTCCTCAACAGCAGCACAGACTCCAGGTAGATGAACACTTTTCAGATTTTGAACCGGAATACCCTGAGTACCCCATGCACACTTTAAGTGCTAGACGTTGTAATCCAATTCTTGTCACAATTGAACTCAACAAGTCAAAATTACAAATGGAAATTGACACTGGGGCACCAAGATCCATTGTTGGTGAGAACACTTTCAAACAATTGTGGGCTGAGGAACTCCGTCCAGCCATAACTCCTGCGAAGGTCATACTTCGAACATACGCTGCAGCTGGTGAGCTCATTCCTGTTTTGGGTGTGGCTACTGTAACTGTCAGTCACCATAATCAGTCTAAAGTGCTTGAGTTGTTAGTTGCTGCAGGAACTGAACCTAGTCTGATTGATCGTGACTGGCTACACGAGTTAAAACTCGACTGGACAACTATTCACAGTGTACAAGCTGAGAGTAAGTTGCAATCACTCCTCCAGCAGTATTCAGTTGTTTTCAGTGAAGAGGCTGGGAAACCTGAAGGAGTAGAGGCCAAGATTGTTGTTGACCCAGCTGTACCACCAAAGTTTTGCAGAGCCCGTACAGTCCCTCATGCTCTAAAGCCCAAAGTGGAAGTTGAACTGAAGCGCCTACAGCAGACTGGCATCATTGAACCCATTGAACATTCAGATTGGGCGGCACCAATTGTGCCAGTTGTCAAGAAAGATGGATCGGTGAGAATTTGTGGTGACTATCGCATGACAGTCAACCGTGCAGCAAAACCTGACACCTACCCACTCCCCCAGGTTGATGATATTTTTGCTTCACTATCTGGTGGTAAAACATTCAGCAAATTAGATCTAGCTAACGCTTATCAGCAGATTCCCTTAGAACAACAGTCCAAACAGTTGGTAACTATTTAACACTCATAAGGGTTTATATTGTTATAACAGATTGCCATTTGGTATTTCAGCAGCTCCTTCAATCTTCCAGCATACGATGGAAAATGTCTTACAAGGGATTCCAAATACCTGCATTTACTTAGATGATGTGCTGGTTACTGGTGACACACAAGAAAGCCACCTTTCTAACCTGGAAGCTGTTTTGTCCAAGTTGCAGACCGCAGGCCTTCATTTGAAATGCAGCAAATGTACATTCATGATGTCTTCTGTAGAGTACCTGGGACACCAGATATCTGCCAAGGGAATACAGCTCACTGAAGACAAAGTCCGAGCCATAAAAGATGCCCCCGTACCAACGGATGTGACACAGCTACGGTCATTTGTAGGGTTAGTAAACTATTATGGTAAATTTTTGCCAAATTTGTCTTCAGTATTAGCTCCCTTGTATACTTTACTACAGAAAGGTTCCCAATGGAAATGGGGAGCTCAGCAAGAGAAAGCAGTTTCGGCAGTAAAGTCCCAGCTAACTTCTGATTGCCTACTGGTTCATTTTGATCCACACAAGCCACTTACCTTAGCCTGTGACGCCTCCCCTTATGGTGTTGGAGCAGTGCTTTCTCACCGCCTAGAAGATGGAAGTGAACGACCAATTGCGTTTGCATCCAGATCCTTATCTCCAGCGTAAAAAGGGTATGCTCAATTAGACAAAGAAGCTTTAGCTATTGTGTTTGGTGTCACTAAGTTTCATGTTTACTTGTATGGTCATTCTTTCACAATTCACTCAGACCACAAACCATTACAGTATCTCTTCAATCCTAGCAAAGCTATCTCAGCTATGGCTTCTGCCCGAATACAGCGTTGGGCATTACTCCTTAGTTCATATCGATATACAGTTTCTTATAAGCCAGGATCTCAGATGGCTAATGCAGATGTGCTGAGTAGATTACCCTTGCCAGAGATGCCTGAGTCAGTTCCTATCCCAGGAGAAACTGTCCTTCTGATGCAGAGCTTACAGACGTCACCGCTAACTTTCAATCAATTGCGGCAGTGGACCACACAAGACCCAACACTTTCCAAAGTACACAGATTGCTACTTCAGGGATGGCAGCATTCCAATGACCCTGAACCGAAACTCTACCAAGTGAGGCATAGTGAACTGAGTATATGTGATGGGTGTGTTATGTGGGGGAATCGTGTTGTTGTTCCACAAGCTGGATGTAAGAGAGTAATGGAGCAATTGCATGATGGCCATCCAGGCATTTCCATAATGAAAAGTTTGGCTAGAAGCTTTGTATGGTGGCCTCAGATGGATGATGACATTGTAGACAGAGTGAAATCATGTAACCAATGCCAACTGACACGCCATGCTCCACAGCCAGCCCCCTTACATCCCTGGGAATGGCCTGACCATCCTTGGGTTCGCCTTTACATTGACTACGCTGGACCCTACCTGGGAAAGTGGTTCCTAATTGTGGTTGATGCTCACTCCAAGTGGCTGGAGGTCAAGATCGTAAACAGTGCCACTACTACTACTAGTACAATTGATCACTTGCGTTCCTTGTTTGCAACTCATGGTCTGCCAGAGATGGTTGTAAGTGATAATGGGTCTGTTTTCACTAGTATTGAATTCCAAGAGTTCTGCTCTAAGAATGGTATAAAACATGTGAAGAGTGCTCCTTATCATCCAGCTAGCAATGGTTTAGCTGAGAGGGCTGTACAGACGTTTAAAGAAGCTGTGAAGCGAGCAGACCCTCAAGAAGCCTTATCAACTCGTGTGTCCAGATTTCTATTCAAGTACTGTCTGACACCACATTCAACAACTGGGATATCCCCTGCTGAACTGCTACTAGGGCGCCGTCCACGTTCCCATTTTGATTTTATGGTACCTAACCTGGCAACCAAGGTGAGAAATAAACAGTTTTCTCAGAAAACCCAAGAGTAAACCACGAACCTTCACTATTGGTTCTAATGTTTTAGTGCGTAATTTTTCAACACGACCTGAGTGGTTGTTAGGCACAGTTGTCAACTCTAGAGGACCAGTCTCATACATTGTGAAATTGTCAGATGGACGTCACATGAAGTGTCATGTAGATCATTTGAGAAAGACTGAAGTCACGGCTACTGATCATGAAGTTGCTGTTCCAGAACTAGTTGATGACCGTATCCCAATTCAACCTCCAGCTCAGACTACCACTACTACTCAACCATCCGATACAGTGCCACCCACACTGCGTCGATCAACTAGAGTTCAAACTGCTCCAGCTACCTTAAGAAGGAAGGAGTGTAACATAATAATTAGTGATGTTATGTTGTGATTAGATTCATTTGGTTGTGCAGACACTAGTAATCATATTCATAGGTTTTGTGTACTATGTATTCTCTCCTTTGGTTTTGTAATGAATTGCCTTTTTATTTAGTTTCTCATGTATAGTTGTACTCTTTAATTACCCATTGTTTTGTACCTGTGGTTTTATGGTTTTATGCTTACTGTATGCTTGTTGTACTTAAGTCAGTCTGTATGCTGCTGATGTGACATAATTATTAAAGCTTTTATCAAGTTACGACAACCATACTCTATGCTTTAAATAGAATAATACTTGGGCATTTGCAAAAACAGTGGCACATTTTACAATGGAGTCGTTGTACTGGTCTCTGCAGATCAATTTTGCTTGTTCTTTAGTGATTAGTTTCATCATTTTAGTATTTGAGACTGGCAAAGAAGGCAACACAACAAAAGAGCAATGCATGTAAGTGTATCTTAATATTTTTGAACAATATAAATTATTATCTATGCGGCAATAGAGTTGATAGATTAATATTTTAACTTTACCACACGTTATACGTAGTATATCTAAAGTAAGGCTTAAACGAATAGTGGTTTTTAATATTCAAATATTCGTTTGTTTTTAAAGGAATAGTCCGAATATTCGTTTATACAAGCCATAGGTATGAATGCATTGTTATTGTAGTGTTTATTAGCCAGTGTAGTAAAAATTTGCAAAAAACGCTGTAGCTAAGCCACCATAAAAACTATCGCTTAGTTATTACAGATCCAGTGCATTCTTGCTACGTATATAGAATCAATAACCTGACTATGGAGGAAATTGGTACCACCATTCCTGAGTACCAGCCATTGCGATTGTAACGGTGCTGCTTATTAGACCACACCCTTTTATTGAACTACATTTCTTACTCACGTTATCGGCAAGTTACTATCATGGCTACAGTGTTTTCACTTGAATGGTCTTGCAAATAACTCGATAAAACAACACCAGTGCTTTCTGCCATTGTAAATCGTATAATTATTGCTGAAGTGCGCGCATGCGAATATTCGGTAGTAAAATTTAGTATTCGAAAATTACTTTAATGAATATTAATCCAAATATTCAAATATTCGTTTGAGCCTTAATCTAAAGGAAGCTAACGTTGACTTGTGAAGTTACTGTTCACACTTGAGTACTCGTCGCCTACTTGCGTTTTGCCACTATAAGGCCCGTCACGTACATGCAGTACTTGCGTAGCTATATACTAAATCGTGCACTTGAGTTTACTTTGAGTACTTATCACTTCACAGCTTCGAGTGTCTTGCGAGCTCTTCAGTACACAAAACTCGTTCGAGCAATGCTCTTTACTCGACAAAAATTTGCGAGTGAGTGCGATATTACCTTAGAGCTGTATTGTATATCTTCTGTATTAAGGTACTAGGAGGAATAGACAGAGGTGATTATTCTGGCAACATATGGTATACACCAATGACTAAATCTTTTTCAATATTGTTAACGAACATGTCCGTTGATGGAATTATGATTCCTTTAGAGTGTTCAGAAGTGAGTAAGACTCTTATTGTTGCTGTGATGACTGTTATTATAACAGCTTAACAGAGATGTAACAATACTAGCCAGTGACACTAATAATGTGTACTCAAATAATGTCGTTTTTAAAGGAATACTGAAATTATTGAAACAGTATTTTTTAGTAAGTCATGTGATAACTACATAGCTACGTAGCTACTGTATATGTACCATGTTACATTTTTACTACAGAGAAGGGATGATTTGTTACTACCTGATGAATTCTGGACAAATAATGAACCGCTATCATGGCCTACTAAACATACTGATATATACGATATGTTCCCAGTCATCTCTTCCTATTTCCCTCTTCATGGCAACTCTTCATTGCAGTTTGGCATTACCATGCCTCCACAGGTACATAACTACTAACTATATTAGCTAATCAACCATAACAGCTGTTACCAGTTACACACATATTGCATGCATTTTTTACATTATCTTTAGCTCTGACATGTAGACCTAGCTATCCTATTAATGTTATTATATATTTGTGTGGTGTCCTGGAATCTGTATTTACTATATACATGCCCTGGAATCTGTATATACTACATCTTGTTATAGCTATATCTTAGAAAAACAGAAACAGTGCAGAGATGACAGGTTCTAACATGTCATGTAATGGAGAATGTGACCAGTTTGTATTTGGTATCAGGCAGGAACATTACTTGGTAGTAATTTAATGAATGGATATAATGTTGTATTTGATCATCCCAACATGAGGCTGGGATTTGGCACAACAACTTGTGAACTCCGTGACCACACTGAATCATGGGATTAACCAATTATTACTAATCCGCAACCTAGAAGTATGTATCGTGTGATCTTGTGCATCATGTGATCCTTGTAATATATGTATATGTATTTTACACAGATAATTCAGTTGACTGTAGCTACCAGCATGGTGATCAGACCACTCATAAAAATACATATCTTATACTAGATGTATTTTTAATAGTAGGAGCATTTATAATCTTTATTACAGTAATATTTATTGTAGCAATAGTAGTATTTTTCATCATTTATTAGTATTCAAGTTGTTCACCTGACCAATAATGGTGTCTTTTACAAATATAATCCTCAGTATAATAATATAGCTGGATGCGGCTGCATCATTTATAATTATTCATGGTCTAAGCCTAAGGCAAAGAAGATCAAGTGCTAGCATAGTTATATACATAATCTATAGTGTTAAAGGAACAGTATAATGATATATCCATACCATATGCGTATAGTTGTACCAAGTGTGCATGGTATGAATTTGTGGGGTACACAACAATATGCACAACAATTAGCTATAATAGCTATGTGTTGGCTAAAGAGTTACTGAATACTTTTATATGGAAACATACCTTTATGATAGCTTTCTGTTGCATGTATAGCTTCACAGATGCTATGTTTAGTTCACCTGAAATGATATATATATATTATAATATTTTGATTGCACCAAAATATTTATGTACGTAACTATGGCTTAGTGACATTAACTCTGCCAAAATGCTACAGCTCAGAATAACCAAAATAACTATATATCGGTGTCATTAAATGTGCAATAGCTAGCTAGCTAGTTATAGAGTATCATAACTATATATAAAGTTTTACACTAAGCAGCTATAGCTACGTATGTACGTACGTAGCTACGTATGCATATATATGTAATCAGATGTAATATGTAACAAGTAATAGTCTTGACTACCTGCTATTGAATGAATTAATTATGATACTCATACCTTTACCACCAATTTTACTAGTATCTCTACAACATTCTTGATCACTTTGATGATGAACAAGCTCACTTGTAGGCTGAGTAACTAATAAATGTTAGAAACTAAATAAAAGCCATGCATAATTACTAGCTAGCTAGTAGCTATAAAGGGTTGGAAAACGTATATTGAGCTTTCTAGAGTTTCTCCTGTTGTAGCTAGCTACTAAATGTAAATCATTATCTCAACTAGCTATAGCTACATGGTAGATAATAACCACTGCCGGGTTGTTATTTTTATAATATTTATCTCAAAAACAGCAATTTAATTAGCTCCATAGATGTTGTAAAAATCCAGCTACAAGTTATATATACGCACTCCAGCATTTATGTTTGCACTTATAATTTTCTCTTAATTTTTATGGCCATTCTTCTTTAAAGTAGCTAGCTATATCAATGTTGCCTCACTTTGTAACTAAATCAAAACTTTCATACTTATCACTATAGAGGAAGTTCAGAATGTGTAGAATATATATTTGTCCAAGCACTGCTAGCTATGTATACGTAGCTACACATCTAGTGGTTATGAGAGTAGTGGTGAGGCTAATAATTTTGGAGAGAACAGTTAGCTATAGCTACCTAGGATGCAAAAATATGTAGGAATAATAGGAACATTTTAACACTAGTAACATTTTGCTCAAAATATTTACAGTGACATAAACTCTACATTAGCTACTTAATGTGGGTCCTGTATTAACTTGCGTAGTTATAATAGCCTCACCCCTATATGAGAGATACATATACGTATATTAATTTTTTGTAATCTATACCTTTAGATTTGCATAATTTCTTAGTCACAGATACATGTTTCAGCCTTTGTATGCTGCTTAGTGATACAAAGTGGTTCGGTTGACGGATGCTGCTCATCTATTACATAAGATATTACAATACAATTACGTATATACTTTACCACACTGAGTTATAGCTATAGGTACTAATTATTTTGAGTTTCAGCTAGCAAAAGCAATCTATGTGGGTGCAGCTATAGCTATCAACATACTGTAGTAACAATAACTAGCTCCGTATAACCACCTAGCTACTGCATGTACGTATGCTGCTAACTATGTGACTTGTACTTTCTACTAGCTACATAGACAAAATAACAGTTGGGCAAAAATTATTATAATTATGTATAGCTAAACTCGCTACTAATGAAAATGCTTGGCTTAGCTACTGGCTAGCTAGTATGTAATTTCACATAATTATATAGCTACAGACACATACCTGATACATCATTTGGCCTTGGCCTCTTTCTACCACATCTTTTTTTCTCCCTTGGCAGTGGCGGATCTAGGAATTTGGGAAGGGGGTTTCCACTGGCACTAGATGCAAGACGCAGGTGTCTGGGGGCACAGCCCCCAGTCGCTGACAAGGTTTTAGTTTGAGATTTAACAATATTTACAGTACTACTGTTCACTGGCATTAATAGCCTTTACAGTACAGCTATATTAATGGTGACTGTTCTATTGGAGTATATCAATCCATTCATTAACACCATTTTTGAAAGGGGGTTTCCGTGGAAACCAATGAAACCCCTTGAATCTGCCACTGCTTGGGTCTTCCATTGTTTCTTAATACTGTTAAATTACATGCAACCTTTTTGCTAATCTTTGCTGCCAGGATATGATATATAGCATTCCCCAGTTGAGAGACAGCTGCATGTTTGCTTAGGAAAGAGTGTAACAATTCTTTTCACTTCTTTGCTCCCTTAAATACTCTACTGTCATTTTCAACGATCAACATAGCTCTGGCATACATTGACAAATGTGATGTCGGTATCGACTCTTTGTCATCGACTTCCTGCTTTGAAAGTCTTAGAAGACTCTGACATCTAATATTAATTTTAAAGGTCAACTGAAATGGAAAACAAATTTTAGATAAATGTTAATTTACTCATGCAATGCACAAAACAACAATTTTTATAATTCAATTATACATTATTAACGAGTTATTGCGCTTGAAAGTTTTGGAGGTCAGCTTGCGGTTTTAGTTACGGAAGCGATGTCACAAAACCTCATGTCCAGTGCATACGCTATAACAAAAGTACAGATAGATACCCAAAATACATACATTTCACAATGATTAAACCATTATAAATGCGACCATCGAATTTTAGCTATGCCTTGACGTTGCATTGCTGCAGGATGTAATACTACTAGCGGTATGGGCTACAGTTTACACTCATTCCCGAAAGACGAGACCCTCTGAAGGAAATGGGTAAGTGCTCTCAAGCAACTGGGACGGTCCTTTGTCAAGCTTTCTTTTGTGCTCAAGGCACTTTAAGGAAGACTGTTTTGTAACAGGTGTTTGATTTCGCAAAACTTTAGGTGTTCCAGCCCAGAAGCGATTGAAGACAGACGCTGTACCCACAGTATTTGCAAAAAGCACCAATCACCTAGATGCTAATAGCAGTAGTCACACTCCATGTAGCCGACCATTATCCAAAAGAAGAGAACAAAGATCGGTAAGCATGTAGCTAACATGTATATAGTAACTATACTGTACATGAAATCACTAACTATAGATATTTTACAAAACTTAGTAGCTATATAAGCTATTTTGTAATGCAGATTGTATCCGAGCTCCTATGTGCAACTGCTCTGTAAGTGAGGGTATGGATATTACTGACTCTTCTATTGCTCAGTTGTCCATTCCAAGTACATTGGATGCAGCTACACAGGTTCCAACCATCAAGATGAGATCTGTGCACATATCTGTACATATAAAAGGCAGGGACAAAGGTAAAATTATACTGTATACATACTTGTATAAACATATATAACATAATATGTATGGATTATTGATAGAAACGCAGACAGATATCACCCATGAACAAAGTAGTGTTGCTACGCAATGCAATTTGTTGAATACCCCACCTTTGGAATTGCTTCCACAAGCATGTGCATCACTTGATGATTCTTTTGCCACTGACACAGAACCTGATTTAGACACATCATTTTGTTCAAATCAGGAAGACTACACAACAGAGTAAGCTAGTGCATACAAGGTGGCCAAAGCCAGTATATATTTGCTGATATCATATAGGGATGACACATAAGAGGTACCACTGAATGAAGTCAAATTCCTGGTGTTTAGATCTCATCTGTTGAGCCTATTTACAGCATGTAGATCATGCCATCAACTTTGCACTGGCGAGGTTGGCTCAAGCCAAACACTCAGACCTCATTTCGGTGTGTTTTGCCTTAATGATTCTAAATGACGAAAGGTTTGTAAAATTTGATAAGAACCTTAGGTTTGTGCCAAAATAATGATCCATTAATCTGTACCAACACCAAGTACAATAATTTTTAGTGTTTATAGCAACTTTGTGTTGCTATACACTTCATGCAACCACTGATAAATGTCTATTCCAGTTCTCATGTCTATCTTGGCATCAAGAATTGCATCTGATACTGGACACTCCCGTAAATCAATCATCAAGAGCCACTGCTGTAATGTTAACCTAAAGCACGTTTACTTTTAGTGTTTTGCACTGCCTATACCACGAGTTGTAACCATCAGAAACATCTTGTCTGCCATTGCTACAATACATCTAGTGATGGACTTCATTATGAACAATTGTTTTTATTATTATTGTGTGTGGCTACATACGTACCTGCTACAGTCACAGCTTGATGCTAGCAAATGTTTTGTTGTAAAAAACCAATAGTAAAACAAGAGTACACAGTGTAATTGTAAAAAAGAAAAGGTCAAATGTAAGCGAATGACAGAGGCTTTTATAGCAAGGGCCAAGCATTCATTGAAAAACTTAATGTCTTGCCCTGATGTATTAGAAACTGATGACTCTCTTAAAGCTTTTAGTGAAGGCTTGTTAAACTTCCACAGTCATTACTGTAGAAATGCTCATGATTCGCAGTGGTGTAAGTATCACCCTAAGGAAAATGACAGAGTTAGGGTGTACGCGACAGTGTAATTGTAAAAAAGAAAAGGTCAAATGTAAGCGAATGACAGAGGCTTTATAGCAATTTTACACAAAATTATCTATTTTAGACATCCAAGTTCTGAAACATATATACGTATGACAAGTTTTTAGAAGACTAATTAAATTTCTTCTTGTAAGGAGAGAGATGATGATTTGAAAGCACTGTTACAAGAATTAACACCTCAGTTTGGTTGAATGTTTGAAGAAACACAATGAATGGTTGTCTCCAACCTTTTTGAAAAAGAGGAATTTGTACCACTGATTTTAAAAGGAATAATATTGAAAAACACCAGGTGCTATATTTGATCCATTACATTTCAGAAGACTCAGTCTCACATATCAATAGTGTTTGGCCTAGTTCCACAGCTGTTGGTCATATAGATATATAAGAATACACATGCAGTTTTTACGCATGCACAACAACACTCTATGGAACCCAGCCACACTACACCACCCTTGACCTTTTTCTTAGTTCACCACATGTTGGTTGTGTGATAGGATCTCCAGAGAAAACTTCCTGAACAGCCTTTCAGCAGCAAGTAATATTGTCAAGACGCTTGATTCTATAAAGCCAGATCTGGCGGCGCTGAAGGGGAACACTGAGGCCATCATCAAGGGGTCAAAGACTCCTCAAAACCCCCTCCCTCTGCACAAAGTGGCACACCTCGTGCTTGTGTTGAAGATGGTATAGGTTTACAAACTGCATTTCAACAAGTCCTACATTTACTTATGGTCACATGATAACCTACTTCGTGAATAGAAATGTTGCAGATGGTCTACCAGCAGCTGACTTCAAATCCATTAACAGTCCCACTCCAACTTCTCCTCACACAACAGTTGAAACAAGATCTTTAGCTGTATAACAAAGGGACTTACAAACCCCAGAGGGTCAAGGATTTTAGCAGTTAACCTCAAAACTGACCTCTTGGTGATTGGCATTGAACTTACATGGGACTCTAAACTGGTGAAGTCAAATCGGAAGGCATCGGCCACATGGTCCCACATTACTCCAAGTATCCGAGATGATTGATCTTGTGCTACAACACTGTGTCCTATGACAGTTCTGGTATAGGTTTCATCCTCTTCCTCAAAGCCCATCATTGTTGAACAAGTGTTCCTTTGATTTTCTGACCATGCCATTGCTGACTATCTTTTTCATCACAGTAGAGGAATTTGATTTCCATTTTCGTAAATTCATGCCATGGAATTATCGGGAGAACTACTGATGAAGTGGAAAATTATTATGTCTGAATTAAGCCTTCTTGATAAAGTCCAAATTCCAAGATGTTACTTCAGCTCACGATGTGTCACTGTAACCACTCAACTACATGGGTTTTGTGACGCCTCCGAGCAGGCTTTCGCGGCAGTCATTTATCTGAGATCTGTGTATGTTAATAGAGCTGTTGAGGTTACGAGTTTCAAGCAAAGTATTCCCCGCTTGGAACTACTAGGTGCTGTTATCCTGAGTCGCCTCATGAGAAATGTGATTTCCTCTTTGTCAAAGCCAATATCCACTTTTTATTGGACCGACTCTATGGCAATACTGCACTGGATACGAACTATTAAGCCCTGGAATCAATACGTCAACCATCGAGTTTCTGAGATATGTAGTTTGTCTAACCGAGAACAATGGCAGCATTTCCCTGGAGGTCCAAATCCAGCCGACATACCTTCGAGAGGTACGAAGAGTAGTAAGTTGGCCGACAGTGAGATGTGGTGGAATGGTCCTAGCTTCCTCAAGTCACCAGAGCATCAGTGGCCTAGGGCAGAGGTTTTCCCAGCTAGTGACATGACAGAGGCAGAGGTAATCAAGAATCCAGTAGCCACAACTCATGTTTTGGTCAGCACTAGTGGCACTAAGGTATGTCTAAGCGAACTGATTGATTGTGCTAGGTTTAGCAGTTTTAACAAGCTGCTTCATGTGACTGCATATGTGCTCAAGTTTATAGAGACACTGTGACAACCTCAAGCAAAACGCCATGATGCGTCTCGAGCAGTGGCTGATGCTGATCAATTAACTGGAGAAAGGCTAACCGCTACACTTTGAAATTGTTAGCACCCACCAGTCACTGACTCGAAGATTGAAGCACCATAGGCACCTATTGAATCAGTTTACCAAGCTGTTGTGGAGAGACTACCTTCTCAACCTCAGAGAGACCCACAGTTTGAAGACCAAGAGCAGTTAGAGATATCTGCAACATATACCCGCATGGAGTGATTAACATGAAATCGCTGAACCAAGTTCGTTCGTAGTGGGGTTAAGTGAAGAATTAGGAATGAAGACCTCCCGATGGATTTAATACTTGGTTATACATGTATCTCTAAAGGGTATCGCCACTACCACCAGCTGCAGGACAATCAGCTTGCCGGATTTGACATGGTGACGGGTGTACTGACTCGTGCTGCTGCTGCTTATACCAAAACTACTGGTAAAGTCCTGGTGTTGTTCTTAGATGGCGTAGACCTATTGGCAAAAAGGGATCCACAATTGTGTAGCTCAACAATTACCATTGCCAAGATATTGGCAAATGCAAATAAAGTCAAAATTATACTGGTCAGTAGCGAGGAGTGTATTATGCCATTTTTGGAATCAATGTCTGCCACAAATAGGGCTTTGGTATACGAGATTGGAGACTTGAAAGAGAAGAAAGCCGTGGAATTTTAACAAGGAACAAGATGGCAAAATACAGGGCAAAGGCAATAGTCACTTGCATCGGCGGCCGGTTGGTGTACCTTGAAAGCTCCATTAAGATTAATAATTCTCATTGGAAAGTAAATGAAATCTGTGAAAAGATCAAAGAAGCTCTGTTTTCAAGAACATTGAACCTACAAAAATCTCTCATTTCAACAATTGAGCCGGAAAGTGAAACTATTGTGAAGGGGCTGTCTGAAGGAAGAACTGTATCGACATCAGATTTGATAAAAAATAGCCATGACAAGAAGAAGATGAACGAAGTGATACATGCAATGATTAATAAGAATGTAGTGAGGTACAATTTGAAAGGGGATTTAAAGTGGCATGGAAAAATACAAGAGGATGAACTTAGTTTGAAAAGTTGTAAGCCAGCAAACCAGATATAGGATTAAGAATTTACTTTGAATATTTATTAGGAATATATATTAGGAATATTATTAGGATATTGTTTAACCAAGCTAACTGTACTATGCTATATTACTGTAAATATTAAATGCATGGTGTATTATGTAGTAATAGCTACATATACTGTCTTCCTTAACTAAACCTTGGACATCCTTGACACATCTATTTTGGTCTTATAAGGTTACCCTAGGCATATTCAATCTTCATTCAAAAGCATCTACTTTAAGGATTGGTATCTCTGCCTTTGTACGTGATCATTGCTAAACGCAGACTTAACGCTAGACCTAGAATGATTCATACAAGTAGAAATTTGATACACAGCCGGAGTATATGTATGATATCGGTGCCATAAAATAAAATAAAAAGGGTAATGGATTTTCTATCGGTTGAGCGAAGCGAATTAGATGGAAAAGAAGCTCCCACTGGTAGCTTACGTAATGTGTGTATGGTCACGTGAGAAGGGTATTAGAGAAAATGTTAGATTGCTCATTCTAGGCTGTTTTTTGTGCAGACCACCACTTGTTTTGCTGTGTATAACAAGTCTTGACCCTTTGCGGCGGCAATGAGTGACGACTCTCAACAACCGATGTCCAGTGAGCAGTTTCAAATGCTCATGGAGGAAATCAAGAAGAATCTTGGTGACACGCAGGAGGACACCCGACCGATTGCTAAAGACCAGTTTCAGATGCTAATGGACAAAATCAAGAAGAACCGAGACGATGTGCAGCACAGGTTAGATAAACTGGAAGGGGACGTCGCGTCCAGGCAGACACTTAAAGCAGATCGGAGCTACACATTTAAGAAGAAAGGTCACGAGGAACAATACAGATTCAATGTGGACATAGAGGGCTATTTCAATAAAGCACAAGCGGAAGCTGGGAAGATTCAGCCAGCAACTGAGAAAGAGCAAAAATCGATGGTCGCATTGAAGAATCAACTTAAAGAAGGTATACAAGCAATAGCCTGTCGTCAGAAAAGGATTAAGGTGGCAGACCACTCAGATTATGGTCAAAGCTTACGATAACGATGAATTAGCCAGTGACTCTGATGATGAAAAGCAGCTATTAAAGCCGAGAAAGCTGTGGAACGAGAAATGTCGAAGCGGAAATGGCATTCGACAAAAGGAAGAGACTTGGCAGTGTATCAAACAGGCGTAACACAACCCGCTAGATCCGGACCGGTGCAGGGTGTCATCGCTCCTGCGGGGAATCAGCAAAATACTATCAGTTGTACTAGTAGTCATCAGCCGAGTCAGTGGTCTCAGAGCACAATGCGCAAGATTGGGCCCTGTTTCTGATGTGCTGCGTGGGCTTCTAAATGTAGTAAGTTATAGTTATATTTCAGAAGGTTCAGTCTTACATACTGTATCAATGATGTTTGGTAAATTTTTTCATTTGAACAGCTTTTCACAGCTTATGCGCACCCTCTGGGTGTGGTATAAACCACAATCAAACCCAAACCTCGGCCTTTGTCTTAACTGAACACATGCTCACAGCTTTGACTCAAAATGACGGATGAGTTCTTTCCTCATCAAGGATCTATCGGGAAAGTTTGATAGTCTCTGCGACTATGTCAACAGACTTAAGAAGAAGCACAAAACAGGGTCACATTCTCAGAGTAAATGGCAGTCGACCTACCACATGCCACGTCCCCATTCCCATTCCCGGAGTGGAACTTCCCTCAGAGACAACCCATCCTACTATCGTACTCGGAGAAGAACGCATTCTTCAAGTAGCGCATTCCGGAATACCCAGACTATGAATAGATTGTCACCTTTAACGACTCCGATACAGGAGGGCAGACAGAATTAAAGATTGTAGAGGTGTCTAAGGAGATGGAGTCCCTCCTGCATGACAGATAATAGCTGAGTTAAGCTGCCTTAGCCACCAAAATGACATCAGAGCAGCATATTTATGTCTGTGGACAAAGCAGTGATTACCTAAAACTGTAACGAACATCAAAGAAAATACAACAGAACTGAACAAGAACAGGATGAAGTGAAATGCTCCAGGAGGTTGCCGCCTAAAAATAAGGAACACTTACAAAGTGCCAGCCACTAAAACTCAGTCAACGAAGGTAGCAGACAAAGACATGGCAAAAGTTCAAACCTTTATTCTTGATGCCCTGGCACCTCTCACCTCTATTGTGGAGGCTGACGCCAAAGGTGACAAAGTCACTCACAAACTGGCGGTAAATGCCACTAAGACAGCTATTGAATTGATTGGCAATGCTAAAGAAGTGATTTATGAAGATCAAAATAATGTCGCTCATGAACAAAGCATTATTACCCTTGGTAGAGGAGGACTCCAACTTTTGTAATGCTACACCTTCCTTGAGAGTTCGCCCGGAAATCCAAAGATCATATAGACCAGGTCAAAGCTATGAGACCGGTGGCAGGTAGCAGCAGAGATTGAAAAACTCAATTTTTTGATCTGGCATCCCAACAGCCACAAGCCTGGAAGAGACGGAGGCCAAAACTTCCAGAGAGGAAACCGACTGGTAACTCATTGTAAGTACACATTTGCTGCTCTTGTACAACAGAGCTGGACTTACCTGAATACCTTGAAGTATTTCAAGCTCGGAACACACAGGGACTAAGGTCTCAATGGACCAGATGAAGATATGTATGTTTGTTGATCATTTAATAATCAATTTCAAACGTATATTAATGAATCATCTTGCATGTCAAGGGATAACCCCCTTCATCATACAGACGTACCTTCGGCAGGGAGATTAGGTCACTATCTCCCAAATTGGGCAGTCGTAGCTTAGGACCTATCGGTCCTGAATACAGTACAGGGCTACAAAATAGACTTCCTGTCGAAGCCACTTCAGAAGTGAATACCTCCTCTGCCCCACTTCCCAATAGAACCAAACACAACTATCTAGGAGGAGATTTCCAAATTTCTTCGGAAACAGGCAATCAGTGTAGTGAAATATCCTTGGAGCAGGGTTTCTTTTTGTCCCCAAGACAGTTTTTTCATTTGAACAGCTTTTCACAGTTCATGCGCAAACTCCGGGTGTAGGGATCTACAGTGGAACAGACTGTCATGTTTTGGACATAACTTACACTTAGCTATCACAAATTCTATAAAAAGTGATAACCATGTCACACGAGCCATTGATATTGCACACAAAATCGTTAATGCATTTGTACACAGCTGGAAAAAGAAAAGGGATTAAACTAAAGTGCCTGCATGATGTGTATGCATGATGCCCGATGGTACGCATATCAGGCAATGCATGTTACAACTGATATGTGTATTTTCTGACGATTGAATGGAATGAATTAGGCAGAAAATAAGCTCTCAACGTAATGCTCAGTGTTGTGCTCACTAGTGTTTTTCTAGTACAGGCATAATTTTCTAGTACAGTTCTAGTTCTAGTTCAGCTGCCAGAAACTTTTTAAGTTAGTATTAGTTCTAGTATTCATTGTTTAAAACAATTTTAGTTAATATTAGTTCTAGTATTTATTGTTAGAAGCATTTCAGTTAGTATTAGTTCTAGTATTCCTAGTTACAAACAATAATAGTTTGTATTAGTTCTAGTATCCATGACTGAAACAATTTTAGTTAGTATTATAGTATCTGCAATTTAGTAAGTATTAGTTACAGTACAGTACTTTGTCATACTACATTGCTTTTACAAAAATGATCACTCAGCAGAGTACAAAGGTTATATGTGTACTTTAAAGTCAGGCTTTGATGTGCCAGATAGGCACTTCACCAATCAACAGCTGCAGTAGTTTTTGCAGTACTAAAGTTTTAGTTTAGTTCTAGTATTGGTACTATAAAGCTATTAATATTAGTTTAGT
Organism: Spongia lamella; assembly: GCA_963930835.1. Classification (NCBI taxonomy): domain Eukaryota; kingdom Metazoa; phylum Porifera; class Demospongiae; order Dictyoceratida; family Spongiidae; genus Spongia; species Spongia lamella. The sequence goes on along the minus strand of OZ005748.1, from coordinate 7,052,963 downwards.
TTTTGTTCAAAAACTTGAAAACAACATTTTTTTAGTATAGTTCCAGTTTTTTAAACAGATTGTAATAGAATTATAGTTTAGTTCTAGTTCCTAGAACTAAAAAGAAAAGGCTATACTAAAACTACTTTTAGTTCTAGTACTAGTATACTAGAAAAACACTAGTGCTCACGTGTGCGATGGATTTAAAAGGTTGAAGTATGAACACATGTGTCATTCTAGCCACACAGGGACACTAGCAACTGTGTTCTGTTCTTTTGTGCTTTTGTGCTTTTTTGTTTATTTTGATTGCTTATTTTTAGGTACTGTCTGCTTGTGATGTTGACTCCTTGACGTGTACTCAGTTAACAGCTGGATGGCAGTCACATACCATGGATGTGATCTGGAACTTTTATTTTTATGCATACATTCTATTTTGTCCATTTCCAGTGTTGGGGCACCTGGCGATTGGTGTACGATCTGACTTTTAATAAAATTTTTTCTAGGCCACGTCAGGTTTTTGCCTGAGTTGGCTTGGGTCAGCCAACTCCAAATATTTTTAAAAAATAATTAGGATTGTGACCCCCACTCGCCTGTTATGTATCTACTATATAAAGCTGAAAAGCCGTCTGTCCGTCCGTCTGTCAGCATTTTTCTGTCGGGTTGATATCTCGGTCATATCTGCGTGGATGAACATCAGACTTGCTCGAAATAAAAGCTGTGTCCTCTGGCATCAGCAAGTTTATTTCTAAAAGTTTCTAAGAGCTATGCTGTTTCCGAACAAGAGCTCAATGGAGATTCATGTCGACCACAACAGCCACAAATCACTGAAATTATTGTGATGGTAACACACTTGGCCGTGACACCTGAGTCCAGTGGTCGGGGATTGAGTCACTCCACATTTTTTTACTTACATTTACTTTTTATGCGACGATCGGTTGTGCTACCAAAGTGCCATTAGCCATTACCCAGCCTCCAATTCAGCCGGCAAATCACTCTTACTTTGAAGTGTCTAAAGCCTCAGTAGTAGCAGCAGGCTCTATACAAGGGTAAACGTTTTGACTCGATAAGTGGGCGTGTCTGTCAAAAACGAATATGCCATTAGATATTACCCAGCCTCCATTTCAACTGGAAGTAGTCTAGCCACGGCAAGTCACTTACTCCAACTTCAAAAGCTACTCATTTTTCTCGGGTTGTCACATTGTATACTAGTTAGTTACAGCACTTGTTACAGTGAAGAAGACTTACTACAGAACCCCACTCTTTTGTGTGGTGTGCAGACTCGTTGACACATCCACTTGATAAATTGCTTCTAAATGCAGTAAGTTATAGTTATATTTCAGAAGGCTCAGTCTCACATACTGTATCAATGATGTTTGGCCAGTTTTTTCATTTGAACAGCTTTTCACAGCTTATGCGCACCCTCTGGGTGTGGTATAAAAACCACAATCCAACCCAAACCTTGGCCTTTGTCTTAACTGAACACATACTCACAGCTTCGACTTAAAATGACAGATGAGTTGTCTTTCCTCATCAAGGATCTACCGGGAAAGTTTGATAGTCTCTGTGACTATGTCGACAGACTTAGGAAGAAGCACAAAAAGAGGGTCACATTCTCAGCAGTCGACCTACCACGTGCCACGTTCCCATTCCCATTCCCGGAGTGGAACTTTCCTCAGAGACAACCCATCCTACTATCATACTTGGAGAAGAACGCATACTTCAAGTAGTGCATTTCAGAATACCCAGACTATGAATAGATCGTCACCTTTGACAACTCCGATACAGGAGAGTGGACAGAATTAAAGATAGCAGAGGTGTCTAAGGAGATGGAGTCCTTCCTGCATGACAGATAATAGCTGAGTTAAGCTGCCTTAGCCACCAAAATGACATCAGAGCAGCATATGTCTGTGGACAAAGCAGTGATTACCTAAAATTCTAACAAACATCAAAGAAAACATAACAGAACAGGATGAAGTGAAATGCACCAGGAGGTTGCCGCCTAAAAATAAGGAACACTTACAAAGTGCCAGCCACTAAAACTCAGTCAACAAAGGTAGCAGATAAAGACATGGCAAGAGTTCAAACCTTTATTCTTGATGCCCTGGTACCTCTCACCTCCATTGTGGAGGCTGACGCCAAAGGTGACAAAGTCACTAACAAACAGGCAGTAAATGTCACCAAGACAGCTATTGAATTGATTGGCAATGTTAAAGAAGTGATTTATGAAGACCAAAATAATGTCGAGGACTCCAACTTTTGTAATGCAAAGATCATATAGACCAGGTCAAAGCTATGAGACCGGTGGCAGGTAGCAGCAGAGATTGAAAAACTCAGTTTTTCGATCTGGCCCACCAACAGCTGCAAGCCTGGAAGAGATGGAGGCCAAAACTTCCAGAGAGAAAACCGACTTCAAGCTCGGAACACACAGGGACTAAGGTCTCAATGGACCAAATGAAGATATGTATCAATTTCAAACGTATATTAATGAATCATCTTGCATGTCAAGGGATAACCCCCTTTCATCACACAGATGTACCTTCGGCAGGGAGATTAGGTCACTATCTCCCAAATTGGGCAGTTGTAGCTTAGGACCTGTCGGTCCTGAATACAGTACAGGGCTACAAAATAGACTTCCTGTTGGAGCCACTTCAGAAGTGAATACCTCCTCTGCCCCACTTCCCAATAGAACCAAACACAACTATCTAGGAGGAGATTTCCAAACTTCTTCGGAAACAGGCAATCAGTGCAGTGGAGCAGGATTTTCTTTTGGTCCCCAAGAAAGGTGGTGGACAGTGACCACAGTCATCAACCTCAAGTTACTGAACCCCCGAACACTTCAAGATGGAAATGATTCACACGTTGAGGGACCTACTGAGACCCCAGGACTGGCTGGTAAAAGTGGAGCTGAAGGATGCATTTCTTACAATACCCATACATCACACACACACACAAAAAATATACCAGATTCAACTTTCAAGGAAAAACTTACCAGTTCAATTGCCTACCATTCGGTCTGTCCTCAGCCCCCTGATTTTCACAAAAACACTGAAGCCTCCTACTTCGTGGAAAGGTGATCCGTCTGATAGCTTATATAGATGACACACCTTAACACCGGAGTACCGGAGTGTGTAGAGGAACTGGAATGGTGGATGCAATTACACTCCTGAAGGAGAGATCAATCTGGTCATAGACTCAGATGCTTCCCTGGTAGGATGGGATGAACACAGCTCGCATCAATCAACAGTTGGTCCATGGACAAGTCAAGAATCCTTCATGCACATCAATTACCTGGAACAACGGCAGTCACTCTAGCAGTCAAATCATTCACAAAGATCAAATCCAAAGTATCAATTCTGCTGAGGATAGACAACACTACTGCTGTAGAATACATAACAACCTAGGAGGTACAGTCTTCAAGGAATTAGTCTCATTGACAAGGAATCTGTGGATGTGGTGTCCAGAAAGGAACATTCACATTACTGCACGGTATCTGCCAGGGATCCAAAACACAGTTGCCAATGTGGAGCCTCTGACCATGATGGATAGGTCAAATTGAAGACTGAATAATCCACAAGATGAATCAACTCTTTGGCCCATTGGAAGCGGATACGTTTGCAACCAGATTGTTAACCCACGGCCAACCCTACGTACTTCAGTTGGCAGCCAAAAGGCTATGGATGCATTTCTGCTGTCTTGGACAAACATAAGAGCTTATACAAATCCTCCATGGAACCTTATAGGCATAACATTAGCCCAAGTGCAAATGCACCAAGCCAGGATAGTCTTTGTGGCATCTGTATGGCAAGTCCAACCATGGTATCACCAGCTCATTCTGATTCATAAAGAGACAATGCTCAATCTAAGTCCAACAATAACACTACCCAATCATCCTCAACTAGTTGCATGGAACATCTCAGGAATAAATACAGAAGCTATAACCTTTCTGAAGAAGCTACAGACCTCATGCTCAAATCATGGAGATAAAAAACTAACAGGTCCTATGATTCGCTCCTTTCAAAATGTCTTAGCTGATGTTCTGAACGGGGTTCAGATCCCTTTTCTGGACCTGATGATTATTGGTAATAATTAGCACTGCAATATTCTTTACAACTGTGTACGTGTCACTATTTTAATTGCTTGTATGTGTGATACAATGTGCATCAAGCCTCATATAAAACGTAAAATGAGTGTTCAACTAAAAACTATTATATTCACAAAAAAATTGTGATGTTTAATTGCTATTAAAACACAAAAATATACATCTAGCGAAAGTGCTTATAAACGACAAAACACTGCGTATTGTTTTTGTAAGCAGCGAGGGATCAATAGTTCCAAGAATACTAACAACTTCCGCCATAAATAAATGTACATCGATTCAAGTAATTAGAGATATTGGTGATGAAAAGGCTGTGGAGTACCTATGTGATAACAAAATCCCCATGGAAGTTGCTAAAAGAGTGGTGGACATTGTGGTGGGGAGGTTTGTATATTTAAATATGGCCATCAGTAAACAAGATAAGATCATCAATGGACAATATGGTAAGATCCCCAATGTTGCATCAGCCAATATAGCAAATAACATGACTGAAGAAATAGTCACTCTTAAAACAAAGCCACAGAAAGTAAAATTGACGTCGCACAAAGATGCAGCAAATCTGTTATTACAACAGTTGTCTACAAAAGGTTATGTCACGATGGACAGTTTTGATAAAGGTGTCCAGAAGGCTCTGGAATTGTTGGAAGTAAGGATACATATCAACAAATTACATTACTCACCACAGGGTGCCAGCAAATCTTGAGAAAAGCTTGGACTATGTGTTTAATCTTCTAATCAACGGAGCCATACAATACAAAGATAAACATCATCAAATACCGGTGTTATTTTTAGATGGTGTTGACGCTTTACTTAAAAGCAATGCTGATATCTTCGACAGGCTTGCACACATATAAACATGCAAGTACGTATGCATGCACGCACACACACATTTTTAATGTATTGACTGTAATGATGTATGTGGTGTATTGATTGTAGATGTATTCACTATAATGATGTATTGACTGTTAGTGTGCCATTCATCATTTGTTGACCTGAAAAGCAGCCCTTGGATCTTTTATTTCAGTGTACAGAAATATATATATATATATCTTGTGTATCACATGATGGTTTTAAGGTCTTACCAATGTTTTTCACTGATAATGACTATATACGTACAAAATCCCCACACAAAGCTGCTGCATGAACAGGAAATTATTGGATATGTTCGAATATTTTCGAGTAGCTATGTTCAGATGTTTTCTTAACCTCAGTGACTTCTGGGTGTCAAAAATCAATGGGGATATGATATATGATAATGTATTATATATGATATGTATATGTTATAGCACCGCCGCGAGTGATGTACGGAAAATACAGCACGAGACCCCACCCCGAGTGCTGTATTTTTCCGTACATCACGAGTTGACGGTGCTTTAACTCATTTATTATTTTTGTGTGGGAGGATTGTCAGTGTTATTTTGTAGTGATAGACTCTCAGTGCGATGCTTTTAGCAAAGTTAGTATTATTGGTGATGATTTTAAAGTATATCTAACGCGATGCTTTGTGATAATCTGCCATTCAAGTGCGTCAGAGTGGTTATTCAACGTGTCAGGCGTGAAGCTTTTTAGCTTTTGCAAGGCTTACTGGCTAATGCGATGTTGAGCGTGCTATGCATTGTTTTTAGCTTATTGTAAGGCTTACTGTAGTCTCGCGAGCCAGATCTCTTTTTGGCGCAGGTCGTTATCACTTTCAGTACTGATAAGACTAGGCTTACAGTCTGACACAATGCAGCCCTATATGTACATGATGCTTCAGTCACTGCTTTTATTGAAACAAGTTGGTGTTTAGGTGTGGCAATAACCTTTGAAGATCCATTTAAGGAGTGTTAAGAATCCATATAGGTGGGCAGTAATTATCAAGGGGGGTTGTTTACAGCAGCTGTTGCAGACGATAATTGAAATAACTGTACTTTATTTGCTAACCACAGTGCTGTAGTTCCTATACAGCACACTTGATATCTAAAACAGTATCCTAGACATTTTATGGTAAATACAGTACTACTTTTCTCTTTGATCCGCCCACGCAAAATACAATAAATGATAATGTATTATATATGACATGTATATGTACATAAAACTCACTTTAAAATATCCGTGAGCAAGTAACCCTATGGACAGCGTACGTAAATCCAAAAGATTTGTAAGATACTTTTTATTTTTAGTCTATACGTATGGCAACTCAACATGTCCATTTTATGTACGATTTAAGGTACTAAAGCTAACGAGCAATTACATAAAGGAATACCTCATTGTATTTATGTAGACAGTCCAAAAAAGCCTCAGATTGAAAGGGGGACAGTGGACAACTGAGGTGCCATTTTCTCTTATTGTACTCATAAAACCATCAGATTTGTCACTGTCACAACACTACCTGTGACAGGAAAATGATAGAAAGAGCTTTGTCAAAAATGGTGTTTAGTAAAATTGACCTTGTTGATATGTTAGAAAATCTGAAATATCAATAAGTACACTATTAAGCAAGCCTGCTGATATCGAATTTACTTTATTAAGGATCACAAGCAAACAATTAATTGCAGATAATGAGATCCTGCATACTAAATGACTCCGTCAATATTTAGCTGGAGTGTTAGGTGGAGAGTTTGTTGTAAAATCAAGAGAGGAGAATCTAGGAATGAGGGAGGATCTTGGCCAACTGAGATTAACAATTATGCTGCCTCCTGTGTGGATTTAATTATTTATACAACTAAATGGAATGGACTTTTCTGATAGCTCACTACCTTGATGACACAACCTAAAACATTTTTGTACATTTAACACCCACTGCTCAGTAGGGGTAGGGTCATCACAGCAAGTGAAGTATTTGAACTGGACTAGACTCTTTAACTTAGTGTTGCACCGATATAGGAATTTTGGGATTTTCCGATAACCGATATCTTTGCATCAGATCTGCTGATATACCGATATCCAAGCCGATATAGAGTTTATTGATTTAAAGCCACTATTGTTCATAACTGTACTGAAAACTTCAACTACAGAACTTGGAGGTATCCCACAAGTTAAAGCATACATCACATAACTAGCTTATAAATACAAATTAGCACTTCTATAAAGGTAGGCTGAGACTTGTTTGAAAAGTTACAGTGTTAACCTCAGTGTTTGTATAAGATATGGCTTCTTAACCACCAAAAATTTAATTAGTAAATAATCTGCTACTAGCATGCCTAAGTGTGCAGATACTGATAAACAAAAAATAAGCCAATATCGATTAGTGAACCGATAATCGGTGCAACACTACTTTAACTACACAAATACACAATATAAACACCTGGAGCTTTATGGGATTGGATCACCTGGAAAGAACGGCACTGACCAGAATTCAATTTAGAGGTGTTTAATAAATATTTTTATACATTCCTTGTAAACGATAATCAATCATAATCATAGTAGTCAGTAATGATAGCCTGTGATCATGAGTTCATATGATTATGGTACTGGATTCTGTACTGCAATATCTCTTATGATGTTAACAAAAACTATCAGTTATGTCTTTCCCACCACATAAATGTGTCAAAATAACTGTTAGTTGCTCAATACAATTATCTTTCATTCATTTTAACTTCATCTTCAAACAATTCCATGTGCTGCATGCAATTTCTTGTGGTTGGATTAACAAATGCTAATGAATGATTAACAGTTGAGTGTGGCCAACATTAGGTAAAGTGCTAATACAATTGTAAGTAGCCCATTCATCAGAATGACTAATGGTATGCATTTCTCTTCTACTGATAATTTCAATGCTGAAGATTGTGATTTGTCTACCATGCCAAACACCCAGACCTCATTTCAAGGTGTTCTACCTCGATGATTAAAAGTTAGTAAAATTTGATAAGAACCTTAGGTTTGTGCCAAATAATGATCCATTAATCTGTACCACTGTACCAGGAACACTAAGTACAATAATTAGTGTTTATAGCAACTTTGTGTTGCTACACACTTCACGCAGCTACTGATAAATGTTCTCATGTCTATCTTGGCGCCAAGAATTACATATGATACTGGACACTCCCGTAAATCAATCATCAAGAGCCACTGTTGTAATTTTAACCTAAAGCACGTTTACTTTTAGTGCCTATACCACGAGTTGTAACCATCAGAAACATCTTGTCTGCCATTGCTACAATACATCTAGTGATGGACTTCATTATGAACAATTGTTTTTATTATTGTGTGTGGCTACATACGTACCTGCTACAGTCACAGCTTGATGCTAGCAAATGCTTTGTCATAAAAAATCAATCAGTGATTCAGTAGTTCAAAAAATGACTGAGCCAATATCCAGCAATGATATGTTTAAATATTACAAAGTTTCCAAATCTACGCATATATTACATAATGACCACATAATCTATATTTTAGGAGGTGTGACATTTTATTTGCTGCTACATCACATAGGTGTTAATTATTGTATTATTAGTGTAGCAGTATATTATATTAGTATGTTAACAAATGTTCTTTGATGCTCTCCCATTACTGGGGACTCTTTGTGGAGGTATTCAAAACGTAATACTGTATAGCATAAAATTTTGAATTGTCAAATTTTTACATTTGACAAAGATATTGACAAAAGTTGTTTCAAGCTTCGATTTTTGCAATCAAAAGTAGCAGTATAACAGTGCCATGTTCTGTAGTCTAAAAATCAACAAAAAGTGTTGACGAATGGACAAATTTGTCAATTTCTTAACTGTCAAAATTTCATGCTATACGGTAATTACCTACCACACAAAATGAAAACCATGAACCCATAAAAAATAATGTAAGTACCTCTAAATCGAATTCCCGTAGGTGCCATTCTTTCCAGGTCAAGGGGGTGACATTCAAATACACTCTGTACTTGGATTCACAACCATGTTGAAAACTGTGGTCAACGAACAAACAACAAAAATCCAGTAAGTCAAAGGACAAAATTAGATAAGGCCTCAGTCTGTCAAGAGTCAATGTCATTTAGTGAGTACCACCATAGACAAAAGTAATATTGTAGTAGACAGAATTTTACATAAAATATACCTACGTGAATCGGTTTGTTTTATGTTATTATTATACTCAGCTGATTCATACACAGTTGATCAAAATCAATAACAAGTATAGAGACTGTACTGGGAAAGCCGAAAAGACAAGATTGTAACTGTAATACATAAGACTAGTTAGGGCAGTGCTAAAAGCCGGAACGGAACGGAACCAATCGGGGCGCCCGTCAAGCTAGTTTTACCAGATTAACGCTGTATTACTTTGTTTTTTATAACTGTTCTTGTTTAATAGTGTACGCGTCGTCTCTATTTAATACACGCCATGTAATTATTGCAAAAGAAGATATTATATATACAAAAATTACAACCAGCAGCATAATACTTATGATAACCATATTTTACTTACTTTAAGACCAGGAGTTCCAGCCCTTCCTCTGCCATAGGCCTGCCACAGACATCACACTTTTATAATTGATGTACACTATCACGCTGAAAATTTTAAAAGGTATTAAATAGAATTATGCTCGTGCCACGTGATTACTAGTTAACTACCACGTGTTTGCTTACAGAAGTGATGGAGGTAATTGACTTGACCATAGACAGTATCTCAAGTGAAGGGGAAGATGATGATGATATAATTTCTACAGACCTGTGAAGCGAGAGAAATTGACTGTAGCCGCGAATAACAGGTATGTATGCAAATATTTAAAGTCAAGTGTAAGATACTATCGTTATTTCTTCGTTGTGCATGTTGTTGTGGCTGGTTACTTTTATTACATTGTATATGGAATCACTGATGGTAGCACAGGAGGACCGTTTTCTTTTAGTTGTAATGGTCATAACAGCATGTTTGCAATGTGGTATTAGCACATATATGCATGAATGTGTTGTGTGTTGTTAGTATGCTTTTGTATGCTTGTTTATGTACATTTTCTAGGACTTGCAGTATAATCAGATGTGGTGCAGCCAAATTGCCATCATTTTCATTTGAAACCCCTTTAAAGCCAGTAGAAGCATTTGACCTACTGTTGAATTTGGCACCAGGTGATCCTAATGTTTGTTCTTCAAAGCCAGTCGGTGTAGCCAAGCCTGCTACTTTTATTGTTGCTAATGAAGCTGTTGGAAAGATCGATGACCTAAGAGCTGACAACTTGGGGGTATGGGAACATAAAGGAAAACCTATTAGACAGTACAAGGTGTCCAGGTTGTCTTCAGGAGAAGTGTATGGTGCAGAGTTAAGTAAAGATTCTGGGAACAACATTTACCAATTAGTGCGTGTGTATTACCACCACAAGCACACTCCAACTTTTCGTCGCACTCTATTTTATCTTGCAGGTATGCAGTATTTGTCTCTTTTGCAATTATTTAAACATGTTTATGAACTTTTATGTAGGAGCTCAAAAAATACCGCTAACCATCGTTTAGTATACGTTTTCAGATGGAAGAGTGGTTCCCATTAAAATGGAACCTCATGGAAACTCAGTCACAAACCAGAGATTATTTTTTTGCACACAACCAAGCACATTTGACGATATGAAGGAGAGTATGTCTGATATGAAACCTAAAGATTTTATTGGTAAAACATACAAAAAGGCCAGAGGAATGCTAAGCATGTCAAGTTGCAGTGAAGTTGGCCGTGATTTGAAGCAGGTGTATAATTTGAAACATTCTCAAGGAACTACATCAGGGTTGACAACTAACCGTGAAAAAGATTTAATATACAATCTTTTAGAGCAACATTACCATAGTGCACCTGGGTTTGTGCGCAGTGTCAATTTTGATGAAGGTGTAATGTCTGTGGTTGGTACAGATCAGCAATTCTACGACATCAGCAGATTCTGTGGCCGTGGATCTGGGGTGGGTTCTGTTATTGGTGTGGACCCCACCTTCAATCTAGGAGATTTTTATGTCACACCCACTGTTTATGAGCATAAATTGATCATAAACAAAATTACCAGGAAGCATCCATGCTTTATAGGGCCAGCGTTGATTCATGTGAACAGAAAGTATGAAAGTTATTATTACTTTGCAACTCAGCTTAAAAAATATGTTCTGATTTTGAGGGTGGCCTCACAGCAGTTGGGACAGATGGGGAGGAGGCCCTGTCCTCTGCCTTTTTAAGTGTTTTTCCTAATAGTGTACATTTGCTTTGTACACTACACAAGTGAGACAACATTATTCGAAAACTAAGGGAATTGAGAACAGAAGAAAAAGCAACCAGGGAAATACTGAATGATATCTTTGGAAGTAAGGCAGATGACAATCAGTTTGTAGGACTAATTGATGCCAATGGCTCCAGTGAGTTCATGGACAAACTGGAAATACTGAAGCCAAAGTGGGAGAAGCTTTGCATGAAATTTCCAGAATGGTTTTCGCTTCATGAAGCAGAGTTCTTTTGTTCATCTATGCTTGCATCGGTTCATACCTTAGCAGGTCTGGGTAATCCTCCAGAATATTACACAACCAATGCCAATGAATCACTTAACCATGTTTTAAAGAGGAAAGTAGATTTTAAACGTAGTGAGTGGCCACAGTTCAATGAAATTCTATTCACTGCAGTGAAGGAGCGACAAGAAGAATTTGCGAAGGCTGTTTTTAGCCAAGGACAATATGAATTTTGAGGTGAATATAAGCAACTTCAAGTAAGTCACTTAAACTGGATCCAGATGAACAGTGAGCAGAGGCAGTCTAAAATTGAGAAAGCACAAAGAGCCAAATTACACAGTGAAATGCAGAGTATGTGTGGTTTTGTGCCATCATTGTCATCAATCAAGATCAGCAAGCACATGAGTGTAGATATTGAAGATGCACAAATGTCTCATGTTAGCAGACAAAAGGTACAAAGTATGTGGGAAAAAGCAGAAGAACTTCTGAATGGTGATGGATTAGTATTGCCAGCTGCTGGTGCTACAAAGACGTACATCACGACAGGTGGCCAGCTTATCAGCATTTAAATCTGGAACATCTGAAGCACCCCATAATGTTACATCTCAGCAACGTAAAATCGGAACAGAGGTAAAGTGTGATTGTCCGGTGTATCACAGCTCCCCATACATCTGCCAACATGCTTTGGCTACAGCAGAAGATCTTGGTATTCTCACTGAATACCTACAGTGGGTGCATAAAACCAAGAAAAGTTTAAATCTATCTCAGCTGGTTGGTGATCAGATCCCTAATAATGCAGGGAAGAAACCTTCATCACAGCGTAAGGGTGCTCCAAGGAAGAAGAAACAGCCATCAGTTTATGACACTAACACTTCTTTATCCTTGACACCTATGTCAACTGTGCCACCATCTGCTGATGTTCAATTTGAATCTCCAGCTTCACCAAATGTCCATCCACCAAGTGACACTTGCTCTGCACCAAGCAGCAATTTGTATCCACCAAGCAACACTTACCCTTCACCAAGCGGCTGTGTCTATTCTGACTATCTACCAAGACAAGATTACCCCCCACCAAATGGGTATGTCTATCCACCACTGAGAAGCACTTACCCTCATGTCTGTCCACCAAACAGTCCTTATGCTCTACCATATAATGCCTATCCTCCACTATGCAATCCTTACTTTTCAGTAACACCACAACAAGCACCCTCTAACCTTTCCCTGGTGGAAGTTGTCAAATTCGAGATGCAACACCATTTCTACAGGATACTTCTCTACCTTGAATGATGTCACCCTTGAATACTTATTCAAGTTACAGTGGTGCACCAGATAGTAAACCAAGTATTTCAACACAGGATAGCCCAGTATTCACTTTACAATGGCTAACTGGCAAGATAAGGAAGTGTTATGGGTGTGGTAATAGTTTACGTACTGACAGTGGTGCAGTACCCAAACCACCATTTGACATAGTGGTGCGGTACAAAGAACGACGATATTACAGAGATCCTGATACTCAAACACTAAAGTTAACAAAGAAGGAGGAGAATACATACCCAATGCTAAAGTGTATACACATGAAGCACCCTTCCTTTAGCAAAAGCCAGCTATATATTCCAGTTGATTTGGCAAATAGCCTACTACCACTTCACAGATCTCACCTTTTTGATACTTTTGGCATCAAACTTTAAACTGAGCATCACTTTGCATGTTTGACTAGCAAGCTATATCCGCTGCTTTTAATCTTCTGAGTATTCTGAGATAGCTATTGATTTAATATTTAACTGTCTACTGAAACGATTGTGTTATTAATTAGCAATATTCTAATACCTGTATGATTACAAGTTAAGTAATTAAAGTTAAGTCAAATTGCACATAACAGTAGGCTTTCATATAGTGTGCATTAATTAGAAAAGCGTGTGATGTCTATGGCAGAAGAAGAGCAGGGACTTCTGATCTTAAGTAAGTAAATGTAACAATGATGTTTTGTTATAGTATTCTATATAATTTGTTCTTTAGCAATAACTACATGGCGTGCAGTAAATAGAGACAACGCGTAGACTATTAAACAACAGGATACACAGTTACAAAACAAGTAGACTATTAAACAAGCGGATACACAGTTATAAAAAACAAAGAAGTACGGCATTATAATTTGGTAAAATTAGCTTGACAGGCGCCCTGATTGGTTCCGTTGCGGCTTTTAGCACTGCCCGACTAATTATGTAGCTACATTCATGCATAATATTTCAGTAATAATTTGTTGTTGCTGAGACCAAATGGCATCACTACAACTTGCCATTATTTGAGATAATTTTAGCTAGCTAGCTAGCTCACCATGATTTTGGCTGTTGTTGTACCATTCTGGCTCCAGCTACCCTGCTGGTGTAACACAGCTGCCCAGCTTCCTTGCTGTGGCAACCACAATTGCTATACAGTTATCTCTTAATTCTGGTAAGGTGTTAAAGCATTTTAATCATTACCTACATAGTTTAGCAATATTTAGTAATATACTGATGAAATTAGGGCTGAAACGAATATGAAATTTAGGGTTCGAATTTGAATAGTTTGCATGGCAAAGCGAGCGATTATCCGAATGACATTTTATTCCATCCAAAATTGTCTGAGCAGATGGATCCCTTTTCATGTTTGTAAGTTACATCTAACAAAATGAAGTATTCTCAATTGACGTTACATTCAGACGTAGATGAACCACTGGAAGTGGTATGTTACACTCAGATGTCTGGGAAGCACTAGTTTGAGCTTCTTTCAGCTGCTCTTCCTCTTCTCTTAGCTCTACTAGGGATTTTCGGCTGGCTATTCAACTAAAGTTCTATGTGATATTATCATGAACATAGCTATATTATATTTGTTATATAGCTACAATAAACATTTAGCTAACACTTGCCTCCATTGGTGCTGGTAGTTGCCATGCTAGAGAGATACATGAAAAAGACAGGCATGAGCTGGGATGACCAGAGAACCAGAGATACCTCTTCCGCCCTATTCAGAGAACTAAAAATGGTGAGGTTTTAAGGCAGTCTGGAAAATTCAATTACACCTGCTTGAGAGAATTGTTAGTGACTTAGGCCTGCCACCCTCCAATTTTGAACTTCACAGCTTGAGGGCTGGCGGTGTGACAGCTGCCGCTAATGCAAAGGTCCCAGACAGGCTGTTCAAGATATATGGGCATTGGAAATCGAAGAACACTAAGGATGGATATGTAAAAGATCAGGTACAGAGTAGGCTCAAGACCCTTGGGATGTATCCTATTAATACATTCATAGACGCCTCCTTTGTAGCCCTAGTGATTAATTGTCATTAAAATTGGCCAACCTGCAGTGGTGGCACATCACAGTGTGGGTAGTCAGGTTGCATGTGTGGGTGTTGTAATTGTATGGTGTGGGAGCATCGGTTCCTATGCTAACATTAGTCACCACAGGAACATTAGTCACTATACCTACAGGTATCCCAACAGTAAATCAACCTGGGTACATATGCAGGTGGTCATGAATCCTTTAAAATCCTTATATAGTCTGCCATACCTCACTAAGCATTACATTGATACATACTTTTGTAATGATATTTTGTGATCATAATATTATTGATGTACACGTTTATTTGCTTTTGTATTAGTGTTATGAGTTTGTAGTTAGCTATCTGCACCAACCAATGTTCAATATGTGTCCAAGTGATCATAAAAATGTAACTTAAAAGAGAGTAGGGATCAATCTTTTAGTAGCTACTACAAAAAGGATCAGAGACAATAACAGAGGTGATGTGGGAGTATGTGTAAAAGGAACAACACTGGTGGACATGGAAGTAAATTCATCACTTATGTCTGAAACTGTAAGAAAAGTCATACTTGGCCTTGTCGACTTAGTACGGATCATTAAAGCTCACAAGATAACAGAACAAATAAAGTTAAAATTGATAGGCTTTGCACTTCCAAAACTATCTGCTAAGGGGTCAATAGTTGAGGTGGAAGTCTCTTATGAGACACAACACATGGCTTTTATGGCTCGCATCCATGTAATAGACCCTTTGAAGTTTCCTGGTCAACTCAGTAAAGCTATTCAAAATAATGTTAAAATATTGAATATCTGCAAGAAGTACTGTATCAACGAAGATGCTAAAAACTTTGTTGTTTCTCTAAGTGATGAAGAACTGTTAGTATTTGGCAATAACCCTAAGCAGTGTGTATCTGCTTGCGCTGTACTCTGTGAGGCAGAAAATCATAATGTAGTCAAGTGCTTCAAGAAACCGGTACTGTGTGATTCATTATTACAACTTTCAACTATAATGACACCTAGCGATTATAGAATCCACTATGAATGGTATAACCAGTTCAAGAAAGTAATCAAGTATCACAAAGTAAAGTATGATCCCTTAACATACGAAGAAGCAAAAGAGTGCTTGCATGATTTACTTGGTAAAGTTGTCCTTGAAAATTCTGTTTGCAATGTATAAATATGATCCAGACAAGGTGTTATACGCCAAATCGGAAGAAATGGCTCACGTACTTGAAGCAAAGCTATTTACTGTTCATAACTGATGATATTTGTGCCAAGAAGTGGTTATGTACCATTTCATGAAGATGTTGATATAGAAGCAAGGGTACAAAGAAGTACTGATTTTATATGTGAAAGTGAACACAATGATAAACCCTACACTGTTGAAGCAGTAGTTGACAAGCAATTTCATCGTCACAGTATTCAATATGAATTTTTAGTTAAACGGATAGGGTACTCGAAACAACAACATAGGAGCTGACAAGTAATATACCAAGTGACAAAATTACTGAATATGAGAGCCACACAGCAAAATTTGTTGAGGCCTTCAGTATGGAAACTCTTAAATTTAAAAGACACTCCCATAAGCTATAAGTGTCCCTCAACTTTCAGTAGGTCCCCTTGCTCCTATAACTTATTCTATTATACGTATGTAGTAGTGTTGGGTGTTTTTTACTAAAAAAATAGATTAGAAAATGACAGAAGAATTAATTCCACTGTGTTTATTATATATTATATGCTAAACAAAAACACCTCAGGTGTAAAAAAAGTGCGAGGCCAATCAGAAGCAGCATTGCAAATAGGTATGTACAACCAAAAACGTTGATATCAGTTGAGGCCAAGAAATTACTTATCAAAAATCTACTTGAATGACATAATAGTTTATAGCATATTGTCACAACTATGATTGACTTTGTCACTTGGCCACCTTTATTAATAATGATGGTGTGAAAAAGGTGGCCAAGTGACAAAGTCAATCATAGTTGTGACAATATGCTATAAACTATTATGTCATTCAAGTAGATTTTTGATAAGTAATTTCTTGGCCTCAACTGATATCAACGTTTTTGGTTGTACATACCTATTTGCAATGCTGCTTCTGATTGGCCTCGCACTTTTTTTACACCTGAGGTGCTTTTGTTTAGCATATCACTACTTTTTTGGAAGTATAAACAGATGTTATTACTAGCAAGCAGCAGAGAAGTACTGCATGGGCATAACTTGTACTTGCCTAGCACACAATATTGCAAATTAAACTTTGAAGCTTAATTTTGAAAAACTCAAGCCCGAGATTTTTTTTTAACTTTCACTACAGAGTGATACATCAATATAGATTGTGTATCTGAAAGTTTATGTAAATCATTCGAAGGGGGTCCAAGTTATGACAACTATCAACCTGCAGTGTAATAGTCCTTCTCAAATACATTCAAGTGTTTACTTCAGACTGATAATAGTATGACAGGTAGAGCATACATAGGAGAAGTGCTGATACAAATTTGGCTGAAATCCATGAAGAAATGAGTGAGTTATTAGACAAACAAGTGAATGTATAAAAAGGGAGTTTGAAAAAAACTTCTGGGGTTCACGAAAGCTCCCGCAAGCCCCCAAAAAAGTGTGCGATGAAGAAAGGAAGAAAGAAAGAAAGAAAGAAAAAAACGACTGCCGTGTAAAAATTTTTGTGGTCACAGGAAGGCATTTATAAGGCTGTATCGGAAGAATGGCTGAATAGATTTCTACGAAGTTCGGGATATTGATTCTTCAAACAATGAAGGTACTAATTGTCTAGTAAACGGGCAAATTGGGCGGGAAAGGATGGTTCGTCGTGCGTAGTCGCATAACGGACGCCATAAAACTCGCAATGGCTGGTACTTAGTAATGGTGGCGCCTATTTCCTCCATTCTCGGTTTGTTGATTCTATATAGTAAAAACGTTGTGGGTCGGTAATAACTAAGCAATAGCTTTAATGGCGGCTTAGCTAAAGCGTTTGCGAGTTTCAGGGCAGTGCTACGTGTAAATAACTCACTCAGTGGTCGCGTTGCTGTGCTTCTTCTTGGCCTCGCGACTCACTATCGTGAGTCTTGATTTTCTACCCATTGCATAGCTAATAATTGTGCTATTAAACAGAATACATTGGAGGATCTGCAAGCAGCTGCTTGACATTTCACGGTATTTTGATCTAGCACAATTGCACAAGTAACATACAATTACAGCTGGTCAATTACAACTTTGCCCACCTTTTTAATTAAATTACAACTTTGTCCACCTCTTTAATTAATTTAATTAACCTTTCGAAGCCTAACTTATTTTAGCATGCATAGATATGGCGTAACATATATATTGAAAGCCAACTGCCATAATCTTCTGTCAAAGGAAATACACTAAAACTATACATGAAATGAAAGCCACTTAAATAACCTACAACATGGTATAAAAAGTTATATTTTTGTGATAAAGAACTCGCTTGTCACGAAGCGATGAAACAGCAAAGTTGCATTTTTACTGAAATCGAGCTGCGTTATCGCCACACAAGTCAGCCATTATGTTATCATGTAATCTTTCATATACCATTCAAACCGGAAGCGCATGAGGATTAATATGGCGCCTAGAGATTTTTGATAGGAAGAAGTATGAGAGAGTTACGGCAGTACATTCGTGTCAAGGTAGAGAAAAATACTTCTATGCCATATTTTACAGGTTCTTCTCCGCTTTCGAACTTATTCAAGGAAGATTGTTTTTAACGGAAGCTTCGAAGAAAAGTACCGGAATTGTACGGTGAGTAAGTAATCTTAATTATATTTATATAGGATGAATGGTTATAGAGATATGGCAGTTTAAACTGAGGCATGCGTTTGAAAGCCAAAAGTAGCCAGCCAAATGTCAGACCAGCTTTATGATTGATCTGACATGCCAACAATCAACCAGCCACTGTTCAGAAAGACTAATGTTATTGAAGCTATCACAAAGAAATTTTTGTTGATGAAGGACTTGTTAAACGGAGTTAATCGGAAGTATCACGTCTCAAGTCCAAGGTAGTATAAGCGCCTTGAACTTCGCTGGTGCGAACATGTGTGTGCTCTCAAGCAAAAAAAGCAAATTTGTCACTCCTGTGTTCAGTGATGTCAACTGTTAACCCATCTACTCAGGAAGTGGTATTTCAATGATAGTATGCAGAGGCTTGTTGTGAGAGTCGCGGACTACCTCCGGAATACCCAGGCCAGCCAGTCTGCAAGTTAAGGCCAGACTCCAATATCTTCATCCTCAACTACTGGTGTCCATGGAGCTGTCACTAGCGGCAACGCAGATAGGTTGGAATTTTGTACAACCTGTTCAGAGTTACCCATGGCAACGACTTAGCCGTCAGTGTGAGGTCACATGGCTGGGCCGGTTGTTTAGCCATGCTGATAAAGAGCCATGCCAGTGGTTGTTCCCTGCCAGAGGACATGCATCGGTGGGTTGTGGCAGCATGACCGTGTGGCCTGTCTGGGGGTTTTATAGTCCCCCCTTAGCTTGTTCTCTTCCTTGCTCAGGCGGGGAGTGAAATATATCCTCAGACTGGGAGTAGCACCTTGGAGAGATTATGGCCCCTGAGGGGCCTCCGGTCAGGTTGTCTACGGACCTTCTAATGGTATCCTGTGTCTACCATATTAGACTAAAACGTAAGGATTTCCAGACACTGTATGGCATGAACTGGCTGAATGATGAGGTGAGTTATTAAATATTTAGATATTTTATAATCTCGTTCTTCAGGTGGTCAACTTCTATATGAATTTGATAGCACACAGCAACAAGAGGCACCTGTGATGGGTATAGACTTCTTTAGAGGCAGCAAGCTAGATGTATCTGTCGATGTTAGCAGCAAGCTAGGTGGAAGTCAGTGGTGGCAACAAGCCTTGCAGGTAGCTGGGTAGCAGTCAGCAATGGCACCAGCCCGGGTAGCAGCAGTCAACAGCAGAGCCATGCAGGTAGCAGTCAGCAGCAAACTGAGTATCAGTTAGCAGTTGCAACAAGCTGGGTGGCGGCACCAACCCAGATAGCAATCAGCAGCAACAGAATGTATTCAATCTTACCACCCCCTCTAGCTAATGGGTAAGCAATGTTTCATGATAGTGGCTGATGGCAGCAGCAGCAGCAGCTGAGTTACACCCACTGCAGCTAGAACAGTAGCAAACATCGGCTAATACACTGTGGCAGCACTTACTGAAGCAGGCAGCTCCAGCTCAATCAAAACACTCAGGCACCCACTGTAGCAGTCAGGGACAGCAATTAAGCAACTAGCATCACAAAAAACACCCCCAACCCCTTATCACCATGGCTACCATGATACCCTATTCATGTTAGTTTGTGTCATTACTAGTAGCAAGCTCAAAACTCAGCAGAGGAGTTACATATCAGGTGTCCCTTGGGGTATTCCTCTCCATTTCCCAGCTGGTAGCTGCTGGCCTTAACTCAGCTCCAGTCTAGTGCTGTGCGATAATCGAAAGTATGTGATAATCGCAGTGATAAATATTATTGTTATCGTGATAATGATTTTTCAGTACTGTGATAGGTGTAAAATATATTGATTCACTGTAAAGATGTTGCCTTTAGTAGAGAAATGTGCTACTCAAGTGGAATTATAACATAGATATGGCTAATTGTGTATCTACTAGGCACCGTAATGAACAACACAATGAAGAGTACTTAATAGTGTTTTGGTGAATTTCATGCATACATGGATCTATTGTAATAATTGTGATAATAAGTAGCATTATCGTGATGGGAGAATTTCTATTATCGCACAGCCCTACTCCAGTCATTAGTGCGAATGAACACAGCGGTGGTGTGGACCTACCTGTCACTTGCCAAAGGGGTACCTTATCCAATGTTCAAGCTCAGGGAAGTGAAAGTCTAACAATATCATTGCCATCCTCGCTGCCGGTACTGGTTTATACATGTTGAGCACCACTACTGTCTCTGCAGAGCCCCATGCCATTGACATCAAGGAGCAAGCATGTACTAGTGACACCTGGACTCTCAAACCTATCACAAAAAATGATAGACAAGGGGGTGGGGGATATGTAGACTTTAACGAGTTGCCCCCGGTGAGGGGCTTGAACAAAGCTGCACCACCCCAACTGGAAAGTCAGGTGGTGATTGTTCAGGCGGACGATCTAGCAGTGTCTCACAAGTTGATCCCAAATTTTGAAACGTGGTCTCAGTGCTTCTCCATTTATGCAGCAGTCAGGATTGCCAACGACCCCTCTAAAGCTGGGGACCTAATGGCTTACACCCACTCTATAGCCTCCATGGCCAAGAGGTATCCATGGCCGTCATGGATAATGTATGATGAATCTTCCAGAGAGGAAGCACTTGTATGCCAGCCCGGCTGTGGGGAAAAGAGGACGCCAGCCTATACACTAAATGCTTCAATTAAGGTCCAACCAAGGCATCCAATTGGTGCTGTAACTGCCAGTCGCTTGAGCACCAGGCTGATCGGTGCACCCACAAACCTCCCTCAGTAAAGCGAGTGAAAGGGGAAGCTGAGGACCCCTGCAAGAAATTTAATAATAATGATGGAAACTGCAGCTACGGATCTAAGTGCAAATATCTCCCAAGTACTGTTCGTGTAGAGGGCCACATCCTTACCCCCAATGCCCTAAGCAAGGAAAGGATCAGGCAAAGGAGCGGACTAGCAGAGCCTCGTAGCCTGCTTCACACAGCTATTAAATTTATAGTGTGATTATACTTCTTGTTGTTATACAAGTGGCAGTGTTATCATATTACCAGTATTAGCTATCGAGTACCTGCATGCATGCAGGGCGTGTATAGCTAAAGACTATGCTTTAGTTGCTAGCTACCAGCCTGCTTTCAGAAAACACAGATATATAGCTAGCTAGCTAGCTACAGTACTTGCGCAGACCAACAAATTGGGATATAGCTAGCTAGCCACTGCACTCGAGATGGCACCAGTGGGGCTCACCCTATACCCATGAACCTAGTAGTGCAACACACCTATAGTTGTCTACATAGGCACGATAGCTGTAATTATGCTATTATACAGATTAATTAATTATACAGATTAAGGTATGGCTGTAGGATAAATATCCATATACACCCCCGGCCTGTCATGTGGGTATAGTTGACTCCCCGTTTGTAAAGTTTCATTCTCTTGCAGGAGTATAATTATACCACTACACCAGCAAGCTTTCAGCACTGGATGACTGCAGGGAAACACCAGGATGCCCACCCCAGCCAACGGTCCATTGTCCTCAATAAAGACGTCAGTAAATCTGAATTTCTGGGAGAAGCACCGCCGCAGCCATGGGGACAAGAGATTCACCAGCCTGATATTAGGTTTGCAGGGTGGTTTCAAGATTGGCTTGCAAAGAAGTGAAGTGCCATTGCAGAGTGCAAAGAAGAACATGGCTTCAGCAAATGCCCACCAGGAGGTTGTGATCATCATACCTTGATCAGGAGCTGAAATTGGATTGGATAGCACTAGTTGGCTCGGAGGAATCGCCCCAACAATTAGGAGTTCACGTGAGCCCATTTGGAGTCATTCCCAAAAAGGAAAGCCAAATAAATGGAGGCTGATTCTCGATTTATCATCACCAGCAGAGCAGAGTGTAAACGACGGGATCTTCAAGGAGATTCCAGCCTGCAGTACACATCTGTAAGTGAAGTAGCAGCAAAAATTGTTATGCTAGGCAGAGGTGCCCTACCGGGAAAAATGGATTTTTAACAGGCATACCGGAATATTATGGTTGCTCCAGAAGACCGGCGCCTCCTGGGAATGAGATGGCAAGGCAAGGTGTAGACAAGGTGTTGCCTTTTGAGCTAAGATCAGGACCCTCCGCGGTGGCCGACATCTTGCAATGGATCATGACTCAGCAGGGAGTGACATGGCTAGTACATTACTTGGATGATTTTCTGACACTAGGACCTAGCAGCTCTTCGGAATGCAACATCAACATGACAACTATGATGGTAGTATGCAATGAAGCCAGTCTGCCAGTTGAACCATCCAAGACTGTTGGCCTACAGCAGCTATTACTTTTCTGGATTTGAACAAAGGGGTCATAAGGCTCCCCGAGGACAGGCCGCGTGACCTCAAGGCACGGTTGCGGGTCTGGCGGAAGAAAAGAGCACACAAAAAGCTCAGTTTACTGTCACTTTGGGTCTTCTTAAACCATGCCTATAAGGCGGTCAAAGTGAGATGATCTTTCTTACGCAGGTTAATTGATGTTTCCACCAAGGCCAAGCAGCTGGAGCATTTCATTCGGCTAAATGAAGAGGCTAGATCTGATATTGAATGGTGGCATCGATTTGCTGAATCTTGGAATGGGATTTCAATGCTTTCCTCGCTAAATTGTCAGATGCCTCTGGAACATGGGGCTGCGGGGCAGTTTGCAGTCAGGAGTGGTTCCAACTGTGTTGGAATGGAAAGCTGGAGCATTCACACATCTCCGTTAAGGAGCTGACGCCGATCATGATCTTGCGGATGTGTCGGTGGATAGACTACAAACCCTCAACAGCTGCACATACAACTAAAGTGGTCCATAACCAGCCAAATTGGAAAAGGGGCGCTAGTATGCATTGGTAAGACTGGGTGACAACTATGTCCCGTGGCAGCTGTGCTTGCCTGGATGGTGTGGAGAGGAAACGCTGAGGGCCCTCTGTTTCACTTCAAAGATGGAACACCTCTAACGCAGCAGCAATTCGTAGCAGAACTGCGAAAGGCACTTTGTATGATTGAGGAGGACCCACAAAAGTTTGGTGGGCACAGCATTAGATCAGGTGGGGCAACTGCAACAGCTCAGCAGGGTATTGGTGATGCCACTATTAAATTGCTTGGAAGATGGCACAGCTCAGCATACCAAGTCTACGTGAGGATACCATCATCCAGTCTTGCGGGCTACTCCCAAGCTCTGGTCAAGTCAGTGTGTGAATCTCCAGCCAACAGTGGATCAAACCAGCCAAATGAGTAACGAATGACAGATCATGCAACATAGCTACCGTCGTAAGCGGCAAACACCATAGCTACTTGTGATTAAATATAGATGTATACTAACATTTTCATGATCAGCATGTAGCTACATGTAATAAGAAATAAGAAATATTAATAAACACAGCATTAACAAACAAGGGGAGGGAGTCTACATATGGTTCAATAGGAGGTCTCTTTGGGGAAGATTTCTTTGGGCGGTATCAGGTGATCCAGACATAGAAGAGCTAACTCCAGAACCCGCCAAGCAGATCATGTCAGCATTTCCTGAAAACACCACAGGATCACGTGATGCATGCTGTGGTGCATGCTGTGCTGCACTTGACAGCACCACAGGAGCTGTGCTGTCAAGTGCAGCACAGCTGTCTACTTCAGTTTGCTGATGACACCTGTTTGATAAGTGCTGGAGATACATCTGATATTGTGGCTAAGACTTTACAAGACGATTTAAGTATGTTGTCTCAGTGGGTTATTGAGAGTAAGATGCACTTAACATTAAAAAATCTGTGGTTTGGTGTTAAGAGGTCTGTTGTTTCTATGCCTTCAATTATGGTTAATGATGTTCCCTTATCTTCTGTGCAGAAGCAGAAGTATTTGGGTATAACCTTTGATACCAAGCTGAATTGGTCTTACCATGTAGCAAACGTTTGTAAAAACATGTCATACTATCTTACCCTGATAAACTGTCATGTTAAGTCCCTGCCATCTCATATTACTAAAACGCTGATGGAATCCTTAGTTTTTCCACATTATACCTACACTTCACCTGTATGGGGTCCGGCTGTCCACCAGGACTCATTGTCACGTATATTGCGTCTTCAAAATAGAGCAGTGCGTATGACTTGTAACTTGCGTAAATATGATCATGTATCACTTCATAGAGCCAGTTTAAGATGGCTCCCTGTATCTGTGTTTATAAGATATAGATCACTGCTTACAATGTTTTATAATCATTATCTCAGTAAAGGAGTTGCTTTAAACCCTCCAATTTCATTTGGAACACAACATTCTTATGAAACCAGACGATCAAAGCACTGTGCAGGTATAACCCGCTGCAGGAAGAGTTTTACTCAAAGATTTTTTTGTTATCAGGCTGCCACATGGTGGAACTCTTTACCATCAATATTATTTACTGATTCTTTTTCAAGCAACCTGTATAAACATCTTTTTGATTTGACCTAAATGTATTTAGCTTATTTTACAGTTGTAGTTAGGTACTTAATATTGTTGTACGTATATTGTGTATGTGTGTTCTTGTATCATAACTATGTATGTGTGTTCTGTTGTAGTTAGTTAGTTTAGTACTGTATGTATGTATTATATGCTCCAGTGTGGAAGAACGGCATTGCCGAACACTGGAGTTGAAAACTATCAATCAATCAATCATGCACCAAAGCACACGTGATCACATTTTAAATCAATCCTAGGAGGACATGCTTGCCCAAAGAAGATTCCTCATATGGCCAAACCCTATTGTAATTCTCCCAGGCCACGGGAAGTGGGCTGACTCTGCTAATGTAGCTGTCATCATTAACCAGGAGATAAAAATATAGGAGGGAATAGCACACCACAGTATAAACATCCCTCCTAGCTTGTTTATCTTCTAGCAACAAAAATTTTTTGTGTTAGCTACAAATAACATTGGTAGGTGGTCTGATTCATGAGACTAAAACAGAATTATATATTTACCACATTGTGACTGCGTTGCTGTTTATCCCATTGTAACACAGTACAGAGCTCTCCACAGTCTCTTGAACCCTTCGCATAATGATCCAAAAAGTCGCTTAAATCAGCTTGTTTCAGAAATAAGTTTAAGCCTATGATTAACAGAGACAGAAAATTTATAAAACACGGAAGTTCTATCTTTTTCTAACCAGCAATTACATCTCCTGGCTCTCTCGATGCCGAAAGTCTTAGGAATTTCTTACACGTTTCCTCGACCTTATCCGCCATGTGGCTCCCACGTGATGTCAAGCCGTTTCCGTAAGGCACATGTTTGGTTAGTCTGGCTTGGCCGACCCTTTTTTAGCGCGCGCGATCAAATCCAAGGGTCTGGCCACGCCAGACTAGGGTTTGGTACCGTAGGGATGTATGCATAGCAGTTAAGCCGTTGTAATTTAAAGAGTATAATAATGCGCTTAATACATTGCATTATTGGGCTTAAATATTGGTATGTGGTAGCATAGATAATAAGCGGCGTTATGGCTCCTCCGCTTATTATCTATGATGTTAGCTAGAATGTCAATGGTTAAACCATAGGTTTATAAACCCCAGCTGGGATTTATAAATCTATGGTTAAACTTTGCAGTTTATTAAATGATATAGCACTACAGGCAACCAATGCGTTTCTTCCACTAAAATATGTGCAGCTACTGGTCTTGAGTAATATATCAAATCTTTCCAAAGGGTTGTCTGCTATTGCACTCTAAACACTTACAAGGGAAGCAACTCCATCACTCAAAATGTGCATTCTGATGATAACATTTATTCATATGTGACTGTAGTCATCTCCAAATTTTAGCAATGGACTATGAGGTAGCTAACGTGATTCTTCATCACACAATGAATGGAGATTGAAGATGCTCTAAATAAATAGAATAATAAATATACAAATAACCTTATAAAAATACGTCTTTACTCCATCCAGTTTGCATAATTTGTTGTTGAAAATGTATAAATTATGCTGTTAGTTAGGTAACCACATGACGAATTTCTACTGGTCTACTAAGACTGTACATTATATCACTTTTATATGTATGTATAGGCAGAATCATTGTGCAGCCAGCTATGCTTGAAGTACACCATAATTATGGAAATAAACTGTATGTCCTTCCAGGGGCGGATCCAGAATATAGAGGTGGATCTCTGAAGCAAGGGTCTGCATCCCCAGAAGCTATATCTAGAATGTTATTGTTCTTAAAATACCAAAATCAAGGTAATTGGTATGTAATGCAAGATTTTTAGCATATGTTTAAGTAAATACAAGGAATTTTCTAACCATATACAGAGGAGGAGGTGTGGTGGGTGCAACCCCATAGAATGTATATAAGTTGTTTTATCTTATAAAGTAGTGAAATGACACTGAATTCAAAAAATAGTGTGTTTTTATACCAATACATCATTCTTTTGGCTTCCCTAATATGGTTCAGGAAGGGGTCATCTGACCCTTATGACCCCCCTCTGGATCCACCACTGAGTGCTTCTGATTGGCTTCACTTTTTATCCCATGGTATATTGTGATTACATATACATAGATCTTGCATGGACACAATCCCATAGCTATCAGTCCTTTTAGTCGCTGTAGTAGTTTTTCTTGGCCACGCCATTTCTTTACACCGGAGGTGTTTTATTTAATCTTTACAGATGAGACGTGTGATCTACCTAATTGAGGACGATATCTGCCAAAAGTTGTTATAAGGCTTGGGGAATAATGATGCTTTTTAAGTAAGGTAGGAATCTTGAGGGTGAAAGAACAAGAACCCATCCAGTTTTGTGTTGTGTGAGCTGCTGTTTGAGTAGCAATGAGAAGATGTGCTAGTGTATTTGATTAAGTAGAATAGAGGTTGACCATTGGTGTTGCTACAAAGAGTATGGTGTATTATTCCATGGTACTAGGAGGAGAGACAAGGAGTGTACCATTATAAAATAGAGCTTTTTCCAACTGGTATCTGCACTGCATACTTGGAATCAGCCAAACTGGATAGAGCATTAGATAAATGCCCAGATCAGGGCTGTGTTTGGAATGAAACATCAGTGGTTTGCTTTTTACAATGGCTCGGCCACCTTGATAGAATGACAATGATGGAATCTTTTGTTCAGCTGCATGGCTACCTCAAAGCTTCCTGCACATGAGGCAAGGTAAGGTGGAGGGACAAAGTAATATGATGTACTAGGTGTTGCTCAAGACAGGAACAGATGGAAGGGAGTTTGTCAGGATGGTTTAAAGAACCTGTTAAATCCTATGCCAACACACAATATCCTTTTTATATGTGACACCAGCACAGTGAGAAGAATGCATTATATCATCAGCCAGAAGTCTCAAGACAACCTGTTATTGATCAAGAAGAGATAATAACCCATAGTTTGGTTTGGTGTCTTGGAAGTAGAAAGATATCACCCAATAGGCTAGGTGACTTTCTTCAATGGGCCAATGGCGTTCAATGTATTTGAACTGTATAGCTAATACATAATATAGTGCAGGGCGTGACAATGAAAGATAATACTTATGTATCTAGCAACGATAGAATTGTCCATAGCTGCATTTACTTACATAGCTGGCACTATTGTTGCATTCCTCCTCACGTCATCGTCTATAGTAATCCCAATTTCATTGTTAGTTAGTTCCAGGTTTGATTCACCAGTCGACATTGTAGCATATTCTATTTTTCTTAAGCACATTTTAAACCAATCTTTTATGGTATTTTTGATCTCAGTTTTGTGAATCATCAATTTAATGGTAATAAAACTAGTGATTGGTAAAATTATCAAAAGAAAAGTTATTACTACTACTAAATTTCTGTTATAATTATCAACAAACTCGATTATCGGCAGTATAGGAATTATAATTATCAATTGCAATATTACTCCATCGAATATATTATGAATTGTTTTAACGTATGGCCTTATTATCAGATGCACTAATGCCATCAATGCACATGTTATTAGCAATAAATATTGTGTGGTAAACTCATCAAAAATTCTTACAATTACAAGTAGAATAATCACCATTCGACATATCATGTAGTAGGCAGCAAAGCTGCGATACTTGTCTTTGTAACATCCTTGAAATTGATCAAGCAGCGGCTTAATTTTTATGAAGTTGATTTTGGAATTCAAAAATGACTCAAGTAATAGCAAAAGTGGAAGACCAATTACAATCACTATTGTGAACAGTACTGCCACAAGTACATAATTATGCAAGATGACGACCATGAAAATATTCAATATCAGGAGACAAATATGTATAAAATTTATCTACATCTATGAATATCAATGATCTCATTAAGAGTAGAGAAGTAGTTGCAACAGAAGTGTATGATAGTAACAAAATGAAGCAAATGAAATTAATTATCCCCTTACTAATAAATGATGAAATCCTGTGCGATTTCCTTGCCATCATGCTTAATAAAATTAAAAACACTGAGACGGCTATTGGATGTACATAATGAATAAACTGTTGATCGATCCCACTCATGTTTCTCACTAAACACAATTGACCAAGAAACTGTGGAGTCAACTTGGCTAGGCTAGACATTATACCGACAGCGGTGAATAATCCACTTAAAATGAAGTAGTCTTGACTTAATAAAATATCCACCACGCTGTAATAGTAAACAATAGCATACAAAGATCCAATTGGAACTTTGAAGTACATCATTGCAAAAACTGCTATCATTACGGATATCCAATACAACATTGTTAGTGTAGTTACCAATATCGTCTGTCCAATGGTACACTTGGTTACCGTTATACATTGAGCAGAATCAAATGATAGAGTATACCCTTTCTCGCAGTTGCCATAAGCAACACCAGACCTATATGATCTACATTGGTTTGTCCTAATAGGTGAAAGATGATAAATGCCATTAGTAATTTCACAACAGGTGAAATTACAATAACTATTTGGACAGGTTGTTACAGTAGATTTTCCAGTTACACTGCAAACCAGTATCCCCTCTTAATAGTGGAAAGACTGCCAGAGCAGGAAACAATTTCACTGTTATTGTAGCATTCACATCTTTGTGATTCTTTGGAATACAAGAATCCAGTGTGACATTGTGAAAATTGAATTTTAAATTTACAGAAATTATTTTAGATTCAGAAATACGAATTACATACAATGAAATATTCATCGAATAATTGTATGAATTATTCTTGTTTAAATCTCCAATTACTGTTATACCTTGAGTTGTATGGTTGTACGATACTGAAATGTAATTTGTACTAGAAATTTTAAACCCTTGATCCATACCAGTCACTGAAAATTGTGCTGTTTCAGTTGGTTGGTTGTAATAGTCTACTAAACAACCATTAAGTGTAATTTCTTGACCAAGCATTATATTATTCATAAAATATGTATTACACTCTGCATCAGTGCCATTAATGCATCTTGCTGGACTGTAGAGTATGAGTTTACTTGGAGAAGTGGCAACAGGAAAAGGTTTTTCATTGATACCTTTTGTGTTTTCAACTAAATTAATGTTACATGATTTTAGAACATTTATGTATACCGAGTTGTTTCTAGTTCCAGCTCTATTATGTATAAAGTGAATATCAGAAATGTTAAAATTTAATAGACTGTCTTCAAGTTGTGCATAAATAGCTCCACCATAATCAGTAGCAAAGTTATGAGAGAAGTCAACTTTGGAATAGTTAGTAAGTACAAAGATTGAATGATCACTCAAATAAATGGATCCACCATCTTGTAATGCTGTGTTATTAGTAAACGTCACTGAAGAATTTTCTGCAAATGTAATGTTAGATAATGGAGTAAAAGCAGTCCCAGTGTTCTTGGAATTGGTATTTTTTGTTATTGTGATGGAAGTGCTATCAGAATATATTGCTCCACCGCTTTTAGCTCCGTTGCTGTTCAATACTACTCTAGCATAGTTTGTGAATATGATAAAAGTGTTGGTGAATAAGTTTATAGCTCCACCATATTCCACAGCTGTATTAGCGATAAATTTGACTGTAGAACTTCCTTCGAATTTGATATATGAGTTTAATTGAGAGTATATTACTCCTCCTTGTAAAGCCTTCTTATGACTAAATGTTACTACAGAATTTTCTTTGAATGATATTCCACAATAGGCATAAGAGTACAATACACCACCTCCTTGGAAGGCAATGTTATTTTTAAATGTTGTTTTAGAGTTCCCCTCAAACATAACATGAGCTTTATTGTAAGAATATATAGCCCCTCCATTATAAGTTTCATTAAAACTAAACATTACAGTTGAATTTTCCTGAAATGTAACATTAGAGTGATGATAAATATATGTAGTGCCTGCATCAATGCCTTGAGATAATAATAATATTTCTGCAGAGCTTCCTTTAAAAGGTAGAGTAGAGTAGCGATCAATATACACTGCCCCACCATAACCATGAACAGCCCCGTTAGCTATAAATGTTACTCTAGATTTTTCCCTGAATGTGACACTAGAGTTACTAATGCACATAGCCCCACCATCAATACTAGCTTGATTATGATTAAATTCAACTATGGAGTTTCCTTTAAAAGTGGTAATGGAGTTATAGATACACATGGCTCCACATTTTTCAGCGTTATTGTCATTAAATGTTACAGTAGCATTACCTTGAATCGTGAATCTAGAGTAATATAGAATATATACAGCTCCACCTAAACTGTAATCAGCTTGATTATTGAAAAAAGTTACTGTAGAATTTCCTTCACAAGTGACATTAGAATAGTCACCAGTGCATAAAGCTCCACCACTACTATAAGCTTTATTACTATTAAATGTTACCATAGAATTTTCTTTAAATGTAACATCTGAATAGTCATTAATATATAAAGCCCCACCAAATTGTGCTCGATTATCATTGAATGTTACTATTGAATTTCCTTCAAATGTGACAGCAACATTTATTGCACTTGAGATAGCTCCACCTACAACTATGCCATGATTGTTTTCAAGAATTGTTGTTGAGTTTTCTGTAAATGTGATATTGGAGTTGTTACCAACGCACAAAGCTCCACCAACAGTAATTGCTAGATTACCAATAAACTTAACTGTAGCATTTCCTTTAATGGTAGCATTGGAGTCTGTAGCAAACACAGCCCCACCACAATCATTAGCTTTATTATTATAAAATGTTACTGTAGAGTTATCATCAAATGTAACGGTACAATTTCCTATGCACATAGCTCCACTGGTATATCCAAGTACACTGTCTATATCAGAAGGTGTTACTGAAGAGTTCCCTTTAAATGAAGATAAACCAATAAACACTACCCCACCAATATAAGATAGTACTTTTATCAAGTGGGACAATGATAGTGACACTATAATTTTCAATAGTACAAATCCCACCATAACCATTAGCTGTAGCTACATGTATGTACATATAGCTATATACTTACCTATCAAGATAAATTTCCTTGAAATATAGCACCATGCAGGCATGCATCCTTATGGTAGAGTTTCTACTGAATCTCATACTTAAGATATCATAAAATGCAGCCCTAACAATCTCACTAAATTTATTGTAATATATATCTCTTATCAATGTAGTGAACTACACACATCAACTTACAAAGTATACTCTCTCTTAGATACTTACCTTACAATCATGCACGCTCACTAGCTACCAGCAACTTAAGCATGAAATACGTATCTGTTAAAATCCTATGAAATGTCATGAGATATACCATGAAATTTTTCATGGTATGATATATAACATTTCATGGCATTTCATTTTTCAATAGATGTTTCATTACTCAAGTCATTTTTATCTAGCTCTGTTAATACTGAGTCATATCTTCAGCACTAGCTATACTTTCATATTTGTTCATTGGGCTTACTGGCAAGCTAACTGGCTACATTCTCTTTACTTCATCATTTTTTCAGAATCATATTTGGGTACTATACACACATGCAGTAGAAAAATGTGACCAAGTCTAAAGAATCAATCATGTCAGCTCAAATTGCACCTATGTATGTAGTTAGATGTTCATTTATATCTTCAATATCAAAAGACATATTTGCATTCTGTATGATTCAAAATAAATTCTGCATTTGTGGTAAAAATTGTGTGTATTAGCATAACAAGAGCATGAGTTATGATAAAACAAATTTAAAATTTGTTTTGTGATTTTGTGTACTGACATGGTTGATTTTTGCAGACCTGGTCACAGGTACTAAGGCCGGTCACTGGTTGAAGGATAAATAGCCGGATGTTAATAATAGTGGAAGGTTAGGCCCAAGTGCATTGTTTGAATAGGCTCTGCAAGACAGCTAGTGTAAAATAATAGTACGCATCTCACTCCTAAATCATACACACCTAAGCCAAAATTAATTATTCGATCAGGCGTTGTAGTGAAACCATATAAGATTAAATAGATAACACTACCACAGAACCAGTGTGATCCAGTGTAGCTCAGATGATAGGACTATGGATTGGCATTCTGCAGAATGTGGTTCAAAATTCTGTTCATGCGAAATTCTGATGTTTCTACTATCTATGCATGGTTTCTATATGTAATTAATACATAAATGTCTCTGAATAATAAAGCCAGTAATTGGCTAAATATACACAGCCTTTTCCTTTATGATAATGGTTATGTGAGGCTGTGTACCTATGTCTACTTTTTGAAGGAAATGCTACAATTATATAAACAATTTTAATTATAACCATGCCAATGCAATATTATTAACAAAGCTACAAGTTAATATTGGTAGGGTATGTATCTATAGGGCTGGTCAGTACTGCGATATATTCTGTGGTGATAGTCGTATCATCAAAATTTTAGTAAAACGATATTAGTGCAATATTGACTGATGAACCACCTGATTATATAAATGACATTGCATCACATATATATATATTATATGCTTCAAAAAGAAAATAAGCAACCAAGGATAAAAATTGTGGTTAAAATTTCATCACAACTGTAAGTATATAGCTACATATGATGTAGCTATTAATTGACCTCGAAACTAAGCATCTACATCAATATTTATGTAAGATTTTCCATATCATAATGATCATTTTATAGCTAGGAATAGTGTTAATTAATTCATTCTCATTCAAAGTAATAAATACCAATCATTGTTACCAAGGATTTTTACCCTCCATTTAGCCAATCAGACTTGTAATCAGATAATCTAAAGTAGCCAATTGGTTAAAGAGGTGGCCGGTATGGTAGTCTGTTGTGACAGTAGCCAGACTCATTTTAAAAGAGACTGGCTATGACTACCAGTATGGTGCATAGAAACCATTTGAAAGCTGGTAAGACTTAACGCAGACAATAACAAAAATGTTGCTCCACATATTTGCACACAATGACTCAGCCATCTTCTGTATGCTATAGGTTTAATTTCCAATCTACATGTTATATGGTGGTTTGATGAAAGAGCATGGTATCCCCTGGGCTGAATAGTAGGAGGAACAGTAAATAATTACATTAAGGCTGTGTCTATAGGCACCAGCCAACCAGTGGCAATATAAGCCATGGAATGGCTATTGCCACCGGTGTATTGGCACTGTTGGGTACCAGCTACCGGTGGTAGCTACAGGCATTGTCCAAGTCATTGGACACTGGAGCATAAAGTAAAAATTGCAACGCCTTGTAATGTGATAACAGAGTGCTCCTGCTATTTATAGTAGGAGTAAATGATTTTGATTGTGGCATTAAGATACATGTGCTTTGGTTACATTTCCCGTAACCATGAAACAACGATAGTTATTTGGATTGCTTGTGGGATTGGATTTTAAAATGTTATGATTGTTATTGTTGACAGATGTGACTATAGACCAAAATCATACCATTGTAATGACATATTTGCGTACCCTGATATTGTGTAATGATGGTAATGTTGCAATATTGCCGACACCACCACTCATTGATAATGAGAAATATAGTATTGTACTTCCCAGGTAAACACATTAGCATTAGACATCAAATTATCTGTGCAACACCATGGTTATGTATGTGTAATGTATTCACACTTCTTGCCATTTCATGTGATATGCATGGTGTAGTGGCATACGCATGCATGTTTTATTTGGCGATTTATATGAACACTGAATGTGTAAAACACACGTGTATATTTGTTTACAGTTATAAGCCGAGCAAAGACATTAGGACAGCCACTACGTACATTGATATGTACACCATAACACTGCATCTATAAACAAAGCACATGTGCATGTGTACGCAACTACTCATACAAAATTGCAAGAAGCGTGAATTTCCTGTATCCCATATGAATCTTTGTTTTATAAATAGCAGGATCATAAGAATGCACCTTGCCTATTTATCAGTAGGTGCATGTTTACCAATCAGTGTTTTGTGCTTCTTATATTTACCACGTACGTATGTGTATACATGCAACAAGCATTTTCACATAATTGTGTATGTATGTATGTGTGATGTGTGTGTACGTATGAGTGTGTATATGTGTATATGTGTAGGTATGTATGTATGTATGTATGTATGTATGTATGTATGTATGTATGTATGTATGTATGCATGTATGCATGTATGCATGTATGCATGTATGCATGTATGCATGTATGCATGTATGCATGTATGCATGTATGCATGTATGCATGTATGCATGTATGCATGTATGCATGTATGCATGTATGCATGTATGCATGTATGCATGTATGCATGTATGCATGTATGCATGTATGCATGTATGTATGCATGTATGCATGTATGCATGTATGTATGTATGTACTCAAAATTTTCTTTGGTACAATTATCATTGAGTTCAATATCACGGTATCATGATAATATCGTATTATTGCCCAATCGGCCTAGTGTGTGTATGTATGTGTGTGTGTGTGTGTGTGTGTGTGTGTGTGTGTGTGTGTGTGTGTGTGTGTGTGTGTG
This sequence comes from Spongia lamella, assembly GCA_963930835.1. NCBI lineage: Eukaryota > Metazoa > Porifera > Demospongiae > Dictyoceratida > Spongiidae > Spongia > Spongia lamella. The sequence goes on along the minus strand of OZ005748.1, from coordinate 7,017,661 downwards.
TGTGTGTGTACGTACGTATCTGTGTGTAGTGTGATCATGAAATATACCGTATTGTCTTGAATTATGGCCCGGGCGTTTATTCCTTTGCAACAACTTTTCACCGTCTATTTGAACTTCAACTTTTTGCGTTTATTTGAAACCCAACATTTAATTTTGTTGGATCCCCGGCGACTAAACAGGACCAGACGTTTATACAAGACAGGCCATAATTCGAGACAATACGGTAGTTATCATTAGTGACATATACCACAAATATCCTACACTGTACTCCTCTTGACATGAGCAACCATTTTGTTTATACGTATTACATGATGTACAATCTTACGTATGTGAACAATAGACAAGATTTGCTGTGAAAGTTTTCAGCCAAATGCTTACGTATATGTATGTACATTAATTACAAAATGCTAATATCAGTAATATCAGAATCAAATTGATACTGATCTGTTTATCAATGGAACATTATTATGAGGGAAACCAGAATATATACCACACACAATGTACCAAAGCATATACATGTGCGTAGGTAGACCACAGATGCACAAATGCATGTACACATGTACGTATGTATGTACACACACACATACACACACACACACACATACACACACACACACACACACACACATACCAGAGCATGAAATAAGGACTGAAAAGTGCTCGGACACATGTTAGCACAACATAAATTTGTTCTGACATTTATCAAAAAATGATCTGACATTAGTAGAAACTTATACTGTAGCATTAAAGTTTGGCTCGGACACATGTCAGATTAAGGTGGGAATTGTATAGGTCAACACCAAAAGTGGTCGGAAAATGTTCAGATGTCCGACTGTTATTTCATGCTCTGCACACAGGTCAGGTGATTACTCCTGGCTAATTACTTGTAGTTAGTTATGATGGTTTTTTTGTTTCTCTGGTAATAACTTAAATGTACTTACCACAGAGACATTTGATCTGCCCACGCAGTGCCCATGCAGTGGAATAGAAATGCATATAATTTGTGTGTGTTTGTGTATGCATACAGAATATTTGGACCTTATACCCATGGTTCAAAATTTTATATCCCCTTTTGAAATCCTACATACGTATGTGCCTTGCAGAACTTGAGTATATATTTTGTACATTTATGTTACATGTTACAAGATGTATCGCGAAAGTAGATTTAGTTTCGGATTAAGTTTGCTCATGTCATGTGTTAGCATGCCAAACCCTGTGTAGAGTGATCCATCCATCTATGTAGTCTGTAGCTAGATGACTGGATAAAGGGACTTCATAGCCTATTAACATATAGCTGTATTCACACAACTTCTACACTATCTATTGTTGTACATAGTCTATTTAGCTCATGAAATTTTGACCACAGCATATTTCCAGTATGGCAATCAAGTGGGCCATACTTAGCAGGTGATGGGACCTGGGAACAAAAAGAAAAATCACTGATATGATCATTGTATTGCTGTTATGCACACTAAACCACACTTGCCTTATTACATGTTAATATTCTGATTAGCTTCTCTTAATCAGTGGCTACACTCCTGTTTCATAGCCATGTATATCCCTACCAGGACTCAGGCTAGATTTTGTACTTTCTATGTGAAGGTTGCCTTCCAATGTGTGATACTATCACCAATGGTACGGGAACACTTACATAATAACTGTTGTGGTAGTGTAATGTAAGTGTGTCTATACGTGCACACTAAACAGTTGATCAGACATTATTGTTAAGGAGTATGTACATACGTAGGCTGGATTTGTGATATACTACAGTGTAGAAATTTATGTATGTACATACGTACGTTATGTTTTGTGGCGACATTTAATGCACGTAGTTGAACTCAGATTCCAAATGATGCAAGAAATTTGTGAAATTGCATGCTATACTGGGTACTCTCCGGATTGCAGTAATGTAAATATTGCATGTCATGGTAACACCGTTGTCATGATAACACTGTTCCGCCGCCATTACCTTTATTGTGTGAAAGTTCTGGAGCCCTACACCTAGCGCAACCGGGTCTTACGGCAGGCAGGCAGGCAGACAGGCTGGCAGGCAGACGAAATACAGGTGAATTTCGAAATTTTCAAAGTTGGCTGTAGGTCGAAATATTCGACTTGTCGCTTTGTTTAACCAAGGTACAGCATCATTACAGCCTTACCAATGCATTCCAGTCGGTTTTTTCAGGTAAAGCCTATTGGAAGGTTGTTTTATGAAGTGCGAAAAATCGGGAAACCATACAATTTCTTACCAATCCCTACTATTAAGTACTACCGTACTTAATGATAAAGATGGCTCCTCCAAAACGATTGGCTGTATTGTTTACAAAATTGACTTTTGAACTTTTATAAAATACAACATTGGAATAATCACTTAAAATTCCTCCTCCCTTATCTGCAGTATTATTGTGAAATTCAATATTTCCACTAATGTAAAGAGTTTGATTAGAAAGATAAATGGACACTCCTTTATTCTGATAAAAATTGGAATTCTGTAAATACAAATGTTCATGTACTTTGGTTGTTTGACCAAAATACACTACACTTTTAGCACCTTCATTGTAGTAAAAATTGCAGCCAGTAATTGTAAGATACAATGGAGTATTGATACTAAACGAGTCACTATAACGTACAGCCATTCCATTACCTTTGTAATGTTTGTTAGATGAGAAATTACAATAGTTTATGTTCACATCTCCTGATACACCTGAGAGTACCACTGCTTGTCCTGCTGAATATTGAAAAGTGCAATTTGTAATGTTTATACTGGTAGAATTATATAGCCGGACCACTGGATGAGAACTATCAACTTTACTGATGATTCTGCTCCCACATCCTTCCCAAGTAATTCCTTCAATTGTTAGGTTGTGACAAGATACAAAGGATAACCCTCCATAATTGCTACAATTTACAATGGGATTTTGATGTCCTCTTATTGAGATATTAACAAGACCAACTAATGGAATAAATGAGGACAAACTTACACTAGTTGTTATATTTATCAAAACATTACTAGTGAGATTAGACAATGCCTGATTTAATGAGTAATAGGAACAATCACGATCCACACAAGGTCTTGCATACAGACTACTGGTATTGCTATTATTAGTGAAACGTTCACCATCAGCAATAACGGTAAATCTTGTATGGCCTTCAGTTGATATGATAAGCAGAATATACATTACTGCTCTTACAAGCAGCATATTGAACAACAAACTTTAAACTACTAGCTAACTAGCTATATACCCAAATGAGTCATTAGTATAACAAAACGTGATGTTAAATTAGAATTATCACTATTCAACGATCCATTTATACTACTGTTAAAGCCAAAGAATGCATTTCACAGGAAGTGTATGGAAATCACCCTTTAATGAAGTAACAAAATTGCATATATACATTTGTTACTTTAAAGTCCTAGAATCACCAATGGGGTTGGGTTTTCCTCAGGTTCATACAGTTACCTACGTTATGTGACTGCATGGAACTGACACCATGCAGGGGTGACTCTAGGACTTCCTGAGAGCAGGGGCTAAGCATAGTTAGTAGTGGTTATCTGAAGCAGAGGGTCTTGGGAGTATAGTCCTCCATAACTGAGAAGCCACAATGTGTTATTATGTGAAGTAGAGAAATAACACCTATTGAAAGATTTAAATTCAACAGAGGAGCTAGTAGCAGTGCATGTAGCTATGCGGTAGGTACAGCCCTTTAGAAGGTGCGTATATGTAGATTGCAGTGTATTGAAATGTAAAATGAAATTTTCAAGAATTAGTATTTAGATATCCCTGAGGTGGCAGGAGATTGGGGCTATAAGTCCCCTTAGCCTTCTAAATCTGCCACTGAGCCTTCTTGTGCTTGTGTAAATTTTTACTAGATCATTTGACTTCAAAAAATGTAATAAAAGAATAAATACGTGCGCTCAAAACTTCCACTTCCACTGTTAATACTACATACATAGCTAAATCACATGGAATGTGATTAGTTGGAGACAACAGATTGTAACATTCCTTATTAGCTATGTTTATACATTAGCTTTGCTTTAAAGACAAGGATGTAGCCAGGAAGGTATCATAATTATGTAGATTGCATACTAAGCTAGGAAGCTAACACAGTAGCTAGCTAAGTGCTATATAGCTGTAACAGAAATGTTAAAATTACGTAGGTATTCCATTACAAGTATAATTTCTAGCCGGAATGTCCCATGTTTGACAGATATTTAATTTGTATACAAATTACAAACGTAATTAAATGTAGCTAGCTAATCTGGCTGTCAAATATAATTTTTAATTCTAAATCGAATCATTCATGTTTGTACATTAAGCAATGGATCATGTTTTAGGCCTCCACCACAAATTCAAAATTTACATCCACCAAAATTAAAACACTACCACATTTTTCCACTATATGGATCAATTTGTAATCAGCATCTTAAAACTTAAGTTATTTGCATATTATATGAATGTATGCAGTTATAGTAGCTAGTTATCCTGAAACGTATTTATTTACTGTAACTAACTTTTGAAGTGCATGGATGTCAAAATTTCCCAAACCATCAAGTGAAATTCCCTGCCAAATTTTCCCGTTTTATAGTAATACCAGAAGTTAACATGACATGGCTACAGCAAATATAGCTAGCTAGCTAACTGCAAAAGGACAATAATAACCAAATAATGCACAATTCTGAGACATCACTATAGCTAGGCTATAGCTATAGTACGTGATTTTTAAAGTATTTCTAAACACACAGATAGCTATAGCCCTTTTAAAATTTATGTGCGACTTGGAAACTTCTCAAGGTCAGCTATAGGGTAATCACTGCACTAGGCTATGGTATATGTATATGTTTTTACATTATTCATAAAGTATCTGGTCCATTAATTTGTGTTTAAAGTGTTTATTATGCGTAGCGGCTGTTTCAATCACTGTACTGGACTACAACTGGACTCCCTCTAAAATTGAATGCCTATCAGTACTTCAGGACTTATTTTGTGCAAAAAAGATAAACATTTTAACGTTGATCATAGTAACATGTTTTAGTCAGTGATTGACTTATCTATACCAATGGTAGCTATTTGGACCTTACTATGCTGGCAAGTTCAAAAGATCTACCTCTATGCTCAGAATTTCAGATCCTCTAGATCTCTCATAAAATCCTGGATCTGCCCATGATCAGTTCATGCTCATAAATTTATTGGCGTGCATAAAATGATTGACTTGCGTACATAGAATTTAGTAATGAAGCTGAAGTACACACAAACTCCATTGTCATAATAAATTATATACAACTGCTAGGCTTACTTCAACAACTTTTACCACTAAAATTATTCAATAATAGCTAGTGATGTTGAGCTGTAGAGACCTGGTAAGTTCAAAATTTAATTTATAGCTTAGCGCTCTATTAATGAAGCATAATAGTGAGCATAATAGGTAAAATTCTGGAACATTTCTCCAAAGCATAATAGGCTATTTCAAAGGCACAGGGCATGCCTACTCTGAAGCAGGGGATCTGGGGGAAGCACCAAGAGGGCATAGGGTATGTTATTCTTATAACACCGAAAGTATCATCTATAGCTAGTGTATATACCTATAGCTATGGAGTAGGGGGTGTGGTGGGTGAAATACCTTAGAAAGCATGCATTGGTTGTTTAATCTTGTAAGTACTGCTGGACCGGAAATGAAAGAAATGGTACATTTTAGTGTTTTTATGTCAATATGTATGTTGGTCTTTTCAGTCACTGATTAAAGCATATTATATCATAACTATGAAAAAGATTGACCTTCTCATGTACTTGCAAAATTAACCTCAGAGTACTGGTCAGGTATGGTGCTAGCTTTCAATTTTAGAGGGAGTCCAGTAGTCCAGTCCAGTGATTGTACTAGACACCCCACATGGTCAAAGTTGCAAAATTGGAATGCATGTATAAGACCACCTTTTGCAAATCTGCATGCATGGTGGTTGCACATAGCATAGCTAACTAGTTTTTAACTTCTGTGTAGCTATAGGTAAACCACAAGCTCCTTTTAAGTTGAAAATAATTATTTGTATGCATATTTAAGACCCCTTTTCACAAATCCAGTCACAAATTGACATGTAAACCACTAATGTAATGTAAAGAAATAAAATATTTGCATGAGCTACATGTGGCAGCTAACGACTTTCATAAAACCCATGAATTTCTCTGTAGCCATAGTATCATTATAACGGATGCAGGTGTGTGCAAAGTTATGTTCCATAGCCAAAACATGTAGGCTGCTATAGACCACACATATACTATAATAAATTTATGTTAATTAATTGATTTACCAAACCATACCAGATTATCAGATTTACAAAAATAATTTTAAAGCTACATGCAGGCACGCATATGGCTACATGCAAATATGTAGCTATCAGGCATGGGGCCTAGTACATTTCAAAGTACTTAAGTAAAAGTACAAGTACTTCTTAAGTAAAGTACATAAGCTCTTCGATGAGAAGGACTTAAGTAAAGTACAAGTACTTTCAAAGGTAATTACGTAAGTATAAGTACAACTACATACTGTATACTAAACATTCTTTTGTGTATGAGATTAATACGTATTTTACCAAGTGGTTTTCATGAAATACCCAAGTTGGTTCCTACACAACATTGGATATTTGTGCAAAATTTATGACATATAGCTAGTTACATAAATTGCTTCAATATTCATGACAATCATGAACTTGATGTCCATGAAAAAAAGTACCAATTAATGTACTTGACTCCATGCCTGGTATCTATATCTACACATTGTTGATCCTTTTATACCACTTGCTTTTTTGATTACTTGGCAGTGTTCACTGTACACCCCAAGCAATCAAAAAAACAAATGGCACAAACGGGTCAGTAATGCCAGATCTAGACTAATAAAATAAAATTAATGTGGCTGTTCAATTTATATACCTAGCTATATACCATACTACAAAAAATTCAATTAGTGCACGTATACTGTAAACACTTTATAGCAACTTCACAATTAAATTTTAACCACCAGCCAGTTGGGTATTTTTATCTTCTAATGGCTATTAAACATGCAGGACTTACAAAGCCATACTGTATGTGCAAATTGAAAGGATAAACAACTAGGTATACATAAACTGTAAGGTCGACGTCATACACTATAGCTGTCACTCATACACTATACATAAACTGTAAGGTCATCATCCACTTTTACTTTCTAGTCAATAAAATGTATATGGATTCCATTTAATGCACACTACATTTATTGTTCACTTACAGAGAAACTATAGCCGTAATGGTATGTATGAAGGTACAATCAAGTAACAACATTAAAGCACATATGTACAAGATACTAGATGATTTAATTATTTTTTACTGTTGAGTTTTTGTTGTAAGCACAATAGCAGCAAAGCTATATCATGTTCAATGTGAGGAATATGAACTTTTTGCTGCCATTCCTAGCCAGGGATTGAACGAATCCTCTGGGATTTGAACCCCTGCCAGCACCACCTGCCCGGTTTCCCCAGGGTCAAAGGGTAGAGACCAGGGAGCCCCCTTTGGACTCCACACCACGTCACGTGAATACTGGTAGCTAAATTAAGTCAACTAACATTAAATGATGGTTAACCAGAGTTAATGTAGGGAGGTTGCCTATCACGTGCAGGGCAGGGGCATTTGTTTAGAATAACATGCACATGCGCACATGTACAGTGGTTTACCATAATCAACACTGCGGCAGTGGCAACATGAGTTAGAACTATTCTCTCCTCCCACCCACCACAGTCAATGACAACAAGACATTTCCTTTACAGCTGAGTTACAGACCCAGCTACCTCAGCCATACCATTCCAGTGACAAACTCTGAATGAGTTACATTTTAACCGCTATCATAGTACATTCAATCAGGAAATACCATAGAATTTAAAAAAAGTGGGAAATGAACCCCGTACCCCATGATGGACTATATGCCGGCATCCTCCCCAACAGGCATCAAGCCTGGCCTAAGTGAATGCTTTTTTAGGCAGACGTTCAACTTAGAGAATTTTTTACTTGAATTGATTTTCTTCGGATAATTGAAAAACATCTAAGATATATGAAAGCGGCATTTTCCCCATGTGATGTTACTAATTCTACCTTTTATGGAGCTTGTCTATAACATTGCAGTTTTTTGTATTCTAGTCATTTTCCCTACAGTGTCTTTTGACATAATTGCTATAAACAGATCTTTTGCTGAACAGATATCCAATCGTACATTTATGCAGACAGGATCGGAATTATCCGTTACACGGATATAGTATACTAATAATATACGGATATATATATATATATATATATTCCTAATAGTGCACACTTAGTTATTCATTGTAACATCCGAGCAACGGGTACTAATGATGTCAATGTTGTCCATGTCTATGTCTATGTCTATACTTAGTCTGGATTTTCATGAAACTTTTATGTAAAATTTCAGACTAAATATTACATACTTGGTTATAGTAATGCCACATTTGCCATCGTTAATAAAAGACAATGTAAAATTACATTATGTACATATGTAGCTATTATATACTCATTAAATACAGCTAGCTACATGGTTATATCTTATATGCTATGTAAAATGTACAGTTCATGTTGATAAGTCCTGGAATAAAAACACAAATACAATAATGACAAGGAGTCAAATGCATCATTCTGTGAGTACATATGTATATATAAATGAAAAATTTTGTGTGGGAGGATCAAAGCTGAAAACAGTGCTACATTTTCAGCCATGTGTGTGAACAGTGCTATATGAAAACAGTTATAGAACCAGAAACACGTGGTCAGTAGACTTCATAACTCTGCTTTTGCTGTTCATACTAATGGACAAGGCAGTAAACAGTGGGAAACCGATATTTCTCCAGAGAGATTGGTAAAAGTGGGATGTTTCATGGTGGTATGCGAATTTGTAGAGGTAATTCTTTAAGCATTGCCTTACCTCGTGCTCTACGTAAAATAGAGCACTTGGCCTTGTGTCTTCTTTTTGATACGTATAGCACTGGCAGCAATGCTTTAACTATTATAATAGTTAAAGCATTACCACCAGTGCTATACGAAAAATAAAGCACAAGGCATGAGGTTGAGATGGCTATTATAGCACGGGACAAACCCAAGTGCTGTACTAGTATCGAGGCCAAGTCTTGAGTGCTTTATTTTATGCATAGCATGAGGCAAGACAATGCTTTAACTGTAATGCCTTTCAAATTTGTGCACCACCATGAAACGTCCCACTTTTGCCAACCTCTCTGTAGAAACGCTTTAAATATCGTTGTTTCTCACTGTTTACTGCCTTGTCCATCGGCAAAAACAAGAGGTATAAATCTTCCATTTTTACTTTCCAGTTCTATACACACCTGGTGGTGCTATATGAAAAATATAGCACTGTTTTTGACTTTGATTCCCACACAAAATTCATACATATATAAATTATATAATTATAAAGTACATTGATATGTACATTCAGCAATATGAGTGATATTTAGTTTACTTTAATTGTAAGAGTAGAATATTCTTTGATAAAAGAAAGGTTAATATAAAGCTTAACACTAACAAGATGTCAGTGACAACTATATTACCGTAACTAACTACGTATATTATTGGTGATTAAAGAGGATACTGACATTTATAAAAAGTCTCACAAAGACAATGAGTAAGCAATTAATAAATGGAATTATATAGCTGGCCCCAGCAGTTATATAATTGTTGTTTTACAGTACAGATCACAATTAAAGTTATATGTAGCTATGTATATGCTCACAGGTAAAGTAGCTACAGGTATAAGAACTCAAATTTGTGCCAATTTGCTTAGCTAACACCTGCATCTGCAGGTGTAACAGATGTGATGTATTCCCAGGTGTTACACAGTTCCATTTAAAAAGTAAATTTAAGCACATGCACATGTAGTCTATATATATATGTAGTTATGTACTACAGTACAGCTCGATTCTAACTTGAAACACGCGCATCACCTACACTCAAGTATTTTTTAAAAACTCGTGTGTTTGTACACAACTGCACGAGAATTTTGCGTGCAGTACACGCAAGTTTTCTTTGTGATCACCACTAGTAACCTGTAAGCTGCACCACATGAGTGTACTAGGACAAAGGAAACATGCACGTTCAGTATGCGTACGCCAACAATTTAAAGATGGGAAGGCTAAAAAGCAAACATAAACATTGTAACCTTTATTCCAATCGATCCTGTCAGTCATCGTGTATATCAAATAAACGTGCCTGCTAACAAGCACATGTTAGTCACAAAAAATCTCGCATAAACTTATTAGAATCACGTGTGCACGTGATACGCGTTTTTGTTCTTAACAAGAGGTAATGGAAGGGCACATAGCACCTTATCTTAAAGAAGTTGGACTTGCAGGTAACCTTCCCGGTCAGTTTCAAGGTACGTACGTACGTACGTACGTTGCTGCACGTTTACATGTGTTTGTACTATACTCCAGAAGACGCCACGTGTCGAGTGCACGAGTTTATTTAGACTCACGACGAGTTTTTTAACACTCTGCGAGCAGTTGAGATGTCATCAATTTCTCGTGCACTTGCAAACATGCCACGATTTTTTTGCTATTCGTGTAGTGCATGTGTAATTGCGAAAGTTAGAATCAAGCTGTACCATACATACTGTATATCATACCTTTAGTTCAGGAAAAGCTTCAATTAATATAGTATCAAGAAGAGTATAGACCATCTAAATTATGCAAAAAGTATGTCTAAGCTACCAGTATTTGTAACTACTTAAAACATATTTTAGTATCAATACATACTTAAGCACAAACGATAAAATACATACCGTATAAGCAGAAAATATGACAGGGAATTAAATTTGGCGGTTGGCGATTTTTTGAGGGAACCGCCAAATTTAATTCGCCAATAAGTTTTATATCTGGATTTTAGCTCATGATTATTCAATATAAATTACAGCTGCGCTTTTAACAATATAGCTAACAAACACATAACCATGCCACGTTTGTCATATTGCTCATCTCGGAGGCCTAGTCTTGCAAGGCAGCCTCTTGTGAGCCGCGCGCTGGTCCACAGGAAAGGCTCACGACACTACACCGTATAGTTTAGTACTTCTCCCAGACTCCACTGATCCATTCCATATGCTCTTGTTACTCGTGATAGCCTCAAATCCAGCTGTAATAACTCGCGCCATAAACAAAACTGTCTTGCTATATTCATGTGCCATGTTAATAATCTATGAAGCGCTGCTAAAATTAAACAAGTGACGCTTTTGAAAATTGTTGCTACTCTTCAAAACGTCAAATTTAATTCGCCAAAGTGATTCATTACCTAAATCGCCAAATATTTTTTCCGTCATATTTTCTGCTTATACGGTGCGTACGTAGTTCAATATGTATGTATGTATGTATGTATGTATGTATGTATGTATGTATGTATGTATGTATGTATGTATGTATGTATGTATGTATGTATGTATGTATGTATGTATGTATGTATGTATGTATGTATGTATGTATGTATGTATGTATGTATGTATGTATGTATGTATGTAGAGACATAACATATACGTACCCACTGTTTAGTTAGCTCTTAATTTGGTTTCATAATCAATGGGATTTAGGTGTAATTCCTTAGCAGTACATTTTGAAAGCTGGACATATTATACCATATACTATACTCTGTTCGCGTTCACCTTGCCGGTCATTTCCCTTGAATAACTTCCGTTGCGAACGGGCTAGAACAAAAAATTTATATTGCCGTGAAGCCCTTCAAATGCCAGAAACGTTTAGAAAAGAAGCGCTTCCATAGGACTAAGCGCTAAGAAGATACAGGCGCTTTAAAGTTTCTCCATACATTTGTATAAACCGTTCAAGCGTAAGGCTTTGAAGTTTATTGCTGGGCAAATTAGTGGTTGAAGTCCAACAAGTTTTACGCGCGCTTATGTCATTGGCTGTTATAAGATTACATAATCACCTTTTCTTTCGCTCGATCTTCACTCGATGTAGCCTATCTTACCCATTTGTTTTGTATGTTTTCTTAACAATTTTCGAATAGCCTTTTGTTTCTTTGTTTCGCTCTCAAAGTATTTCGCCACGTTCACAAGTAGATATCCGTTAGCCTTGTAAGGCACTTTACTCTGAAAGAATACTTCTCACTTAATGCCAAACAAGAAGAGTCCTTTGGTTTCAGCTGCTTATTTGTTGTTAGTGACTGTAAAATCTAGCGATGCCATTATTATTTGCGCTAAAAGGTAATAGTTATTACGTAGTTGCGTGATGTTACGTAGTTCAGTAATTGGTGGTTGCTTTCAACTTAAACGACTTCCTGTGTTGAATTTCAACTGCAAGGTGAACGCGAACAGACTATACCTTGGCAATCATAGCCTCTTTTAAAGTATTAGGAGTTGACAAGGCCAATTCAGTACAGCAGATATGGGACAATATAATAATTATGATAGAATTGTGATAGAAGCATGAAATTTGGGACAGGTCATCAGAAAGACTTTTTGGCTATAGGGCCATCTGTGATTTGTTCTGTGGTAGGAGTGGCTGTCTTTTCAAAATGGCTTCCATTATGCATCATTATTAATTTTAATACATTGTGTGGTTAAATTTTATAATGTGTAATTGAGTCAGGAAAACCAGGATGGAGAGGGTATTCCCCTGTGCATAACTTAAGTTACACAGGTAGCATAAAGTATCAATCATCACCAGCAATTCATTCTTACGTATATACAGCTATATCTTTGCGACTGAATATCCTACACGCTTCTAGTTTTCAACATTGGATAACTGATTCTTTCATCACTTTAGAAACCAACTTTCATGTTTATGACATCATTAGAATGCATCTAACATACCTGGCTTCGAGTACTGTACGACTGTTTAAAGAAGTGGTTTGTGTTAAATTTTCTGTTAATGAAATTTGTATACTATATGTAGTTCTAGTTATTTTTGCTTATCACACACAAAGTTTTGATGTTATGAAAAATTGATGATAATAGGTAGCTATTGGCCAATAATTCATACTTTATTACGTAGCTAAAGTACTGCAGATAGGTGAAATAACAGAAGCATGAAATGTGTCACACTATTAGTATGCACTAAAGCATAAGCCATCAATTTACCGGAAGAAAATGCAACCTTATAATTTAGGCAAATGAATAATCTTATAGAACACCAATACCATAAGTAGAATATGTAGAATAATGTGCTGACGTAATATTCCCGCAAATGAATTTATAATGTAATAATCACAACTTGAAATATTTTGTGCGAAATCAATTATCATATTTTGCATCATTTATCAAAAGTTATCGGATCCCACAGGCTATAACGTGTTGATTATCAGACGATTCAGCCAGCAGTAGCTTGATTATCATAGGCATAAAATTCGAGTTTGCTGCTATTCAATCAATGCAACTACTAGTTATAAATCTTTCCTATATAAAGCAATGGTTCACAAACCTGTTTTTGTTCCACTTTCAAACAAAGGATAGCGATATGCATGCGTAAGCGCACTCGTGGTTGGCACAGGATGGTGAAAGAAACCAGCCAAGTGATCATCTTTCGAGCCCGTTTCTTCTATAACATGTTTATATACGTAGTTGTAAACAAACCTGGTAATCTCTATAACTTCTCTCTATCGGCAAGTTTATTGTCTGGCTGATTTGTGCACTCGTGTGCGAAGTACCGGTTACCCTAGTAAACTGCCACAGAGAGGCGTGACCTTTCTGGAATAAGCATACTGGCTGCTGAAACACCCAATTAAAGTTGTTGCGTGTCGATAGAGGTATTTAGTGGTGACTTATGCCACCAGGACACCATATGGGACCATTGGCCTTTAATCAGCTAAATAATTTTACTTGTGTTATAAAATACCTGTGTAAACCGTTGTGATAGTATTTACACTGCTTACGGCCAACAATCAGCTAGGTGCCTCGTGGGCCATTTGGCACAAACGAACGTATTTGTTTGAATATGCACCGTATTCGCTCTATTAAAAATTGGTTGCACATTCCGATATCTGTTAACTGATATTTTACGTTATACGACAATGGTTGTGTTATGGTAGTTGCAATATATATGGAAGCTTTAACATACGTAACCCTACAATGGTTGATACAGTAATGGGGTAGCTTACATACACTTTGAGCTTATAACTTTTGTAATGCTGGTTATCAGTTCAAACCCACTGCATAGGCAAAGAGCAGTGCATTGCAGGGCAGCCATTCGGCACTTGCATTGTCTTCTGCAACCCTTCTTGTAGCCACAATGTATAAGCTCCCTTCACACTTGTGAGGCACTTCCCAGCTCCCTCTCCATCCCAGTCATTTGGAGATAGGAGTTCTGGATTTGAAATCATTGCCTGGCTCCAGCATTGTCCAGCTTGGTAAACAGCTTTTTAGTGTGCTGTATGAGTGTAGGCAGAACAGCATCAATTGTTCTACCTTTTTGAGTAAAAAGCTCCTCTCTTGCCTCATTGACATACTGTTTGGCAGTAAAAAAAACTTGGGAATTGGGATACCTGTAAAGCCTACGAAGAGTGCCTTAGCTACGTACATGCCCTAGAGGCCATAGAGATATGGTTGTGGCCACTGGAACAATTGTGGTCCTGTTGTATGACCTTGCTAGTAGTAGCTACGTAAACGTATGTCAAAAAGGAGTTTTTACTCATTTATGCTCTCCATATGCATTGTGGCTGCAAGATGGGCTGCATGAGGATTATGCATGTGCTGAATAGCTGCCCTGCAGTGCACCAGTGATTGCCTATGCGGTAGGCTTGTACTAAATCACACACATACATAGCTAGTTGCTTTCATTTAATGAAATGTCTATCAACAGTATTGAACAGCATTAAAACATATTTTAATTTGAAGCAAACCTTTACAATCTCAAAGTGATTACTGTATCAACCATTGTAGGGTTATACTTTTGCAACTGTGCCATCTAAAGTTTTATACAACAATTGTGGCAGTGCATACTAATAGTATGACACATTTCATGCTTCTGTCATCAAAACACAAGTATTTCACCTAAGTATCTGCAGTACTGTAGCTAATAGAGATAATGGAGAAGATTATCTACTTTTGCTGATAGGGATGCCATGACATAAATGTTTTATGTCATATGTCATGGAGACTTAGCTATGTCACAACATGTCACTAAACTAGATTTTAACAGTACCATCAACAATATCGATGCAATAACATGAATAACAACATTTATTATTTTCTCTCCTGCTCATCCTAATCAATATAACAGTGTGAGTTATGTATTTATGTCACAAATAAAGCAACCTGTCATATCAAATCATGCCATGAAATGTCGCTATCGTGTATCATGTAGATATATGTATGGACCTTATTCCTACTATCGCTTACGTATGTCTGTTTCATGAAAGCCATTTTGGTGGTCATACTTATATAGACACCTAGCTATGGATAGTTGATGGGGGAAGTTTGTAGTGAACAACTAACTACACTGTATGTAATTAAAATATTTAACTTTACTTAGCATTCTGATTCTAGCAATGAAGTATCAGTTCATTAGCTCTATGTCTTTTCATGTAATATTTATACCCCCATTGAACATAATAGATATTTGACTCGTGATTATCAAAATAGTGGCCATGAAACGGACATAAATGATAGTATAACGGGTTAGGAATAAGGCCTATACATGTATGCACCTTGAGCATACACAGGGGAATACCCTCACCAACCTGGTTCCCAACTTAAAGATCGATTTATAAAAACTTAACACAAAATGTATAAAATTTTGATTGATGTCATCCAAATAATGGCAACCATTTTGAAAAAGACTGCCACTCCCATCACAGATGGCCCTATAGCCAGAAATCTTTCTGATGACTTGTCCTAACTATGTGCCAATTTTCATACTTCTCATTAAAAGCACATTCAATTATTTCACCTATCTGCAGTACTAGATTATACAAAAGAATAACATGAATCAATCGAGGTTTATTAACATTCCGTACTTGCGTAAAACTGTACTATTAACTGGTTAACCAGTAGTTACTATTGCCCAATTGCTGGTTGTGAAAGCTGGACATGTTTCATATCTCTAAACCTCACTCTTATAAAATTGGTATAAAGTTCTTCATGCTACTGCTGCTGACGTACACACAACCTACGTATGTACATAAACCTGAACAACTCAACTCAATAATTACGGTTGCAACATGAAAGTGATGGATTGCTCCTTCCTATCATAATCTAGTACACTTTAAATACTTTGCATACTCTAGAAGGTTCCTGTTAGGACTTGCTTATAATTAGCATCTGCTTATTTACGTATGCTTACAAAATGCAGTGATGTGCTAAACAAAAACAGCTCGGCTGTTAAAAAATATATGAAGCCAGAAGCAACATTGTAAATGTGTGACCAAAAACTTTGACATCAACTAAGGCCATTGTTTATCAAAATCCCTTTACTTGAATGACATACAAAACTTTTGTCCTCAAAACTTTTGTGGGTCAAGGTATGCATTCCCACAACTATGATGGGGTTTATCACTTGGCTACCGTTTTGTACCATCACTATTTATAAAGGTGGCCAAGTAACAAAGCTAATCAAAGTTGCGAAAATACCCTGTAAACTAATATATATTCTGAGTAAAAGGACTTTCATAAACAATTCAACATTTTGGCTTCAAACTTTTTGGTTGCACGTAACCATTTACAATGGTGTTTCTGATTGGCCTTGCTAATTTTACAGCCAGATTGTTTAGTGTACGTATAGTACCTAAGTAACAGTACAATAACATTAGTATTTATGTACGTACCTGTTTATTTAAAATGTGCGACTGTAAGCCTTCATGTATCAATTCAGTTCCAGTGGTAAATTTATCTTTACCAATAATTCTTATCAGTAATTCTATTGTTTAGAACACTACAGTCATACAGCTTTGTGTATGTATGTATTAAGTTAATAGGGTCATTCCAGGTGAAATCAACAAGGAATTTAGGTTAACCTTTCGGATTTCAACCAAATTTGGTATGCTTATTGCATACATAGAGGTGATCACCCATACCAAATTTTAGCCTCATATGTTTGGAATTTTCCAAATTAGAACCAAAAGTATTTTGACTTTTTTGGAAAATTTTGGGTTACGTCTGGTTAAAACATTGACTGTAACTCTTAAATGCATGAATGTTTTGATCTACAAATTGCAGTGTTTGTAGCTTATGAAATGCTCTTTCATTTGATATATAAACTATGGGATATCTAATTAGATTTAGTTCAAAGATGGTTTTCAATCCTTTGACCTTTCAAAAATGGCTGCTTGGATTTTTCTCATATTTTTTCCTAATACTAATTAAACCTTCCCCTTTTTGTTGTGTAAGTTTTATTATGGGACTATTATTGGTTTAGGAGATATACTGAAACATGTAAAGGCAAGTGAAATAATTTTTGGATTGAAATTACTCTATGGGACTGTATACCTACCATTAATCCATTAATGTCCCATATAATACACAAATTATGTAAAGATTGAACATGTGTACTAATCCTTTGATCCACCCATGTAAAGTGATGCATGTCCTCTAATTCCATTCCTTTAGATCTAAGCATGTATACTGCTAGTTTAACAAACATGATATGATATAATGGCTGCAAATACTCTTCTAATTATAAGCTACACATTAACTGCAGAATGCTGCATTCATAACATACACACACATGGTCGTGAGTCTCTAATTGCTTTCTTCACAGTTGTGGATACCTTTTTAACATTCTGTTTTACGGTATGGAGCCTTTTACTTGCAATACTAGTCTCCCCAGTCTTTTCTAAGTCTAGTGGTTTACGTAGTTCATAATAGGATCAGACCAAGAAAGTCTAATGGCTTAGACATGTAATACAAGTGTCTTTGAGGTATAAATACCTGAGCAGGAGGTAACAGAATGACTCAATAGAGACCAAGTTACAAAACATTTATATTGCGTCATTAGTTTATTTGTTAGCCTTCATGTGTACTGTTAATTTGTTTTTTTGATTTGTAAAATCAGGGGCACCTGGCAGGTGTTGATCTGCTATGGCTATCGCATATCACAGAAATCAATGATGGCCTGAATATTGTTAATACGTAGCTCATAAACTCAATGACCAACACTAGTAGTATCGATATATCCATACTGTCTCAAAGAAAGATCATGTTACAATCCCATGAATCCCTTTAAGAGAAGCATGGCAAAGAAGAAATTGTGACACAGTATTGTATAGGTTGAGTGTGTCAGAAACCCTGCAATATTAATGGAACCAAATCAAAACTGTGATACGTAACTGTATAAGGCAGCTGTATAATTTCATGTTTACATATGTTAGCAATATGCTTTTTAAGTTCATGCTTTGAAGTTTAATCAAAATACGTAGCAGTTTCTTATGTACATATGAATACACTTCTATGAAAGTATCTTAGTACTAATACACTTATTGGTTGATCACACAGGGTGTAAATTAGTGCTGCAATCTTTTCAGTTAATTATTAAATATTTTAACCTTTCAAACAGGACTCTTAAAATTGCCATGATACCAACAATGTAGCTATATAGAAGTGTACACTACATATACAGATTAAATATGTAGTTCAAAGTTAACTGAATGGAGCGGGATAGTGCGCATGCATGACAACTGACTAAGGAACGGGTACATTAATTAGAAATTGGCACATTAACACTTAGCATATGCAGTAAGTGGAGACACCATGTTGTTGGAAATCCCTTAAAATTCTGGTATGACAAGCTGGGCTAGACCTTTTGGGTCAGTTGGGGTATCAGGATTTATGCAAGATGGGGTTTTCCCAAGCATATACGTAACTAATTAGGGGTTAAGTATGAGAAAGTATACAACTAAGGTAATTAACCGGGAACCATGCATAGCCATAAGCATACCAATTAAAGGGATCAATTGGTAATGTAGTTCAAGTTTTGGAATTCAAACATTAGAGCAAAGTGTAAGTATAGCTACGTACATGCATAGATCTAAAGGAATGAAATTAGAGGATATGCATCACTTTACGTAGGCGGATCAAAAGATTAGTACACATGTTCAATCTTTACATAATTTGTTATATTATATGGGACGTTAATGGATTAATGGTAGGTATACAGTCCCATAGAGTAATTTCAATCCAAAAATTATTTCACTTGCCTTTACATGTTTCAGTATATCTCCTAAACCAATAATAGTCCCATAATAAAACTTACACAACAAAAAGGGGAAGGTTTAATTAGTATTAGGAAAAAATATGAGAAAATTCCAAGCAGCCATTTTTGAAAGGTCAAAGGTCAAAGGATTGAAAAAACCATCTTTGAACTAAATCTAATTAGATATCCCATAGTTTATATATCAAATGAAAGAGCATTTCATAAGCTACAAACACTGCAATTTGTAGATCAAAACATCCATGCATTTAAGAGTTACAGTCAATGTTTTAACCAGACGTAACCCAAAATTTTCCAAAAAAGTCAAAATACTTTTGGTTCTAATTTGGAAAATTCCAAACATATGAGGCTAAAATTTGGTATGGGTGATCACCCCTATGTATGCAATAAGCATACCAAATTTGGTTGAAATCCGAAAGGTTAACCTAAATTCCTTGTTGATTTCACCTGGAATGACCCAATAGTCATTGTATATATTTAGTATAATGTATTAATAACATCAATATTAATGCTGATTAGACATTTACCTAATTAGGATAGTAAACAAAAAGTAGTTAGCCATAATATTTATAAGGTCTTTAATACAACTAACTAAAAGTATATAGATTTTAGCCTAAGTGCATTATACCTGGAGGATATTGTAACATGTTCCTCTTAAGTTCTTCTTGCCTTTCAAGAACATCTTTGGCAGTTCTATATGGATGGAGGATACGTATATGAACAAAATGTTTTAAAATATACTGTAGATAATACAAGGTTTGGTAGTACACAAACAAGAATTATTGTTTGTCTTTTTTTGATATAAATAGTATAGATGAAAAGCAAACATGAGTATGTAAAGTAAGTGCACAAGTGTAACTATAAATTAATTAAAAATTACAAATTTAAAAAAGTAAGTAGGGATCGATCTTTAGTAGCTACTACAAAAAGTAATGAAACAAGATTTGCATGAGAGAACATTAAAGATTGTGGCATGAGATAATTTATCAAACTTTAATCCCTTATGTAAAATTGGGACGCCATGTTTTTCATGTCAATCCCTACTATTAAGTACTACCATATTTAATATTTCAATTATACAGTACATATAAAATTTAAGCATTAAAAATTCAACAAACATGTAATCCTAACCTTTGTGGACCATCATAAAATAAATTATCTGCAAAGGAAGATGAATAAACATTAAATAGTGAATACATTATATATTTACACCTTAAATATGTGCAATATGTGACCAAAGTATACTTATAGGATTGATTTAGTAAGTCTTGTGGCAGGCAGGCGGGCGGGCGGGCGGGCAGGCAGGCAGATGATAGTTTTTGCAAGTGCAATGTGTGCATGTGCAATGTGCACTCAAGCTAACTCATAGTATGGTATGTGACCAGTCCCGAAGTATGTACAGTAATGGTGGAAGGCACTATAAACAACCCGATTAGAAGCAACATTGGCAGTTTTTCAGGTGCCAATGAAAAGAACGAACATGCTCAAATGTTTGTTTTTAGTTTTATCGTTCTGTTTACTCTGCTGTTTTGTAGTAAGACCCAAATGCTACCGTACATCTACCATATAATCATTTTTTATGCATTGATATGCTATTACTCAAATTCATTGTTCCTTTGTGGTTAACAGTATGTGTTAAAAACAACCCTTCAATACCTTATGAAACTACACAATCATGCAAACAAATGTAGAAGAACTTAAAGGGGCAATGGGATGGAATGAAGCCATTTAAGTTTTGTTCATAAGCTATATACTGTAACATGCATACTTAGAACTACTTATGTAGTGCCCTACATAAAGTTGGTGCACGCTGGATTCACCATCCTGGCCAGACACATTTTGTTTTCCAGTATAAGCGCCAGCAAGGCCACTGTCCTTTTAAGTATAATAAACCTACGTTTGTATAAACATAACTGCTTGCCTCTTTGCTATATAATATCTGTACTGCAGTACGTATGTCCAAGGTTGTTTCATAGTACGTACCTTAATTAAATACATTTATGCACTGCATGATTTAACGTTTCTATATAGCACTGGCACTTGCTTATATCAATAATCTGAAATGTTTTAAATCAATGGTCACTTTTACTAGCTAATCATGTAGTCAGTTAACTGCTTGTCTAGGTGCACATAAGATCAAGTTACATAGCATAGACTAGCTACGTATTTGTGCATTTTAAAAGTAACAACTTCAAAAGGGAGTCTGTGTGAACAATTTCAACCCCCCTTCCTATGCCCCTACTGTTTCCAGGGTTTTAAATCACCTGAAAAGACAAGATCAGAATTCTAGAAATCACTAGTTATGAAGTGATGGGTTTCTAAACTGAACATAGTCAGATGGCTAAGCTTCATGTCCTAAATAGCACAAAATGCTAGTTTAAATCAATGGCTACTTTTACTAGCAAATTATGTAGTCAGTTAACTGCTTATCTAGGTCTAAGACCGCCCAAGCGCTTGTGGGCACACATGGCAAGGCTTAGTCACAACTTATAATAGTGAATATTATTATTGAACATTAATTATTGAAAAAAAATGGTGGTGTGCTATTGAGTTGTCCTTGTTATATTTGTCAGACAGAACTGATAGATTCATTGACAAAAATATAATTTTTACAAGTATACAGTACAAATATACTTACCATGAAGTAAACGAACTATCATGACAACTTGCCGTTCATCCACTAGCAAGTCTACTTTATGGCTAAAAAAACTAAAAACATGTAAGCTTGTAAATTCAATGCATCTATACCTTGAAATTTCTACAAACATACACACAACTTACGTAAAATTATATGGTAAATCATTAGCTTATGAATACATCATACGTATATAAATATGCATATACGTCTAACATACACTTTGGTAATAATTCAAGGCTGAGAAGTATACAAAATTGCTTTAATTTCTGAACAAGAATTTTGTATGCACATACATATATGCGTGGATACATTAAAATGGCAAATGGCTGAATGAGTGTAAGTACTGAAAGAGTCTCGTGTTTAGAGTTATCATATTCTATAATGAAATGTCATGTGATACCAGGATTAATGGCATAATTGAAGTGTTTAAAACCTTGCTTGGTTCTCAAAAGAGTTCTTTGTATTTTCCAGAGCTATCTAGGGCTGGGACAAAAATCAATTTTTAGTAACTGAACATCTTGACCAAAAATGAACGAATGTTCGAACATTCTTTTGTATAAAAAGTTACACTAAAAATACGTAAACAAGGATGGTATATTACAACAGACAATCTTCCTATTTATACTATAAAAGTCACAGATCTATTAGGGAGAAGTCTGGAAAACCAAACAAAATGGCATAAAGTAACACATCTAATCTTTGCAAGTGATTAAACTATCTTTATAGAGGGTTTGATATTAGGGATGGGCAATTAACTGGTTTTGCCTATTAACCGTGATATTTTGTTTGTCAATAATCGATATCGTGCAATTTTTACCAATACCAATGATCGTGAGAGGCAATAATCGTGTAATATCGTGATAATCAGCACTTATCGTGATCAATTTAGACATATTTGTAGACAGCTTGACACATTTTTAGATAATTTTCATTACAAATACAGTTAAATCAATAATCGTGATAATCGTGATATGCTTGCTTTACAATAATCGCTTACCAAAATATTAATATCGCCCATCCCTACTTGATATAGTGAAAACGAATGTTCAAATAGTGACTTTAGTGAACGAATAGTAAGATAGTTAACGAATATCTGAACATTCGAACATTTGTTCTAACCCTAGAGCTACAGTATCACATGGCTTTATTCGTGTACATAGTAAACATAATATGCTTTGGTCTTGTTAAAAAACTGATTCATAAAAATTTTAATTAACAAAATTTATTACGTATATGTAATATATGTATGTATGTACATCTTTAATGCAAAATCTTTCCGTATAAAAGCGGGTCTCAAGCTACGTATAAGCCAGGGGTAATAAAGCACATGCATAAAATATTAATGACTGGTCTTGTTTACAAGCTGTGGTCTATATTCAAGACTAATTGCTATTACTATTAAACTAGCTTAAACATGTGCTTAGTACTAGTGTTGTTTTAGTTAATCAAAACTAAAACTAAAAGTAGTTTTAGTAAGACAATTTTATTTTAGTTAACTAAAACTAAATCTAAAACTAAAAGTAATTTCACTTCAGTACTAAAACTAAAATTAAAACTAAAATAAAATCCACGTCAGTACTAAAACTAAAACTATAACTAAAATAAAATTCAAATTGGTACTAAAACTAAAACCAAAACTAAAAGGAATTTATAAATGTAAAACTAAAACTAAAAGAATTTCATAAATCTTACTAAAACTAAAACTAAAACTAAAATTACAAGGCCTTACTAAAACAACACTACTTATATTAGTATGACATAACTTTTAGGTACGTAAATTGAAGTTGTCAAGAAGTCATAGAAATTACAAATATCTTTGTCCTTACTTCCATTTTGAGTGCCAAAGCCAATATCCAAGTTTAGTGATGCACTATATGAGATTTTGTTCTGACTAACCGATATTGATTTTCTAATATTGGCCGATACCAATAACCGATCCGATATCAATATAGCTTTCAGATCTGCTAACAACAGGCATATTATGCTATAAAACTATCATTAAACATGTCTGAGCATAGCATCCTCATCTGAAATAGCAAATATTTTATCACTAAAATGAAGATGTCATCTACCTTTATGTTGTTATGAAATATCTGCTAAAGAAAACCGATACCAATATTTCAATTTGAAGGCCGATAAACCAATTTCTGATGTTGAGCCGATTAATTGGTGTATCACTATCCAAGTTTGCCATTAAAATCAATAAGTGTTATGCTGGGAGTGATTAGATCATTGGATTAGTTTTGAGTAAAGGTCTTACTTACTTAAAAAGCCGTGTCTTAGCTACAGTTGTAGATGGCGGGAAAAAACAAATGCCTGCATATGTATGTAACTCAAGGAAATAGAGTACCTTGTGTGTGTATAAGTCACATCAATAGTATTTACTACATGTAAAAGATTTTGAGCACTTACTTTAGAATAAAACTTTCAATTGTATGCTGTCCCAACATTTTAAGACCAATCAAGATGCACGAAACAGTAGGAGTAACTTTGTATAAATTTTGAGCTGTGTATATGTAACACACAAGATATATAAATGATATAATATGTTAGCATATACTGCAGTACACTATCATTTCTTACTGTCTTGTGAGTACAACAATTTATGAAACATACAAGGCAATTATTATAAAGATTGGTGTCATACAGTTAAACTTATAGCACTCATAATACATTAAAAGTAATACTCATAATACACTAAAAGTAAGAGAACATGACATACATATGCACATATGTACATGTATGTAGCAAATTGTTGGTACTCCCTGCGTGTAGGCTTGTCGTTTTATATTTAGCTGCGGATACGGCATACTATATGTACATATATGGGTAAGATATAATCCTAAATTATCATAAATTAACTTACCAAGATACATAATAATGTCAAATATGCCTCGTATGGCAGGTGTAGACACTGTTAAAGATAACACATGTGGTTAAATATTCCATCCAGTAGTAGTAATAGAAGGAATTGATATGGAAAAATGGTGGTCAAAGTTGCATACGAAATTGACTAGGAAACATGTGTTATACTTTGCAGATCACATTGTCAATAATACATGGTGGATACACTTATCACTATTAGTGGTTACATTTCATGTACTTATAAAAACTGTGTACTAATTATACATGGATTGAATCAACTTGAGAGATAAACTCACCCGACAAAGTAAGGTCTTGCTGTATAATGATTTAGTTATGCATACAATACAGTGGAACCTGTTAATGTGAACACTTGAAAATAAGGACACCCGCATAAACATTTAGTTAAGAGTCCCAAAGTAGCCCTTTAGTACATACGTAAGCTGACCTGGAAAATCAGAACACCTTGATAATCAGGACATTTTGGTCCATATTACACAGGTTCCACTCAGTCTGTATAACTACATTAACTTGCTCTGATAACAAGTTGATGTATTACCACCAGGCATTGTGTAAGTTGAACCACTGTTAATCAATGTATTGTAATAGTAATTAATGACGTCAAGGGTAAGTCATGTGAGCAAAGACTTATCACTAAGGAACACATAGTAACGAATACAAATTTAATTCTTTAGTTTAAACCAGACAGTACTTTAGTGATAAATTTTAAGTTAAAATTCTTACTGTAACACTATACGTAGGTCAGTCTTCTTTATAAGCTCCGCAACCCGCACAACATGCCCACTTTAAAAACTGAAGTGCTCTGTTTTATTAGTAATATACAGCTGGTTAAATGGCTTTTACTGTGAAATGAACGGCTAACACGGCATTACCTTGCTCTTCTTTAGCAGTAACTCATGACACGCTTCGTTACTAAGGCCCCCCCATCAGTAATATCGATAGCAAGTGTCATATAAAGAAATTGAAAAGCAGTAGGACTTGTTCGATTGGTTATTCAGGCTTCATTTCATGCGAATGGTTTTTAATAGCCTGGGGGGCAGACACACACACACGCGCGCACACACACACACACACACATGCATACTGACTTCGTGGACAAAACAATTTCAAGAAACCAGGCACGCACCTGGTTTAAAAATATACATAAATCCACAGCTATAACTTGCAATGGATGGCAACTCTATCTCATCTGTTTTGCATAATTATTTTCAGCTGATATGACACCCAAATCTTTATTTCATTAATGACAGATGATCAATTGGAAATGAACTTATTAGGATAATAATATACATAGTGTGCACATACGTGCGTATAGCTATTACCCCGAGTTTACAATATAAGCTTATATGATAATACTGGAGCTTGTTTCAAACCTATAAACTAGAAACAATCAGTGGAAATAAGAAGCACTGAGATTTGTGTTTATCACTTCCCCTCCCTTGATATCTGTTTCAGATTTAGATTTCACATACATGCACAGATAGATATACGTATACAAAAAAGACAAAAATTAAATAAATTATGATTCAAGCCATTAATTAACCTTTTTTCTGTGGAAAATCAATTACTAATTTTGCATCCCTAAGAAAATAAAACACATGCATAAAATTTAACCATCAAATACAAATTTGTGGATGCAATACATGTAGCTATGTATATACATACCTCTCAAGACATTCCTGATGTTCATTGGCTATAGCACAATGTTTTTTAGTCATTTCATTTGTTTCATCTTCTATTTCTTGACTACACAAAATAATATGGCATAAACATGTTATTACATACGTACATAGGTAGTATTAAATTAATATAAAACAAGTTGTCTATTACTGTTAATCTTGGGGCGAGCCTGAGTGAGCCCTACATACATAATGTATGTGAATTTTGTCTATCTGTCTGTCGGTTTGTCCGTACGTTCATAACACGATAATTTACAAATATAGTACTAATTTACAGAGTA
The DNA here is from genome assembly GCA_963930835.1 of Spongia lamella. Lineage (NCBI taxonomy): Eukaryota > Metazoa > Porifera > Demospongiae > Dictyoceratida > Spongiidae > Spongia > Spongia lamella. The sequence continues at coordinate 6,991,003 of OZ005748.1, read as the reverse complement.
CTTTCAATTGTTGATTGCAATTTTGAAGACATGTTTTATGCACTGTTTTGTAACTTTTGTATCCCAATGTTCAACAAACATTTTGTGGCAAACAAAATCAACAAATAGGTAATTAAACTAAGAAGGAAGCTTATCGATCGTTAATTAATAATAATTTCACCTAACATTATCTTATGTTAATTGACACATGTAGCATGTATTGTGGAATTGGTAGTCTGTGATTCGTAAACAAGCTCTTTATCCGATTTTTACAAGTTGATCAATCATTACGTGCTATCATAACAATATTCTATATACGTACATGCGGAATTTATAGCATACAACAGCTATCATTACTATAGCCAGCTAATACAGCCACGGAATGGAAGAAAAGACAAGCTGCAAGCTAGGCGTCTTAGAGAAAGAGAAAAGCGCCGAAACGAATCTCCTGAACAGAGAGCTACTAGGTTACAAGTAAGCGGCCATATGGCCTGTCTCACATACTTTATAAGTTTAAACATATAGCTATACCTACGTATGCCTGCTCCTTAATTGATTTTTATTTATGAATGCATGTGTTTAATTGATTTACAAAGCTAGCTAGTGCCCATTACTTGTACTTGTATTTTTATTAACGTAATTCCATCTTGACCCGACGCAACTGTGACAAAAGAATACTTCAAGAATATCTAAAACTTACAAGTTTTAAAAAGGCAGTAGGGATCAACCTTACAACAAAAAGTAAGGAAACAAGAGCTGCGAATACAAATCCTAGTAAAATCTATAAGATTTAATCTCTACTTTGGCATAATGATACAAAGCGATACATCAAGCCAAAGTGGGTATTAAATCTTGTATTCGTAGCTCTTGTTTCCTTACTTTTTGTTGCAAAGGTCGATCCCTACTGCCTTTTTAAATTCATAATTTTTAAATATTCTTGTATGTTTACTTTTTATTGTGTAGTTTTACACGAATACAACGCTACAATGTTGCTATATTTTACTCACTTATCTTGTTCCCCACGCGTGTATCACCTCGTGCTTCAGAATAATATAGATCACGTGGAGCAGGTCTATTATTTCAAGTGACATTTCAGCAAGAAGCCATATATGGGATTCACACTTTTTTTAATTTGATGCGTAGAAAAAAAGAGATGAAGGTAAACAGTCAAAACACCATGGTGCACTGAAAGAGTCCACATCGGAACAACAAAGGTTCAATCGGACTGAAATAACCTTTTCTCTGAGAAAGAATGGAGGCTATATACATAGCAGTTCAGGCGGTAGGTTTGTTCTTGTGGTCAGGCTGACTGGCTGGCTGGCAGATGAAAATCCTGTTGTTTACGAAAATTTCAAAATCCTGTAACTCAACTTCTAACACGTACTTTCAATGTTTGAATACATTTTTGGGATTGATAACATTGTATCAATAGATCTATGGCTAGATTTTTGAGCGACTATTATACAAGGTTGTTTTTACAGGCGCGTTTTTGGAAGCCATAGTTTTCCATGTCAATCCCTACTATTAAGTACTACCGTACTTAATGATATGCTGTTACTATAAAGCTAGCTCAGGCTCGCCCCCACAATACATTGTATTTAGACTAGTTATGAATATTCCGCAACATCACAAGAAATAAGTGAACAAATACTCATTATTAACTAATACTAAGGAACACATAGCAATGAAGCAAATTTAAATACTCAGTTTAAACTGCCTTTATATACCAATTAAATCTCTACCTCTGCAAGCTGAAAACGCGTGGAATTCTTATTTGCACCAGTGACAATCACCACGTTTACACGCCTACTGGGTGATGACTTTTGCCCACACGTTATCACGTAATAGGGATATAAATATGTAAATTATAATACACTTACAGCTTATATTTTCTCAGTGAGTTAATGAGTGGGTTAAGCTACGTACATATAAACCCTTAAGCCCTTTAGTCAGTTTAGTGGTGCCTTTGCTATGCTCAAGTGCAACAGTTGAGTTTTAAATTCCATAACAAATTGATTTGGTATCTAACTACTAATGTAGCAGTATATAGAACACCCATGACACAGATGTTATGATATAATAATAATATAGTCACCTTGGTGGATCCTTTGGAGTCACTGAAACTTCTAATAATGTTTGAAGAAATGAATCAAGATTCTGGCCTTTCTGTATTGAATATTGTGAGATGATTTTAAAAATTGCTCAACACAAGCCAAACAACTATTTACACAATCATATACATAATAATTATAACTATATGTTGGAAGAGACATACTGTTTGTGTGTACGTGTGCGTGCGTGTGTGTGTGTACGTGTGCGTGTGTGTGTGTGTGTGCATGTGTACACATGTGTGTGTGTGCATGTATGTATATATGCATGTGTGAGTATTCATATTGATTGCTTAGTGCAGCTGATAACCAACAACATGTGGATAATATAAGGGGTGCACATAATCAGTAAGTATGGTAGTACTTAATGGTAGAGATCAGCAAGAAAACATGGTGTATGTGCCTACAATACATGCCTTACAATATATAGAAAATTAGTGAATAAATTCTGGTGCATGTGCATTCAATGGTGTCATTGTCATATTTAGTACACAGAGCGATATGTTAAGCAATCAACTTATCAAGTAATCACCCAAGCCTACTCACGGGTGTGATAAATGATGTTTATTAATGTAGTACGTATTGCTTTGAGATGGTGGTTTCTATACTGACATGTGATTAGACATAAAATGTCCGAACTAAATCCGTTTTCCCGGACAAGGGCCTTGTTTGCCTAAATGACCGAGTATTATAATCCTCTCTGGACCCACATATCTCACAAACAGCTGATTGTCAATTTTATATGTGAGGTGAGGTGGTTGGGGAAGACAAAATACATAAATTTGATAGAAATTGGCTGATTGGATTCCAAGCTAAGAGTGGGTGAAATTACAAATTGTCTCTTCATGTAAATAACACACTGGTGACAAATCTACAGTTTCTTGGTTGCTGACACACTATCATGTGTACTTGATTATAATTTATGTACCAATGCATCTTAATCAGTTTCTTGGGTAAAGCTTCATGTCATAGAGATGACAGAAAAATGCTCCATAGATGCTTTAATATTATACATAAGTATGCCTTATGCATCACACTACAGTTTACGTACATACATACAAAGCCCCTTCACACTTACTCCACCAACCATTAGGGATAAGTCCGTTGTAGTCAGACTGTTTTTACCATGCAGGACCTCATTGCATGCAGTAAGAGCTAGTGCCCTTTCTGAAAATAGTCTGGTGACCCTACTGTCAAAATTTCATCCAAGTAGTCTGGTGAGTGTTAAATGAGTTCAAGAGGTGTGAATGTCGATGAAGTGCAGATTGACAACTCACACCTCTTTTAACTCATTTAACACTCACTGTACTAAGGTCCTGCATGATAAAAAGAATCTGACTATAACAGACTGATTAGGGACAGGATGTTACCATCTTAGATATGCAAATAGGTCAAGATTATAATTATACAGAAACAGATTGACAATTCATGTATTTTGGTTCTTACGTAATAGTGACTTGGAAAATGCCAATTCATTATACTTGTGAGTAGCACTTCTGTATCACAGATATGCAGTGTAAAATTTGAAGGTTGTAGGCAAACTTTTGTGATGCATATAAATTGATTTTCGTTTGTGGAACAGTCTTTGTGTCAATCCTGTTATTTGTATTGTACTTACAGTAACAATACTGTAACTACTGTTTATTAAAAATTATATAATTAAATCTACATAATTACATATGTATGTACGTACCTCCGTTTTAAAGGATTTTGTAATTTTAATCATCTTTCCTATATGCAAATATGCATATTAGCTACGTATTGTAAATACATATATAATTGTAAATACGTATAAATGTAAATTCACTATACATAATTATGTACGTATATTATGTAGTGTAAAATATTACCTTAAGTAGAGTACTACGTACCAATACGTACCACTTAAAGGGGCTATGCGACAACCCATACAAGTGCATGATTTCACAGCCTGCAAAATCATCATGTCCGCAAATCACCACATTTATTCACGTAAACTATGCAAAGCGGCACATCTGACGATAACTTTGTAGCAGGCGCAAGAGACTGTCACGTCAAGGCTAACTGTTGTGCTGAGGTGTAAGCTACGAGACGAAGCGCTTCGCTAGTACTACTAGGTGTGGTAGGTCGGCTTACAAAGTTTCAGGACGGATGCCTTGTTATCGCTGTTGCTGTCTGGTGAAGAACTGCTGCCATCATAGCAACGGAAGAGAAAATTAATGATGCAATCCATGCACTTGATTTTGTATTACGACGTGCTTACTCACTTGTATGGGTTGTCACATAGCCCCTTTAATGGTAGTGAATTTTAGCAAGTAAGCATCTGATTACCAAATATACATACAATATACTTACGTATGCATGTATAATGTAGTGCAAAATAATAAATTTCTCTAAAATGTCACCGACATTATCTACGTACAGTAAGAGAAAATATGAGCATCTTATTCATCTTGTCTGATAACAAGTTGATGTTCTACCATCTAAAAACCAGGCGATGTGTAAGTTAAACCACTGTTAATCAACTGCTATTCAGTGTATTGTAGTAGTAATTAATGACATCACGAGTAAGTCATGTGAGCAAAGACTCATCACTAAGGAGCACATAGCAACGCATACAAATTTAATTCTTTTGTTTAAACCGGCTTTATACTCCAGTACTTTAGTGATAAAAGTAGTACAAAGTTGTTTTAAGCTGAAATTCTTACTGTAACACTATAGGCTAGTCTTGTATTATAAGCTCCGCAACCCGCACGGCACGCCCACTTTCAAAACTGAAGCGCTCTGTCTTGTTAGTAATGTACAGCTGTTCAAAGGGCTTTTACTATGGAATGAACGGCTAACACTGCATTACCTTGTTCTTATTCGGCAGTTACTCATGACGCGCTTCGTTACTAAGGCCCCGCCCATCAGTAATATCGATAGCAAGTGTCAAAGCAGTAGGACTAATTTAATTGGTTATTCAGGCTTTATTTCACGTGAATAGTTTTTAATAGCCTGGGGGGCGGACACACACACACACGCAAACACACACATACCGACGTTTCCATGAAAACGATTTCAAGAAACCAGGCACGCGCCTGGTTTAAAAAGGTCTGTCTACAGTGTACACACATACACATACAGATGGATGGATGGATGGACACACACTCACACACACATATCAGGAATGAAATAATTTTTCCAAATAGTCAACCAAAATTTCAGATAGCTTCATGGTTGATCTGACATGCCAACAGTGAACCAATCTAGCACAAAAATTTATTAGGTGATAAACAAGTAGGGCCATATAGTGTAAACTTCCCCCTAGCAACAATTATTTGTGTTGTGTTAGCTACAATCACATTGGTAGGTGTCAAATATGCATTAGCTTTGAAAATGTGTCAGACCAGCAAGAAACATTACTAATTTGACCAGAAAATGGCTGGTGGCTGAATTTTATTTTCATATATATTTTACCTCCTACACTTTCAGGGGAAAACAAACTGGGATCTGTTGAACCCATTAAAAAAGCTCCAAACAATTCACTGTTCTGAATCTTTTTCTGTTTTAACAAATCCTGCATATATAATGTAAAAACAGATGTAAGTACAATATTATCAATTTAGTCAAATTACTTATACATAAAATAATATCTACTCTACATTGTTAATTACATTACTTGCAATAAAGAGATGCAGCTATAAGCTATTGCAATGTGGGGCAGCAAAAATGATACAAAGCACTTTGAAAAGCTAAGACCATATAAGCACATGCAACTTTTACTAAATATACAGTACTGCACAGCACACTTTTTTGACGGGAGAAAATAGTGAAATTTGACAGGGAAATATGATGGACATCATCTTAGACCACCTGTGCTAGCTATACTACGTACTAAATTTTGATGAATTGCTAGCTGAGTACCACTATTTTCTTCTGTCAAAAATTGTGCAATACGGTATGAGTACTTCCCATAGGTCCACATTTGCGGACCAGTTGTATAGGCATCCTAAAACATGTATATCACAATGGAGTACAATTTGTTATCAATGACACTGAAAGTACACTCTATTGTACCAGAAAGCAATGCATGTTACTTGTCATGCTATGTATATACATACAAAATTTTAACTTCAAAATAGGTCCTTGTCATTAATTATATTATAATTTAATATGTGTGTAAAAGGAAATTCCCTTTATAAATTATTTCTTTCAAAATGAGAATTTACAAGTACAAGAAAAAGTATGATCACATCTTTTGAGCACACTGCAATTACAATATTAATTTTTATATAAAAGAAACACACATTTAGATACTGGTCCAATTCTGTTTTAAGCTGGTCAGTCTTCTTAGGAGGAACTGTTTCAACATCATCTACAACATAAATCAGCATATCACACAAAACATAAAACTTTATGTATATAGCACAGCATATACTATAATCTATTGGATTTGACAAAAGCTGGCTTTGACACACACAATGACCAGACACACTTTTCTAATCGATAGCAATGTCAATTACGTAACTATCAGTTCATAAAAGTATTAATTTAAAGTTCTTCAGTCTGCTTTTCCTGTGGCTTGTATCTGGCCTGTCAGATGTGTCTACGAGTGCTTGGGTAGTTGCTAGCATCTGAAATCTACAGCTAATTTATAGCTACTGAAATCTTCAAAGTTATGTTAACTTCATTCATTTTGTCCTATGATAAAGGAAGCCAGTGTCACTCAGAGGATTGGTTGATGACCTATCAGCAGTATTTATAGTGTGTCCTCCTCCAAACTATTCACATGAAATGAAGCCAGAATAACCGGTTAAACAAGTTCTACTGTTTTCACTTTCTTTATGACACTTGTCATCAATATTATTGATGGGTGTGGCCTGAGTGATGAAGTACTGGCCAAGAAGAGCAAGGTAATGCTATGCTGTATTAGCCCTTCATTTTTATTGTGGCCAGTGCAATACTGGTTTAGAGAGATTACTTTCCCAAAAAGCGTCTGTTAGTGTGTGTATGTGTCCTCCCCCGAGGGCATGAATAACTAGTGGTGTGATATGTACCCTGTGTGATTGGTCAAACAAGTCCTACTGTTTATCATTTCTTTATATGACACTTGCTGTTGATATAACTGATGGGCGTGGCCTTAGTAACGTAGTGCGTCGTTGGTTACTGTCAAAGAAGAACAAGGTAATGATGTACATATTTGCGTTGCTATGTGTTCCTTAGTGATGAGTCTTTGATTACGTGACTTACCTGTGATGTCATTAATTACTATATTACAATACAGTGAATAGCAGTTGATTAACAGTGGTTTAACTTACACAGTGCCTGGTATTTAGATGGTAAAACATCAACTTGTTTTTTGAATGCAATAAAAGGTGTTTAATCATTTGTATATTGGCGCAAAGTAGAATAACATTTTCTCATAATCACCCACACGCTCTCAGCATAGACACATGGAACTTCATTACATATTTGCATAAAGGTTCGTCACATGAATAAGTTTTGAAAGAAATCAACAACTTTAAAAATCTGAGCAACACTTTTGCAATGACCTCCTGCCCATATACATAATTTCTATAAAATCTTAGCGAGAAACTGCCATTCAACTATGCATAGTTTTAGTAATAAGACGGAGCACTTTAGTTTTATAAATGGGAATGAAAACAGTGACATGGGGTAGAGAATCATTTATAAAAAGACTGGCTTTATCACTAAGGTTTAAATATAAAATTTAAGTGTTTATGCTTTGCTACACATGTGTTCCTTAGTGATGAGTCTTTGTACACGTGATTTCATCATGACATCATTGTATCAAGACTCACTATAGTGAGCTGCCAAGAAGAAGCTGCACCATGTAACCACTGAGTGAGTTATTTACAAGTAGCACCACTCAAAAATCTGCAGACACTATACGTAGCTAAGCTGCCATAAAAGCTATGTATCGCCTAGTTATTATAGACCTAGTCTGTTCTTACTATTGTCTATTACACTTATGTCTTTTGGTTTAGCCTTATAAAATCTTTCATTACACATTTTTATGCTGTCTTCTAGTTACTTTCTTTCTTTCTATATTTTCATTATACATGCACTTTACACCAGCTTGCATGAGCCCCAGAATTTTTATTTTCAGATTTTTTATTTTCAGATTTTCATTCTATACATCACAATTGGTTGTCTGATTACTCGCTCATTCTTTCATTAATTTCAATCAAACTTGCCCTATGTACACTGTATAAGTCAAGCAATCTTCAGGGTTAAGCAAATACATTAGTGTACTGGAGAGAAACTTTTACACAGGACAAAAGTTGCCATAACCCAAACCATTTGCATAAAATTTCAGATACACAAACTACGTACATTGATATATCAATGTGTACAGAAATTGTGACACGTGTAAAAGACTCTCATTAGTCACACACATATACTTTTTCTTGGCCATGCAACTCACTACTTAGTTAATCTACTGCTATTGTTAATAACCCAAAACAACCTGGCTGTAAAAAGTATGAGGCCAATCAGAAGTAGCATTGTAAATGGTTATAAGCGATCAAAACATTGATATCAAGTACGACCAAGAACTTAAACTTTTTATTTAAAAACGAAGCCACAAATTGGGCAATAAACGTGCAATGAAAGCTTTAAATGATCATCCCATCCATCCCGCACTCTATTTATTCTACTAAACTGCCATACGGCAGTTCTGACAGGTTAACTTATATAGCACCTGGTTTTTTAGATAAAGCATCACCTTGTTTACAAGATCAAATTTACATGCATAATTAAGTACATAGCTTATTTTAAGATTTGTGCCTTTCAATTGTTTTTACTGTATCATATACGGTACAGCTTAAAGGCAACGTCGCGAGCGCTCGCGAGTAACGAGTGCCACTCTAGGCTCTTTCGAGTAGATTTACTTCTCTACAATACTAGCACAAAGGAGTCTATATTGATACTTGTGCCATGGTATACAAAAGGGCTAACAATAATAAACTTCGTCAGCAATCTTCTTCATTTCAAGAGTCCATTTCTCATGCTTACTGAATCCTCGAGTCTCACTCAAGATTGAAGAAACGGCCACAAGTCTCCAAGAGTTGTGATATTATTCGATCTGAAAACACTACTTGCTCGGCATGTGATGCCGATTTAAATAAACAATAGGGTAACGTGATTTTGACAAAGGAAAGCACAATACACGCTCGGATTTAAACAAATGCGAGTGGAGGCAATGGTGAGTTACTAGTATGGTATAACGCTTTGTAATGTCGTATTTTTGTAAAATAGTATACCTTTATGAAAACTTTCATCCTAAACCTAGTGTGGAGAGACTTTTGAGTGGCAGGCTTTATAACTCGAAATGGTAAATAGCAAGTTCGAGTATACTTGTGCGAGAGTCGAGCGAACGAGTGCGATGTTGCCTTTAAGCTGCACCGTAGGTACATAGATACTGTACCACTTTTCTCCATCACATTAAAACAAAAAAACTCACCATAAAATTGTTTCAGCTTTGAGTCTAAAACCAAAAATTCTTTATATCGCCTAAGAAGTGATTTATACATACAACATGTACGTACATACATATGTATGTAATTACATATTGAAATACATAGCTTTAAGACTGTTTTAATGTCTCGTAAACTACATATGTGCTTAATACTAAGATTTTAGCCTCACATAAGTGTACGTAATCTATACTGATAATTGTAATAATTAATTGTAAAATGTATAGCACATTCTTTGAAAACAACAGTCAAGGCTCAATCAAATGTAACTGTGGACCATTCCACTACACTATTATATTTAGCTACTGTATAACTATGAATTTACATCACAATTATTACTATTTCATAACTGCAATTGTTAACTTTTCAAAAATCTTCAGGTACGTAATTGGTAATTCAATCATTAGAATTATGCACATATGTAGTAAATGTATAACATTCCTGGTAAGTACCTTTTAATGATAAAGCACCTTGTAGTATCTGAATCTATACAGAATAGAACAAACCATATATAATCTTCAGAAAAATATGACATACCCACACTACTACCTTCAGTTTTCACACACACTGATTTGATTATGTATGATGTAAAACGAGGAATAATCCCTCCTTCTGGTTGAGCTTCAACTACTTTTACTATTTGTGGAATATAACCAGCTGCACTGACAATCTCACTATCATCGACTTCTATGGACTGTAACATGTATATATGTACATACCTTCATACATACATACATACATACATACGTACATAAATACATACATACATGCATGCATATACATACATACATACATACATACATACATGCAATAATTAGAAATTTAAAAGTGAGTAGGGATCGATCTTTCAGTGCTACAAAAAGTACGGAAACAAGGAGAAAGAGTTTGGTACGAGAGAAAACTAAAGTTTCACCTATGTACTTTTGGCTCATGATTTCAGTAGCTAGGTTAGTACGATCAAGACAAAAGTAGGGATAAAACTTTTATAAATATTTCATACCAGAATATTTAGTGCTCCTTGTTTCCTAGCACTGAAAGATCAATCCCTACTCACCTTTCAACATTTAATTATTCTAGTTAGTTTGCTTAGCATACGTACGTACTTACACCAGAATCATTAAGTATGGTAGTACTGGTACAGTTACGTAATATTTCAATAGACATGATTTTTCACATATACTTTATTACAGAGCAGCTGCATTATATCAAAATACATAAAAACATTGAAATATATTTGTCTAAGTTAAAGAAAACATAGGCTGTAGCAGTACAGAAAATATTAACTTATTGATCCATTTAGGCATACTATGCTAGTATTGATAATTACTCACTATGTCGAGTGCATGGGCTTTACTGCTTGATGCTTATGTGTGGATCACTTGATAATTGTGCATGTACCACTCGCAAGCGCAAAGTTGCGTACTGTAGCAAATTATATTTGAAAAAACATTGGTTGATTTTTTCGTATCTGTTAATAGTATTAATGGTGGGTGCATTACTAATCATGCCATTTATGCAAGCAGCTGCTTTGTGTGACATACTAAGCAGAAGATACAACACTCTACAGTATCAACACCTTCTTTCATGAATTTCTCGTGTTGTTTAAGGGAATATAGAAAAAAAGAAAGGTAGAAACTAGAAAGCAGAGTGGATGAACCTTCATCAGAACAACAGTTTCGTAAATCTGACACAATTACAACATTAGTGGATCTTACGACAGGCTGGCAGTCAAATGAAATACTGGTGGATTTAAAAAATTAAAAATTATCTTCATTAGGATTTTCATGGAGTCAAACAAAGGTAGCTACGTACTAGTGTTACCAATGCATTTTAGTTGGTACATATTCTCAGATTAAGTTTATTGTAAGGCATGTTTTAGAGGGATGTAAAATTTTAATGCTGTTTTTTGTATCAATCTCCATTATTGAGTACTACTATACAACTGTAGCTACATCATACTTAAGGATAGGCAAGTTGAATAATTTGATTGAATTCTGATGAACCACATATCTGTGAAACTATAGGGTAAATACTTTGATATCTGCATGTCTGTACTAGCTATGTATATGGTACAAACTTTAGCCATGGAAATACGTACTGACAAATTTGATAGAGTTTTTAGAGATTCAATACTTTCTGCTTCAATATTTTTGTTTCTATTACCCTATGACTACTTTCATATTCATACATTGTGTGGGCATCACATGTGTGTGTAGTACTTTTTAAGGGCTTCACCATTAAGCGTAAAGCTTAAATTTCCATTTGTTAATTATAAGTCTCTGTTTATTCTTTCTTCTCATTGTATATTAAAAACAATAACAATACATTAACAGTACTGTAACTTGTGAATTGCATGGTTTTATATAATAAGACATTAACTGAATTACATACGTACCTTAGTAATCAAAAATAAAATACCGGTACTTATTGTATACAACAATGGATAGTAAGTGTTATGTAGATGATACTAACTATTGTGCATCATAGCTACTCAGTGTTGTTGATGCAAAGTTACAACTTTGCTGTGACGGATCTTCCATTGATTTTGGCATATCTTACATTCAGGAAGCCCTTTTCGTATCTTCTTCACATATAATCCATAAACCAATGAGTGGGATAGCAAAAGAAAGGTGGTTATTGGATGCATCAAGAACTGCTCAACGTAGAAGCTCTTCATAGGTTCTATTAATATTTTTATCGTGGAATACATAAATGAGATAATCACATTCCCTATTACATCAATACCGCCTACCAACAGTAATGTAATAATAGGTTTAACCTGTGCACGAAGCTGTTCAACTATCTTCTGAAGCTGTTTTGCTTTTTCTTCATTTCCCAGTTTTTGATTCTCTTTAGCTCTTCTGTTTGATACAACAACTTTATAATGCAGAATGACACTGGTTACTATTATAAATGCTGCTGACATTAGTCGAGGAAGCACAAAGAATGGAACAACAATGGGATTATAATAAATTAGTGCTAAGGGCCACACTATACTAACAGGTACTATGATGGTAATCATTATTGTTAGAATCAGTGATAGTCCCCACATCGATGCTATTATACTGATAACTGTTTTTGCTGTCATGATGCTCCTGTGACGATAAGGAAATACAATAACTACAAAGCGTTCCATGGCTAAAGTGATTGGTAATAGAACAGTCATAAAATGATTTAATGGAAACAATGGGAAAAACAATGATTTTAACACAGCAACAGCAAATTCAGAATTCAAATCAAGTAGGTATAGGATCATTATAAGATATTGTGAGATACCTTTAGATATTATAGTAGCAATATCAGCAGCAAGCAAATTTGCAACAAGAAAGTAATACTTAGTATGAAGCTCTGTAGTCCACCATATGACATTAATAACCATCACAGCTGGAGTTATCACAACAGTAGCCACCAATAGTATGATAATCATATTGAGGTAAGTAACAAATTTTGGTACTTCTTCAGTGCAAGTATCATTTGAAGATAACAACTGATTGAAGAATTGGTTACAAGGATCCATTCTGTACTACAGCAAAGATTCAAGTCAAACTTCTACTTTTCAAAGTTGTTGAGTTGTTGTGTCCATATGTATAGAAAGGTGAAGATTCACACTTTATTACCATTAAAATTTACCTCTTTATTACACATAGTGACTGTTATCAACTCTTTAGATTAGTCAAATAGTATTAAGTATTATATGTAAAACTGGTCTAGCTGTCCCTTAATATGAAGGGTAACGATATGATATCTTACACCATATATTTTCTCAAATAGAATCCTTTCTTGTTACTGACTTGTTTGCTACTGCTTGTGAACACTCTTGAACTACAGTATAATGGTCCCTTTTATTTAATTATTTTTGCATAGGCGCTTGTGGGTCATTAATGTATTTTCATAATTAGTGATTCTATTGTATACAAAGACTCTTTGTATTTTTGTCAATGTAGTGTAAAAGTACGTATGTTTATGAGAGAGGATGCTCCTGCCTATATACCTGAAACTGTCTTGTTGCTCACTTGTCGTCTTTGCTAGTTCCCGCACATCGGGTGGTGCTACTTCACATGTGGTGACAGGAGTGGGATTGCAATCATCGGATGATAATCTGATAGCCTATCAATGCCGAATATTGGATGACAACCCAGTCAAGGGCTAGCTACCAACAATTAGACAAATCTTTAGGGATGGAGCAGATGTTGAAGATTATGGAGCAGATGATGCAACAGCTCATGGAGGACCGCTGCATATGAGAAGAAGAGTTTGCTGCAGAGCGCACCAGATGGGAGAGGGCAGCTGAGCAACGAATTGTGACCATGCAGGTGCAGAAAGAGACCTTGATGAAGATACCTGGAAGACCGAGCCACCTGCTGTGAGGCTTCTGGGTGGCGCTGCTTAGTCTAGCTAACTGAACAGGATGATATCAAAGCTTATCTTATTACCTTTGAGAGGATTATACAGGCTTACGAAGTACCAAGGGAGCAATGGACCTACTATCTGGCATTGCAGCTTATGGGGAAAGGCCAGCAGCAGGTGTTTGCAGCCTTACCCCCTAGTGAGGCCAAATCCTACGATGGCATGAAGACTGCCATCCTCCTGAGATATGGTGTTAGTGAGGAGACATATTGATGGCAATTTAGAGCTGCGAGCAGGACAGATGGAGAAATTAATTGCGAACTAGCCATGTGGTTAATGGAAGTGGCTGAAATCTTACCATACAATGCAGGAGGTCCAAGAGGCAATCGGAGTTGAGCAGTTCCTCAACATTTTACCACTTGAAAAGAAGGTGACAAGAAGCTGAGGACCTGTGTGCAAGCTGGAGAGCTGGCTGATGAATATGAACTGGTCAGGAAAATAGGGTCTCAGAGTTTTCACTGAAGAAACAGTCTACAGGGATCCCAAAGAAATGGTGTGGCTACTGCAAAATGCCAGGCCATGCCAAGAATGAATGCCACAAGTTACTAGCAAGGAGGGACCGGAGTCACAAATAGAGAATCGTCGGGGCAGGAGCCAGGTAGAAGGCCCCACTCCGATGCTTTAATTGTCATAAGGAAGGACACATAGCAGCTAACTTCCCAAGTGAGTCAGCTTTACTTTATGAAATGCCTGCTGCTGTAGGTACCGCACCTCCCAAGATGGATACTTGGTGGAGGGCTGGCACTGGAGAGGGGAAGTTTGTATCAGAATACAGTGTGGAAGAGAACCATGGTGAGACAAGAACTGGCACCCTCAGAGAAAATTATAGAGGGAGACGTGGACACAATTGATTGTACTCATGATGACAATGTATTGTATCCTTTAGCAAATGTTCAGATGGAAACAGATGACAAAGCTATAGCGGCAGAAGCAGTAGTCTCAACCATATTACCTGTATCAGTCCTTCTGCACATGAAATCAATAATGTTTGGCATGTGAATAATTTGATTTGATGTGTTTATATGATGCATGTTAGTAATTAATAGAGCAATCACATGCATTCAAACAATAATGGTGGTTGATAATACATAGATTTGATATTTATCAATAATAGGTATTAGTACTCTTTTGCTGAGTACCACTGCTAAGCAAACCAATTAACAATAGAGGAGGGATTAGTATATAAATACAACCATGAAAATCAGGATGTTTCTAGAGTGAGATTCAGTGCAAAAGTTGATCAAAAGTACGTAGATAACTTATACTAAGTTATTACAAAAATCATCTTGATGAAATTGATTATACAAATAATGGATAAGTGATCATGTCAATTGTTGTTTAGTGCTGTTGATGTAAAGTAATAACTCTACTCTGGTGGGTATTCCATAGAATTTGGCAAGCTGTACATTTGGGAAGCCTACCACGTATCTTCTTCATGTAAAATCCATTAACCAGTGAATGGGATAGCAGAAGGAAGGCGGTTATTGAATACATCAATAATTGCTCAAGGTAGAAGCTTGTATTAGGTCTTACAGAATGTTTAATTGCAAAGTACATAAATGAGATAATTATGTTTCCTATTATATCAATACCGTGACTAATGTAAATGTAGGCTTAACCTGTGCACGAAGCAGTTGAACCAGCTTCTTAAGTTGTTTAGCTTCTTCATTTCCCAGTTTTTCATTCTCTTTAGCCCTTCTGCTTGATAAAATGCAGGAACACATTGGTAATTATTATAAGCACTGCTGATACTACGTAGTTGAGGAAGCACAAAAAATGGAATGACAGTGGGATGATAATTTAATGCAAGGGGCCAGATAATATCAGCAGGCACAATGATGGTTATCATTAATACCAGAATAAGTGATAGTCCCCACATTGCTGCCAGCATACTGATGACTGTTTTGGCTGTCATGATGCTTCTGTGACAATAAGGAAATACAATAACAATCATGCGTTCTAAGGTTAAAGTAGCTGGCAATAGAATGATGAGCAAATGGGTGAGGAGAATTGTTGGAAAGACTACTAATTGTAATACAGCACCAGCAGATTCAGAATCTAAATCAAGTAGATATAAGATCATTACAAGATACTGCACGGTAACTCTGTTCATTATCACAACAATGTCAGTAACAAGCAAATTGGCAACAAGAAAGTAATACTTAGTATGAAGCTCTGTAGTCCACCATATAACATTAATAACCATCACAGCTGGAGTTATCACAACAGTAGCTACTATTAGAACAAGTTGATGTTCTACCATCTAAAAACCAGGCGATGTGTAAGTTATACCACTGTTAATTCAGTGTATTGTAATAGTAATTAATGACGTCACGAGTAAGTCATGTGAGCAAAGACTCATCACTAAGGGGCACATAGCAACGCATACAAATTTAATTCCTTTGTTTAAACTGGCTTTATACTCCAGTACTTTAGTGATAAAACTTTTTAAAAGTAGTACAAAGTTGTTTTAAGCCGAAATTCTTACTGTAACACTATAGGTTAGTCTTGTATTATAAGCTCCGCAACCCGCATGGCATGCCCACTTTCAAAACTGAAGTGCTCTGTCTTGTTAGTAATGTACAGCTGTTCAAACTGCTTTTACTATGGAATGAACGGCTAACACTGCATTACCTTGTTGTTATTTGGCAATAACTCACGATGCGCTTCATTACTAAGGCCCCGCCCATCAGTAATATCGATAGCAAGTGTCATAGAAAAGCAGTAGGACTTATTTGATTGGTTATTCAGGCTTCATTTCACGTGAATGGTTTTTAATAGCCTGGGGGGCGGACACACACGCACACACACACACTGACGTTTTCACGAAAACGATTTCAAGAAACCAGGCGCGCGCCTGGTTTAAAAAGTACATTAAAGTAAGTAACAGACAGTGGTATTTCTTCAGTGCCAGTATCATTTAAAGTGAAGGACTGATTGAAGGATTGAGTACTAGGCTCATTTCCTTTGTTTTCACTACACAATAGATCTTAGGTTACCAGAGTTGTAGTCCCCATGTACATAGTATAGAAAGGTTAAGATTTACACTTTATCTACATTCTAATTGTCATACATACTAACCACTATCAACTATGATTAAAATACCGTATGATACAAAATTTTGGCGAATTTGGCAAATTGAAATAGATTCGCCAAAATTTTCCTTAAAATTTAGGTAGCTAGCTATGCGGCGTGCAAACGGCACGATGTGGTGTTGTTGAAGTATATAGTTTCAGTTAGAGTCGATCTCAAAAACAACCTCTAGCTAGGGACCGGCCGATTATGCCAGCATAATTTTGAGCATAATAGGTAGCTAAAAGCATCAAGCATAATGCCAGCATAATAGGAAGTGATTGGCTAAAAATATTATTATTTGTACTACTGTAGTGTGTAAAACTTTAGATATACTCTAATAGAACAGTCACCATGTTAAATATTTTATGATACAAGTGAATATACTCTAATAGAACAGTTTCTACATGAGCATAATATTGAGCATAATAGGTCAAAATTTTGAGCACTGCAGCATAGCATAATAGGTAAAAAAATAAGCATAATAGGCCGGTCCCTACCTCTAGCCTACCTCCATAAAATTCCTTCTTTGGTGATTTCTTCAGTCAGTGCATGCATTAATGATCGACTGCCAATAGCTACATCATAGCGATAATGGGCACTCAGCTGCGCGTAACTGACTAACTTCATAAATCCTTCCATTGTTTTAACACCAGCTCAGAAATACAAAATGGGGAAGAGCCGCTGAAATATATATAGGGAGAACCTCGGTAAAATGTTATTTCGTTGCTAAACGCGCACCATGCATCGATATGACATTGCACATGATGCAACACTGGGATGCGTGTGAAAGTGAGATGTATAAGAAGGTTGTTTTGTAGAAATTATGATTATAGCTACAGCGAAATTCTGTAGGGGTAGGCATTTTTCTGTATGTCAAGCGTATAGCTAAGTCTTGCTAAGTTAGCAACAGATAATATAGCGCTGCCTGTCTAGCGATTTAATTGTAATCCCAGTTTGAAAATATTATCTGCCAATACTTGTTGTGAGCTTATTCATCAAAATTTTATCCCTCCAAAATTTTGTATCGTACGGTATGTATCATATTTGTACACTTATCTAAATGGACAGCTTAATCATAGGATACATTTCAACCATACGTATATTTAGCTATTTAGCTATTTGAATAGCCTTTATCACTACCATGGGGTGAAAATAACAGTCAGCCATCAGCCAATTTCGGTCAAATTAGCATGTGGCCGCCCATTTCCTTGTTTGTCTGACACATTTCAGATCAAACAAATCTTGGTAATGCATGTTTGACATTTAGCAATGTTATTGTAGCTAACACAAAACAAATTTTTCGTTGCTAGGAGATAAACAAGCTAGGAGGGATGTTTACACTATGGTATATGCTACTCCCTCCTACCTTGTTTATCTCCTAGCAACAAAAATTTCTTTGTGTTAGCTTCAATAACATTAGTCTTTTTGAACAGTGGCCAGTTGACTGTTGGCATGTTAGATCAACCATAAAGTTGGTCTGACATTTGGCTGGCTACTTTTGAAAAGTTATTTTCATCCCTGTACATGTACTTTAATAATGACATAGCTAGATTGTCAAGTGTAATATTTGTATTTTAATTTGTGTTTTATTGCCATATCGTATTGTAAGATGATTACAACTCAACTTTACTACATTTCAGCTCACCTCAAATGGACTTGAACTTCTAGGGATTTCCTGTTCCATCAAAGGATCTAAAAGCATAAATTATGAATACACTATCCATACATTGATAATATTATGTATCATTATTGCTAGTATACGTCATCTAAAATTTAAAACATCTACTTAATTAAAGGCCATCTTTGTGTCTGGCCATCTTTGTGTCTGTCCATCTGCATTTTCTGGAGATGAATCAGCATTCAACAAACAATAAAATGGAAGCCAGTGGACAATACAGTAAAAAATTCAATATTTTACACAAAAAGGTTGCCTGTCAAATCATTCTTTAGTAACTCCACATCATACCATAGTAATAATACAATAAGTTTAAAGATTTCTGGGACACAAGAGATGTTTAAAGAAGGTACACCAAAACTACAGTATACGTACGTAATATATAAATGCTACGTATACAAAAACCCCTTGGGTGTAAAAAAGTTAGATGATGGAAATTGTTTGTCAAAGTATAGAGCATGAGGTGAACCCTTGCACCAAATTTGGTTTCAATCAGAGTAAAACTGAGGGAGGTACAGTAGATCAGTGATAAATATCTGCATCATATTTTATCATATTTTATCATAAGAAGTATGCAAAAATAAAATCCCTTGTGATAATGGCATCGAAGAAGTAGAGAGTCTGCAGTGCCAGTGTACACACTTCAAACCAGCGAATTGAATTCGTAACTGTATACATTGTGTATGTACGTATTTATACAAATTCAAAACTCATTATTATTCACCCGTTTACTAGACAATTAGTACCTTCATTGTTTGAAGAATCAATATCCCGAAGTTCATAGACATCGTTTTAGCCATTCTTCTGATACAGCCTTATAAATGCCTTCCTGTCACCACAAAAATTTTTAACCGGCAGTCGTTTTTCTTCTTCTTTGTTTCTTTCTTTTATTTTTATCGCACACTTTTTCGGCGGATTGCGGGAGCTTTCGTGAACCCCGGAAGTTTTTTTCAAACTCTCTTTTTATACATTCACTTGTTTGTCTAATAACTCACTCATTTCTTCATAGATTTCAGCCAAATTTGTATCAGCACTTCTCCTATGTATGCTCTACCTGTCATACTATTATTAGTGTGAAGTAAACACTTGAATGTATTCGAGAAGGGCTATTACACTGCAGGTTGATAGTTGTCATAACTTGGACCCCCTTCGAATGATTTGCATAAACTTTCAGATATACAATCTATATTGATGTATCACTCTGTAGTGAAAGTTAAAAAAAAATCTCGGGCTTGAGTTTTTCAAAATTAAGCTTTAAAGTTTAATTTGCAATATTGTGTGCTAGGCACGTACAAGTTATGCCCATGCAGTACTTCGCTAGTAATAACACATGTTTATACTTCCAAAAAAGTAGTGATATGCTAAACAAAAACACCCTGGGTATAAAAAAAGTGCGAGGCCAATCAGAAGCTGCACTGCAAATAGGTATGTGTGACCAAAAACTTTGATATCAGTTGAGGCCAAGAACTTACTTATTAAAAATCTTTTTAATTACTTGAATGACATACAATAGTTTATAGCATATTTTCACAACTATGATTGGCTTTGTCACTTGGCCACCTTTTTCACACCATCATTATTAATAAAGGTGGCCAAGTGACAAAGCCAATCATAGTTGTGAAAATATGCTATAAACTATTGTATGTCATTCAAGTAGTTAAAAAAGATTTTTGATAAGTAAGTTCTTGGCCTCAACTGATATCAAAGTTTTTGGTCGCACATACCTATTTGCAATGCAGTTTCTGATTGGCCTCGCACTTTTTTTTACACCCAAGGTGTTTTTGTTTAGCATATAGTAACAGGTACTTGTTGTGATTGTAAGATTCTATTTTTATCGTCATAACGTTCGTGCATGTTAGTGATAGTGATTGTGGGTTTACCAAAAATTTTTATAAAGCTGCAGGACTTATAATGGGCTGAAAATCACTTTAAATCGCTTAATAAGGATAACATAATGGTGAGTGTTATAAATAAAACGATTAGAGTAGATTGATATAGATGCAGTCGCACAGTAAATTGATTATTTTTATCACATGAGAAACTCACCTCAAATGGCATCCTTTGGCTTATATTGTAACACTGTAAGCCACTCTCTTTTTAAATGCTTCACTACCGCTAGGCATGCCCACTTTCAAAACTGAACTACCCCGCTTTGTTTGTAATGTACAACTGGTTAATTAAACATCTTTTTTATTGTCAAACGAATAGCAAATACATCATTACCTTACTCTTCATTGGCAGAAATCAAAACATGCTTCATTACTAAGACCATGCCCATCAATAACAATAGCAAGTGCCATATAACAAAACCCAAAAAGTAGTAGGACCTTTATGACTTGGTTATTCAGACTTCATTTCATGTGACTGGTTTATACTGTAATAGCCTAGAGTGTGGGGACACATACACACACACACACACACACACACACACACACACACACACACACACACACACACACACACACACACACACACACACACACACACACACACACACACACACACACACACACACACACACACACCGACTTCCCGCAAAAGTAATCACATACCCACTCGGTTTAAAAATTGAATTGAAATGCACTTCCTTTGAATACACTGGAATACAAAGTACCGTATTTACTTGGTTAAATGCTGTAGCATTTATTACCTTAGTCTGAAAAATTGATGCGGCGACTATTCAAGTTCGACCACTATTTGATACTCCGAGACGACATTTATACCCATAATTTGGAAATCCATTGTGGCAGTAAGCAAGCCCAGCTACTATTCATTTAACCAAGTAAATATGCTATATGCATAGCAATAGAGTAATGAATGTGATGTGCGATACGTATTGATACAGTATAACAAAATACCGTGATATTCTACGTAGATGTATCGCAATATGATACAGCTACATAATTATGTTGGTGTATTGATATTTTGATTAGTTCAGTCTTGTGTCATTTAGCATGTAAGCAGTTTTGTTTAACTGTTTTGTAGACTGTTTCAGCTTGTTTTCTAACAATGCAGTGGATGAGTAGTATATACTGAAGGATGCAAATTTATTGGACACCCACAAAATTAATTAAACATTAGGTTTGTCATGAAAACTGGATGCATCACAATACTGTATTGTATCGTGACTACACATCATTTAGATACCGATACAGTGTTTCAGATGTATCGTACATCATTACAATAGAGACTATATGTAGGCATATGAAACTACAAAGTAGACTAGAGACACACAGGAGACTATAGGTAGGGTATAGGATACTAGGCACAGGCATAGGAGACTATGGGTAGTCACTGCAGACTATGTAGGTACTGGTAGGCATGATACTATACACTGTAGTCCATTGTAGAGCAGTTGATTACTTAATACCTTATGAATTAGCCATGTATAATGTGTCTACACCTGCACGAGGTACATTTGCTATTTCACAATAATATACAGGTCACATGAATGTATATAATATGTACAGTGTACATACTTTTATCCAGTGAGTACATTTTACTTATTCTTGAGTCAATCTTTCGTCTTGAACTAGAACGAACCTCTTTTTGCAACCTATACATGGGGATTTACATACATCATGACTTACATGTATAAACAAAATATACTAACTGAGTGGACTGTTGTTTCAAAGCACTTGTAGCTGGTGACCTTTCTCCATACACCATGATGTAAAACTGTATGCACAAAAGACACAAATTGATTACTCATTCAGTATAAATGTACACTGTACATACATAATGTACGTATTATATAAAGAACAAGAAGGAGACACATACATAACACTGTAATGACCGTATGTATAATAAGTACGTATCTATATTAAAATACGTACGTACACATGTTCGAATGGTATTTATCTCTATTAAAAATATGCAACTATGTAAAATACACACATCAGTACTGTATCAATTGCTTTGTTCTGAAACATTGTGACAACTAAACTACGCATTGAAGTGACAGTTTATACTTGATAAAATATCCTTAACACGCATGTATTTATTTATGATACCATAAATTTAAAAAATGTAAATATATGTACCTCTTCACTTTCATGAAATAGTGGACAGAAAACAGATTCTATAAAGTTGTATACTACATCATTCAATCTGTAAGGAATTAATAAAATTTTGCATATATGAATCAATGTAGTCACTACATACGCTACTTACGTAAGTACTCCTTAAGTGTAAACACACCAACATACTATGGGAAACTGATAAGTATTTTCAGTACAAAGGTTAGTCATTATTCTGTATTGTATCAAGACTGTATCCAGTACAACATGCACAAGAAACAAGGTGATATGTCTTCTATATATGTACAGGAAGGCAACTACACATCTTAAAGTTAGATGGGCAAAAATACAATTGAACATTCCGTAGGCATCTACGTACAAAAGTGAGCATTTATTAGGCAAAAACATATAGTAGACAACTAAAAAAAGTTAAATGAGGAAAGTTAAATAGTAAAATTAAAATAGCAGGTTACGCTAAAGTATTATGGTATGTAGCTATACTAATAGTATAATAATTCCAACATGGCATTACTACAGAACACACAGGAAAGCATGTAAAGAGTTTAAACTGGCTTTACACTCCAGCACTTTAGTGTGAAAACTTCTTTAAAAAGTCAAAATTTTTCTTGCAACTGGAGCCAGTCCCACATAACCAGGCTAATGCCGCAAACATTATAACAAGCGCTTGCTGGAATGGTCTGTTATACTGACTGTCAATTTCCGTCACAGCCTCCATGATTCTACCATGGCTGCTAATACATTAAGCACATTTGATGCAAAGGGGTGAGATAAAGTAGATCCTAGTTTAAAATTGGTTTCAAAATATACTTGTGACTTCAAAATAAGCTAATATTGATCACCTAAAAACCGATGCAACTACGTACCTTACCACTATAACAACAATATCACTAGAAAGTCACATGTTGAAGGATTCATCACTAAGGAAGACATACCATAGCAATAGTTGAATTTTCAATGTATATTGCACAGTACCCTTTCAAGTAAGTTTGTAGGCTAAACTTCCTTCTAAACACCTAGCCTTTTAATGGCTATGCAACATCCACATTAAACTGTTTCATTTTACTACTACAGTACAGCTTGGTAATAAGTGCATGCATTTTACTTGCAAAGAGACTCGTGCTCGCCTTTCTAGTGATTCGTGAGCATACGCAGCACACCTCGCAGCAAGTATGCACTCCGTTGTGTTTGAATTGGCAGGTAAGCGATCCTGCTTAGCCAGGATGCCATTGTCATATTGTGGAAGGAAGCCCAAGCTATCAATCCTTCCTCGTGGAGTGTAATACTTTGATGGTCACGATAGTTTTGAACACATGCCAGAAGTGGGCGGCACCGCACAAATCTTTGGAGGCTAAAGCTCACGTAGTGTTATCTTTTCGTAACCACTGTTATAATAACAATGGTGAAAAGGCTTATTTAATGGTGCAAACAGATTCCCACGTATCTACTTAATATAGATAGCCTTTTTTGGTCATTACTAATATCACACCCATCTTAGCAAAAGGGTGACACCAACATTTTATCCATGTGCAATTATTGCATTTGATAACTAATCAATGTTTTCCAGCACGCACGCACACACACACACACACACACACACACACACACACACACACACACACACACACACACACACACACACACACACACACACACACACACACACACACACACACACACACACACACACACACACACACACACACACACACACACACACACACACACACACACACACACACACACACACACACACACATTGATGTTACAAGAAACCAGGTATGTATTAGTTGCTGCCAAAAGAAGCCTTGAATGTACATGGTAGCTATTTGTGTATACTTTGGCTGTATACAGTTGTACGTAGCAGGAATAGAATCCTACCATTTCATGGTTCTCCCCTACCCACTGCCTCTATATAATAACTACTACTACTACTACAACTACAACAAAACTTTCTAGGAGGAACTTCTGTGGCAACTGCCAAAATCCTATAGCTAAACATATTTTGTGGTTGATCCCTAGAATATTGGTTATACATACTTACTACACTAAACCAAAAAATCCCTTGAATTTAGTAGTATATGGTATAATACATGTAATATAATACCGAGAAAGAACATCCGATTTCTTTAAACCTTCAACTTGCTCCATGGGTGTACTAAACTGTAGTGCTATATGTGAAACATGTGTAGTCAATATATTTACATAATATTACTAAAACCACATAATATACAATTATATTCTTATGTATAAGTGTATATGTATACACACATATATAGTCTCCTATGCATGCCTACCTAGTCTTTTATTACTGGACAATATAGTCACGAAGTTATGGTTATTTTAAACCAGGTGCGTGCCTGGTTTCTTGAAATGGCACAATTTCATAATTCTAATTGTTTCATGCACACACACAACCATTGCCCCTAGCAACTGAATATTATATTATTTGCAGATACGGGGTCCACAGTAGTCCTTCCAAACTTTAAAGAGATTGCACTGGCTCCTTATTCTATTGTTCATTGAATGCTGATTCATTTGAGCTATGTCAAGTTACCATGAATTTACGTTCAAGCAAAACTACATTGATTTTAAAATTTTGTGTGACTGTGATGGCAAAATGGCTTATTAAGCACTCCAGTGGATCAACTACAGCTCTTAGGAATTTATTAACACAAACTTCATGCAGCTTGAGACCAAAACTATCAAGTCGATGCATGTACGTAGATATATATGATTGGATTACGTACAGTATGTGTATACCTAAAAAGTAATATTGGTATCATTAGCATTAGACTCTCAATATTCTAAGAAGTTACAATCATGTGGTATCACTATTTATTAGGGCTGAAATACACATTGAAATATAACCTTTGGACTTCCTTTATAAGGCTTTGAAGTTTTGGTATTGTATAAATTACTCATGCAAAATGGTTATGGATGTATGTTGGGTGCTTAAATTAATGTTAGGGCTTCTACGTAATAAAAATAGTGCAGGAAACAAAATTACTATTCCACTTTCAAATTACTAGTGCTGGGACAAGGTTTGAAGGTTCAGAACCTTCGAATGGTAAATATCCTTTGGAAGGTTCGTAGCCATGGTTACTAAAATTAATAAGCAATCCAGTAGCTTTGTTTGAAGTTGCTTCTTGGTCATAGTTGCATAATGATAATATTATGCATTAGTGAATAAATGTATGTAACCTGTTGATATGTTCTTAGTTCTTACTAATTTAATATCATATTCTTAACCAGTTTTAGCTAGTATTGGTCATTTTTATAATGGTAACACCAAACCTTCAAACTTTCGGTCAATTTTATTAAAGAAGATTCGAAGATTAAATTTCAACCTTCATCACAAAACTAAATTATATACAGTGTATGCACCTTGTGTGATGAGTTTAGTTAATTCATCATCTACTAACACCCGATCAGTAGTAGTGTCTACTAGGTAGGTTTTATAAAGAGTAGTAACCTAATATGAACAATAGACATGTATAACATCCTTTCATAAGTACATAAGCAAACGTTACGCACGTACCTCATCCATGAAACGTGAGGCTTTCTGCTCATTAGTAACAGATGATAATTTAGATACTAAATCATCTGTAAAGTAAATGCAATATATGTAATTGTTTAATACTTCAATATACGTATCCCACTGTGTGAGTGGCTCAAAGTGTCCCACTGTAGATATATCATGGGCGGCTTCTTTCATCTCCAGGTTGTAAACCAGGGGTGTTTGTGGTCTTTTATAAAACTTGAAAACAAGCCAGTTGATTGTATTAATATCAATAGAGTACAGGGGGAGATGAAGCAAATGTTATGCACAGTAACTGCAATAGGTTAGCAGTGTTTGGCTAATTGCTAGCATTTAGTGAAGGTAAATGAGCTAAAACAGAGTGGGCAATATATTGGTTATTACATAGCATATTGGGATTTTCCTGGCATATACGTATGCACCCACCACCCTTGGGCATGCAGTGTCCTCAAGCATCATATCCATATATTAGACAAACCCCTCCTTACTGTGTTATACTGTAACACATACTTGTATACCTTAGCATATGTTACATACATACGTAGATTAAGTTACTGTTAAAATCATACATAACTACTTACCTAGCATTAAATATGCTTGTAGCACATTCACTGCTCCATTGGCTTTCATAAAGTTCATGAAAATATACAAATATTCTTGTCTTTGCAGTATGTCAGTTGTAGATAATTTAAGCTTCTAAAAATTAAAGAACATTTTCACTACACGTATGTGTGTATCTATGTACACATATAACACACAGGGCTGAAGCAGCTAGAGGGGGCAAATTGAGGCTTTTCGAAATGTAGGGGGGCTTATCTTATAATCACTAATAATACATAGAATTTCAATTGTGCATTCCAAACCTAGGGGGCAAGAATTAACCTAGGAGGGGCGAATCCCCCTGCCCCCCTTAATGCAGCCCTGATACATACGTATGTATACACATATACATACATGTACGTAGATAAACAGTAATAAAGACACACTCTTTGACAGTCATACTTACTGAGGCAGTAGTATAGCTTGGTGTAACTATACCAGTGAGTAACACAACATTTGGCGTAGGGTGCTCTGTCTTTAACATTCTCTGCAAACAAAACCACATGTACACAACAATGTGTGCACACATACAATTATACTTCTAGGTATACATCTGTATTTATCACATAATTCACTTGAAATTGCTATTGTGTCATATAATTATATGCACTCAGCAGTGTTTCAAGAAAATTAATATCAATTTTGAACTGCTTAAATGCAGCCATATTGGCTTTGGCATAGCTACATATCTGTTACGTAGTTCTCAACATTATAACAGCCACTGAGCAAATATCAGACCTATCAGGACAGTTTTCTGGTTGCTAGTAATTTCATAACTCATGGAAGTAAGGTGGTGGGTGGGGTCGATAGAGACAGAGGATAGTGGGGTGGTGGTGGAGGGCAGGAGATGGAAAAATGGTAAAACTCATTTGTTGGAGCAGCATGGCAACCAGAAATACGTACCCAAGATCACACTACAAGACTTAGGAGACATGTAGCTACAGTGAGAGTAATTCTCACTGAACTATGCCTTCTGTTAGAGCCATTGTCTTGGAAAACAGACCAACTAGGCTAGGCCAGATGACAATGCATGAGTAGTGGTTGAGTGTAGCTACTACATACACGTATAAGCGCAAACAATAAAACGGATTTTGGTTACCATGTATGCTTATTCATTACTTGATTAATTATACTATAGGAGGAATATGAGCCATATGTGTACTGACAGTATTACAAGACCATCAAGAAAAGACAAGATCCAGCACAGTGACCCAAGAGGAATGAGCATTATGAATACAAAGGAGTCCAATTATTTTGCTACATACTAATACTGGCAGTTGTTAGAGCACACATTAAATGCTGACCATGTGCACATTTAAGAACATACATACAGCTTTAATACTAACTAGAAAACTACTCATCAAGACCCATGATGTGCATGAGGCCAAGAAGAAGTGCAGAAATGCGACCACTGAGTAACATGTAGCACTGCCAGTCAAGTTTGCTACAGTAGCTAAGCCGCCATGAAAGCTATTGCTTGGCTATTACAGATTCAGAGCGTTCTTGCTATACAGAATCAATAATCTGAGAATGGAGGAAATCGACGCCACAATTCCTAAGTACTAGTCATTGCAAGTTTTATGGTGCTCGTTCGTGCACCCAAGCCCGAAAAACCATCATTTTCAGCCTGATTCGCTTGTAAGTCGAGAATTAGTACCTTCATTGTTTGTAGAATCAATAACCAGTAGTTCATCTAAATCGGTTCAGCCAGTCTTCTGATACAGCCTTATAAAGTCCTTCCTTTCACTTAAAAAACTAATTTTACACAGCAGTTTTTTTCTTTTTCATTTTCATTGCACAATTTTCATGGGCTTGCAGGAGCTTGCATGAACCCTGGAAGTTTTATTTTCAAATACATTCACTTGTTTGTCTAATAACTCACTCATTTCTTCAGCCAAATTTGTACCAGCACTTCTCCCATGTATGCTCTACCTGTCATACTATTTTCAGCCTGAAGTACACACTTCAATGTATTTGAGAAAGGCTATTACACTGCAGGTTGATAGTTTCCATAACTTGGACCCTCTTCAAATGATTTGCATAAAATTTCAGACACACAAATCTATATTGATGCATCATTCTGTAGAGAAGGTTTTAAAATTTGTAGGGCTGAATTAAGCTTCAAACAATATTGTGTGCTAAGCAACTACATGTGATGCACAGTACTTGAACAGTCGGCTGCCAGACATTTTTCCTAACAAAAGCCATGAGTTGCCGGTAGTTTCTTGTTTGTCCAGACATAAATGCTGATCAATTACACACAATTAAGTTATAAGCATGAAAATGTTTTGTTTAGGTTGGTGGGTAACAATACAATACAACAACATGTTATTATTATAATAACCCTTATGAAAAAAAAGTATTGCTACAAGCCTGTTTATGGTCAATTTGTAATGGAAACAGGCCTTTGAGTGTTTTGCCACAGTCCTGTTTAATGTATCATGCTTGCCACATGCTTGTAATGGTTGGCAACTAAATGCCTGTCACAGGCTTGGTAATAAAAACTGAATATTGGTAACAAATTATCATGCCTGTTAACTATGTGTGTAGTACTGTCGCAGGCTTGGTAATAAAAACTGAATGTTGGTAACAAATTATCATACCTGTTAACTATGTGTGTAGTACTGTCACAGGCCCGTAGTTCTAGGCACTATCTATCACAAGCCTGTTTACCATAAAAGTAAGAATCAAGTACATATGTGACAAGCCTGCTATGCTCAATGGATATATAAATTATCATATAATAATTTTGTACACAGTATGCAGTATATACAACAATTATATTAATACATATAACATAATTATTATAACTATAACATAGATGGTTACAAAGCTATAGCTATGTGCTAACTGATGTGCCTAATCTTTTTCATGTGTTGGGTTGTTCAGCAATAAAGTACACTGATGGAAGTTCTTCAAAGGCAATAGAAATACATAGCTTAATAGCAGATACTTCTATAGCATGAACACTGCTTCCACTTTTACAGGAATAGACATGTATGTGAGGGACTCCACAGTTTGTAATTTCATCCCCAGGAAACAGTTTAATGGGATTTGTAAAAGGCACTATGATTGCATATGTTTCAGTGTAGTCAGTAACAAAGTATAACACTTCACCATGACAGTGGTCAGAATTGTGCAGATAAGAAACTGTGTAAGTATTTCTTTTTTTGGGCTGGGTATGTAAGCGTGAATGCACTGCAGAATTATTTAATAAAATTCTTTTAAATATTCCCAGATTTTTACTGATAGTTACGGTATAAAGCGCTGTCTGGTGCATAGAATTGGATAATGAAGATACACGGTTCACTGGTCCTATGCCACTACAGTTATTCCCTAGTACTACAGAATTCCCTGTAGTATGCGACACAGATATCATTTGATAGTACACATCAGCTGCTTCAGATCCTAATGGCAATTTATCCTGTATGATGTATGGTAGTTTTTGCGTAATTCCAATCGCTTCTATTATCTGATGGTCAATGTGTTGAGTTCCTTTAATTAAACGTAATAATCGTCCATTCATACCCTCAAATGGGAAACAGGAATACATAAATAACGGCCCATTGTTGTAAACAGACTGAGGTAAGTGAAGTAATTGGTGTAAGTTAGCTGTCATGCAATGCTTAGAGTAGTAAGCCTCCATTTTAAAACAGTAATGCTTTATCATGTTTTCTGCTTTTTCTATCATTGCTGGAGAAATTGAATGTTGCAATAGAATAAATATAGATTCAACAAGAAGCATATGATGGGCTAAATATTGATTTGGAAGAATATTGAGCATTACTGGAATTGAGTAGAAAAGCAACCATGAGCGATACTCTGATGCTTTCCAGTAGTGTCTGTGATGTTGGATACTTCTTGGAACTCTTGTTATTGTGGAGGGTGGTTTTATCTGGAGGAGTTTACTATCAGCTTCTTTTACCTGATCACCACAATACCACAGCTCCTTTGAATTTTCACTATTAAACCAGAGCTTCAAAAGCTTTTTTGTCACACCTAATAGCACACAGTGCATGTAATCAGTCACATTACCACTTATTAAATCATAGTTAGGAATGGTTGCCAGCCAGCTGGGACCTTTTACTCCAAAAACTGATTTGCGTTCAGACACTGCTTCATAGCTATGAACTTCAATATCCGTGTTTGTGCGCAGTGGTCCAGTTGGATCAGTACCATTGTAAGGATACACATGTACTTTTCCTGTAGCACTAGTCGGTAATTATTCTCCACTTTGTGTACAATGGCTGCATCCGTAATATCCATTAAATTGTGTCATGTTATGTACAATAGCTTTTGCTGGTAAATCACATGTTCCACATAAAAGCATCGCATGATAAACAAAACTATTAGGAACATCAGGTGAAGAAACTTCTATTCCTTCTAGATGTAAATTAGAAATATCATCAGCAAACAATTTAAGAAACACCAACATATTTGGCTTCTCACTGCCAAACCACAAACCAGCTAAAATTATATTGTTACTGCACCAACGCTTTTGAGGTGGTAATTCATTTATGGCTAAATACAATGGCCATATGGTAAACTTAGATGATTTGAATACAGGTATTCCATCTGTATTCCATATGAAAGAAATATTTTGCTTCTTGGCCAAAAACCCTCTATTTATAAAATGTTTTTGATAGTTTACACCATCATATATGTCGTCAATGTTTTCGTTGTTGAATTTTGTGCGATTAAATCTGTACATAAGATCATTAAAAAATCCTTTACGGTTGAAGAATGCTTTTAATTGATCAGCAATAGACAACTGTATAAAAAAACATCTATTTTGTTCATTAAGCTCCAATTGGCAGGAGGTGTTGGGGCAACTGTCACAATCTTGGTCAACAGATATACTGCATCTTGAGCAGTAGTAGTGATTTTTTAATGGTGTTTTCAAATAGCTAAAAAACTGCTTGAATTTGTACAAAGATCGAAGTAACTTGTGTGGTACTAAACAATGAATGTTAATGAGTGACAAAAGATCTTTTAGAGCTGCACCACTAAGCTTGTGGGTAATGCTAAATGTCATAATTAAAAGCATGCTAACTGCATTAGATATTTTTGCACCTGGATATATTAAATCATCTTCCATAGATTGAGCTTCTTGTGTAAAATCAACTCCACAGGATTCTGCAGTATTATCACAGCTTTCTAAAAACAAATCTTCCTCATTAATTCCTTCAATCTCATTAGCAATGCCATCTTCTGTGCCATAAACTGAGTGATTCTCTGGACCTTCTAAACAATAATCTTCTTCTGAATTATTAGTATCTATGTTTGTTGGACCATCATCAGTGCTTGTTGCTATATTCTTTCCAAATGCAGCAGTATGACTTTGAGATCTACTTGATGTAGCCTAATATAATTTTCACATACAATTTACATACGTTCTGTATGCAAACATAGATAGTAGGCATACCTCCGAGGTAGATAATATTTATAATGCAAAGTATATCCTTTGAATATATGCATGCATGCATGCATGTGTAGCTAGCTATAGCCAACACTAAACAGCAAGGCTGGTGCTATCTAAGCGCCTATAAAACATGTTTAAGCCAGCATTAAAGCGATATCCTTCGAATATAGCAAGCATGCATGCGTAGCAACACTAAACAACAAGGCTAGTGCTATCTAAGCGCATATAAAACATGTTTAAGCCAGCATTAAAGCGCCACACAATACTTAAGGGCGCCTATCGTTCCGAACCGGTCGCGCCCGCCGCAAAGTAGTTAATATTAGCCGCAATGATGAATCAATAGATATAAACACTTTTAAAGCTAATAAGCTACAATATGATAAAATGTATGTATGTATATATACATACAAAATGTTAACCTGTTTGCTTGTTTGATCGCGTCGCCACTTCTTTCGAATGGGCGTGTCGGGCGTGCACGATAATAATTCTGTTGAATCACCAGTCATCGCTTTAGGCAAAGGCGACTGCGCAGTCAGTTGTAGTGTTAAATCAATGTCCAAGCCGTTTACTTCCATATCGATTTGCTGGTAACTGCGGGAGATGATTGCGGCAAATCGATTTCTCACGGATTCGGCACCCGCGCAAACTAAAAACCAGCCAATCCCACTGGGTTGCTTAAGTACCCAGGTGCATTCCATAAAAACTTAGCTTTCTAAGCGAAGGAAACCGATAGCGTTCCGTAGTGAAACTGCAGTTAGATAGTATTAGCTACTACGAGGTAGGACATGGCATACCTACTAGTCAACTGGGATTTGGACGATAGTGTTAGCGTTATAAGCCAAAAGGCGAAAGGAATTACCTCTCGAGAGGGGCGAAAAATATCTTTTAAGTGACCAGGAAAGGGAATACACGATGGTACCATCTTAGCAACCTCAGGTATGCTGTCATACAAACGTATCTGTTAAGTTATGAAACTTTATAATAGACTGTAAGAAAGATATGGAGGCTAAGGCTCTCCTGTTGACTAAAGATGAGCAGGAAGATCAAACTAATATTGATAGTAAGTCATGGATACATTCCATCAACTAAATTTACTACCCAGTCAATTATTATCAGCCACTGTCAGCAGGAAAAGAAAGCAGCCTATGGAAAGTGCAACAACCGACAAAGAAAAATCCTGTATGGTAACTGTAGCTAATTAGTTACCTGATTGTTTAATTTTAGCTGCAGCCAAGAAGATAAAGTATACCAAATCTACTAGCGGTACAACTGATAAAAAATCTAAGCATTCTGCCAAGCTGGCCAGCCTGAACGCTAGTAACATAGCAGCCAAAGAATTGTTTTCACAGCAAAGTAGCTCTCTTGAAGTTAAGCAACTGCAGACACAATTGGAAGAGATGAAAAGAAAACTGGCCGAAGCAAATGAACAGATTAGTTTGGTATGTGTACAATGTTGTGATTTACACTATCTACGTAGCTACAATATAAATACAGATACATGAAGATCAAGATAAGTTTGAAGAATTCAGTTCAGATGAAAGTGATATTGATATTTCACCTTGTATTTCACCATATGAAGCAGCTGCAATAAAGAACAGGCAGAGAAATCAAGCCATTATTCATGATCAGTCACTAGGATTGCTAAAAGTAATCTTATTTCCAAATTCATTACTTGAACCTGTGTTCCATATAGCAAAGAAAGGATTCCACCAGTATTGACCCCACCATCAATAAAACTGTAGCACCACCTTTGACGCAATCTCCACATGATGAGTCACACACAGAATTAGTTAAGGTATCTACTTATATATCAGAGTATATCTTTTTTATTATACGTAGCTAAATTTACAAATTTAACTTCATGTACAAAAAATTTTTGTGTTATATACTACTGTACGTATGCATGTGTTTATATCACATTATACTCTGCATTACTGAATACTTTTTACTGTATAGGCATCCAGTTCAGCAGAAGATAAGAGAGAAAAGGTGCACATGCAAATACTAATATAGTTGTATGCATGAAAATACCACTTAAACTTGCAGATACCCATTCAGAAAATAGAATTGGTGAAAAACATGGGTGTGTTAATTAAGACCGCGTCACTGGCTGCTGTTTTACGGAAATCAAAACGTCAACCAACTCGGGTGTTACGTTCTTTAATGGAGGAATTATTTACTGAAGATGAGCTACGCTGTAGCTCAGTTAGGGGTAAAAAAGGAGTTCATCCTGCATTGGATAGTGAAGTCATGGATGCAATTCTTTGTAAGTATTACCTGAAAACTTACATGTATTGAAGGTAATTTTTATAGGTTATACAATGGCTAAAGGTGAGGAATGGGGGCACCCCATTACCGAAGAATCTCTGGTGCGCCAGGGAAACGAGAAGTGCTATCAAATGAGGAGGAAAAAGAAGAACAGTTTTACATATTAGCTTGTACATTATATATAGTATGTACACAGGACTGCTGCAGTATGTATACAGGATTGTTGTTATGACTATTATATTTACAACAATACAACAGGCATGTGACAAACCTAAAAGATCCATACAGGCCTGTGACTGCATGTACAGTCCTGTGGCAACCATAAACAAGCCTGTATCTTTCAAAAATTACAGGATTGCAACTATCCTGTAACGCTGTGAATCCACCATGTGACAATAAAAGTACAGTACTGTAGCAAGCCTGTCAGACAGGCTTGAAACAAGCATGACACAAGCCAGTGTTTAAAGTAAACAAGACTGTGGCAGGCTATATAACAGACTACTTATCCAACCTGTTACAGGACATTGGCATGTATGTATTTTCATAAGGGAAGTGCATATCAGATCACTTTATATTAAGTGCCAGCTAACATTAATAATGATTCATGTTTATACCTACCGAATCTCGGTCCAACAGCAGTAGCATAAATTTATTAATGAAATCCTGTAATACACACATATGCATGTACGTATTTGTTTACAATGGAAAACAGGAGGTTTATATGTATGTACAAATGTGATTGGGGCCTGAGAAATCATGACTATAGGCACAGTCTTAACATATTCAATTTTCTGGAGCAGTAGCTATCAGTGGAAAAGTATACATACTTAGTTGGATCGATAGTTGGTTTTTGAGGTCGTTACTTATGGTAGAAAAATCATTAGTCACACATATAAGGGAGTGGGCTAGTAAACTCACCTAGCCTAGCTTTATGCCAGAAAAATATCTACACTGGCTTCAGACCACACTAGAAGGAGATATGTTTTGGAGCAGTTTTACATCTTTGTATATGGCCGTACTAAAACTAATGTATTAAAACTAATGCATTTGCACTGGTGTCTGGGGCTGGACATGGTTAGCAGCAAGTCTTGTTGAAAGCAGACTGGTCATCTACATATACCAGGGATGTACCCACAGTGGTCGGCAGTGGTTGGCACCGACCACCACTCAGACAAAATGACCACCACTCAGATATAATGACCACCACTACAAACTCACTGACTAATGATAAAATATCTGCTTGAGTGAAAATGCTTAGTCTTGCTGGCCACTTTACATGAAACAAAGTGTCTACAAGGAATCCTAGACACAATTTGAGCATAATATTAAAGATCACTTAAGTTTCAGAGATTTAAAACTCCTTCATGTAACCACCACTCTCCTAAACCTGGGCACATCCCTGATATACGTACGTACTTAGGCATTTTATCTCTGTTTTAGGAAACTCTATGAATGTGCACCCATTGTAGTTACATACAATATCAAGTACTTCAAATTTTTGTGTCAATATGTCCGGTTTTCACAGGCCCAATCACATACTTAATTGTTAAATTAAAACTCACTGGTTTAGTAACAAAGTTCATTGCCAGTAGCAATATATTATCAGTGAAGAGTTGCTGTAACAGCTTTTTGATTAGCCTGTACATACACACACAACATGTGGTTGTCAGAAAAATTTATATACTACATATAAGCTCATCAACTGGGATTACAACAAAACTGAACATGGATAACATTTACTTAATTATATTGTATGTATGGGCATTGTGGGAATACTGTATCTTTAAAACAGTAAACTTGGAAAATTATAAGAGCCTTAAAATCACTAGATTTATGTACACATGTTTTTAGTAACAAAGTTTTCATCAGTACCCTTCATCAACAAAAATCTGTAATTTGATATATATTTCTAACAACTTTAATTTCCCGAGTTATGGTAAATGCTGATTTAATTTAGTAAATCACTTCCTATTACTTTATAAACTACACTTGAAACCACTATGTAGTATAGTGAACAGAATGGGACTAATACACACATACATAATTATTGTAACAATGACGAATCTCATCATCATAACTTACTTAGACTGCATAGCATCAGCTGGCATCAGATGAGGCATCACATACTCTAACAAGTGCTGCATGTATTGCTGTTCGGTCCCCTCGCCCCTAATGGCTCTGTGTAAACTACCACCATACTCCTTGATCACAGCAGCTTCTACTTCTTCCAATGTAGCTCCCTTTGGGACTATACAAAATTATTGTACTTCAATACCCAAATAATGATAGAGGAACTTAATTATATCCCAATGAAGCAATACTTCAAAGGAATCTACTGAGGTTTAACTACAGTATACCTACCAATCCTTGGATCTGGAGTTATACCCCAGCAGGAATACCTTAAGTTTTTACTGTAGATTAAACAATGTGTCTGTCAATAATCAATGGCTATAAGAACACAGATTAGTATAGAAACCAGTTGCATGTCATAGGTTGCTCTACCTTGCCATTAGCTAAGATCAAAGAGTGGAATATAAGCCACTACACTCTTAGAATATTATTGTCATTAACACATGACCTTGGCTTTGCCTCGAGACTTGTGTAAATTTCCGGGATGGAGGAAGCAGTTTTAGATTGGTAAACACAAAGTACAGCTGTGCTGCAGCTTAAAATGGTCTAGGATGTCTGCCCCAGGAAAATTTGAGATGGCACAGTTTTTCTTAAAATTATGCTCTGGTGCTCATAAATTTCACCTATTATGTTCAATATCATGCTCATGTGTAAGATTTGTCCTTAGGAATAAACTGCTGTTTTGTTTATAAATTAATTAGATTGTTTTATTTTATTAGAGCATATTCATTTCTACACAAATAATTACTACGTATGTGTAAGGTGACCATTCTATTAGAGTATATTGATCTGTAATTTTCTCTAGCCAAACACTTCCTATTCTGTTGGCATTATACATACTTGCTTCCTATTGTATCACAAATCAAATTTTGCCAACCCTGCCTACCCTATTACGGTGCCCCTGGTAACAACCTACATACAATGAAACTTACAATGGTATCCTCATAGTATAACTTATGACTAAAAACTGGTAACCCTTTAAACTTAATTGAATGATACTTGCATGGAGGGCTGGATTCCTCTCATAATTTTTTACACATATTTATTATTATACGTAGACAAGTTGATGTTTTACCATCTAAAAACCAGGCACTGTGTAAGTTAAACCACTGTTAATCAACTGCTATTCAATGTATTGTAATGGTAAATTAATGACGTCACAAGTAAGTCACATGAGCAAAGACTCATCACTAAGGAACACATAGCAACACATACAAATTTAATTCTTTTGTTTAATCCGGCTTTATACTGCAGTACTTTGGTGATAATACTTTTTAAAAGTAGTATAAAGTTGTTTTAAGCCGAAATTCTTACTGTAACACTACAGGCCAGTCTTCTTTTATAAGCTCCGCAACCCACAGGGCACGTCCACTTTTAAAACAGAAGCACTCCATCTTGTTAGTAATGTACAGCTGGGTAAACAGCTTTTACTGTGAAACGAATGGCTAACACAGCATTACCTTGCAGTAACTTACGGCGTGCTTTGTTATTAAGGCCCCGCCCATCAGTAATATTGATAGTAAGTGTCATATAAAGAAGCTGAAAAGCAGTAGGACTTGTTTGATTGGTTATTCAGGCTTTATTTCATGTGAATGGTTATTTAATAGCCTGGGGGGCAGACACACACAGACACAGATACACGCGCACACACATACCGACGTCCACACAAAAACAATTTCAAGAAATCAGGCGCATGCCTGGTTTAATAATTACAATTGTACTATTATAGCTAAGGCAGGCATGGCATATTGTACATAGCTCCTTTTAAACTAAACTGTGGCTGCAATAAGGAATTTTGGTTTATGAATAATGCTCTTGAGCAGACATACGTATGCAGTATACTATAGCTGTATTATAGCTATATTATAGCTGTATTATAGCTGTATTATAGCTGTATTTACTAGCTAATTGTTTCCTTAGTTTTACTGCAACCTCTACTCCCTTTGTAAATTTACCAGGCACATGCCAGCTAAAGGCTGGTGCACGCTTGGTTTCTTGAAATTGCTTTTATCTGCGAAGTACGTGTGTAGTATGTGTATGCGTGTGTATGTGTCTGCCTCTGGGGTTATGAATTAACTACTCAAGCTTTATTAACCAGTTAAACAAGTTCTACTGCTTTTCAGTTATGATACTTCCCATGTTGATGGGCATGGCCTTAGTAATGAATCATGTCATGAATTACTGCTAAAGTAAACTAAGGTAATGCTGTATTCAGTGGAGATTATAACAGTGGAGATTATAACAGTGGAGATTATAACAGTTGAGGAGTGATCTGACAAATGCCAGAGGTTGAGCTAACATTGTTGTGTTTTGATCTGACATAATACCTAGAAGTAATAATTAAAAAACAGTAAAATAAACTGGGAAGAGACTCCTCCTTGGGTTGGTACCATGTAGTATCTCCTAGCAACCAGGTGTATGATACATAACACTGTAGGTGACATGTATAAACAATGGCTTATACACCTGCCTATATCTTTTGACCAGTCTTTGATGTCAGATGCAAACATGTTTTGGTCAGACAAACAGGCTAATTGATAATCTCCACTGTGTATTAACATTCATATTTTACTAGTTCTGCAATTATAAAAGTGGGTGTATCATGCAGGTAGCGAAATTTTACTAGTCTATAGTGTTACATTAAGAATTTCAGCTTAAAACAACTTTGTGCTACATTTTAAAAGTTTTAACACTAAAGTAAAGCCAGTTTAAATTATTCCTTAGTAATGAGTCTTTACTCAAGTGACTTACTTGTGATGTCACTTATCAATACATTGAATAATAGTACAGTAGTAGCTGTTTAACTTACATAGCACCTGGATTTTTTACATCAACTTGTTAATTCTAGTGTTATAACTCTAGTATTGATTCTAAGTTAAATTTTTACATTACATATATCAACATCATAATACGTAATTATACAACATGTCTAACATACATAAAAATCTAAGTACGTACCTTTTTGCCGAGCTAATAAGTAAACATGTAGGTGTGCAGTGATGTCCTTTAAAAGCTTGTTTAGAACAAGTTCAGGAATATTAACCTAGGAATTATATAAACGTACTTTAATGAAATATACTAACAATATACGTACATAACTGTAAACATATCCGGTTTCCCACATGCCCCTACTCACTTTTACAACTACGACGCCATTACGTGTACACACACGCCAAGTAACATATTTACATTGCTAACACAGGCTAACAATACATATTGCTTAAATGGCTATGCTATGAAAGTTCAGAGATGAGAATACGTATGTTGCATATTCACATTACATTGACCATTAATATGTGTTAAACAGCCAGCTTCCATGCCACCCACAGAAATCAAGACTCACGATAGTGAGTCGCGAGGCCAAGAAGAAGCGCAGCAACGCGACCACTGAGTGAGTTACTTACACGTAGCACCGCCCTCAAACTCGCAAATGCTCTAGCTAAGCCGCCATTAAAGCTATCGCTTAGTTATTACCAACCCAGAACGTTCTTACTATATAGAATCAATAAACCGAGAATGGAGGAAATTGGCGCCACCATTCCTAAGTACCAGCCATTGCGAGTTTTATGGCACCGTTCGTGCGCCCACGTCCAATGGACCATCCCTTCCCACCCGATTCGCCCGTTAGCCATTCGTGTCCCCACATCCAATGGACCATCCCTTCCTGCCCGATTCGCCCGTTACTCGAGAATTAGTACCTTCATTGTTTGAAGAATCAATAACCTGAAGTTCGTCGAAATCGGTTCAGCCAGTCTTCTGATACGGCCTTATAAAGTCCTTCCTTCCACAAAAACTTTTTTGATGGGCAGTCATTTTTTTTATTTGTTTGTTTCATTTTCATCGCACACTTTTTCGTGGGCTTGTGGGAGCTTTCGTGAATCCCGGAAGGTTTTTTCAAACTCTCTTTTTGTATATTCATTTGTTTGTCTAATAACTCACTCATTTCCTCATGGATTTCAGCCAAATTTGTATCAGCACTTCTCCCATGTATGCTCTACCCGTCATACTACTTTCAGCCTGAAGTAAACACTTGAATGTATTTGAGAAAGGCTATTACACTGCAGGTTGATAGTTGCCATAACTTGGACCCCCTTGAAATGATTTGCATAAACTTTCAGATACACAATCTATATTGATGTATCACTCTGTAGTGAAAGTTTAAAAAATTTGTAGGCCTGAGTTTTTCAAAATTAAGCTTCAAAGTTTAATTTACAATATTGTGTGCTAGGCAAGTACAAGTTATGCCCATGCAGTACTTCTCTGTTGCTTGCTAGTAATAATATCTGTTTATACTTCCAAAAAAGTAGTGATATGCTAAACAAAAACACCCTGGGTGTAAAAAAAGTACGTGGCCAATCAGAAGCAGCATTGCAAATAGGTTTTTTTGTTTAATATATACTATCAGATCAAGAAGACATCATTTTGGTGTTGAACTAAGTAAAGACAGTACTTTGTTAACCAAAGGCAGTATGCTGTGTATGCTGTGTTTGTAGGCAGTATGTTGTATTAATACAGTTCTTTGTACTTTGTATACAGTATTTGTTATAGATATATGTGTACATAAGTATATAGTCAACAACCTTTTGTGCACGTCTTAAGACTTTAGCAGCAGCATAACGTACTCCTAATTTTAGTGTGTCAATACAAGCTTCACTACTCCAGTTTTTCCTAAAACATTTATATACATACACTGTAAATACAAACAAACAAACAAACATACATACATACATACATACATACATACATACATACATACATACATACATACATACATACATACATACATACATACATACATACATACATACATACATACATACATACATACATACATACATACATACATACATACATACATACATACATACATACATACATACATACATACATACATACATACATACATACATACATACATACATACATAATACGTAGTATGCATGATGTCTAAACATTTTGTTCTGCTAACTAAAAATTACTATTACCAACAACAGGAGGTTGGCCTGATGATTTCAATAAGTAAAATTCCAACCATACATGTACATTATACATGCATGGTTGCAACACATGCATATATATAATCATATAATTATAATGTACTTTGTGTGGGAGGATCAAAGGAGTAAAGAGTGCTTATGTATTAAGACACGCTAATGCAAACAACATTTCCCTTATGGACCGACTGGACATACAATATATCAATTAAAGCACTGCCTTTTGCTCGTCTGTATGAAAAATACAGCACTCGGAGGGTGT
Organism: Spongia lamella; assembly: GCA_963930835.1. Taxonomy (NCBI): domain Eukaryota; kingdom Metazoa; phylum Porifera; class Demospongiae; order Dictyoceratida; family Spongiidae; genus Spongia; species Spongia lamella. Next base: position 6,949,045 of record OZ005748.1, on the reverse strand, counting down.
CTCTTGACATGCCCCCTAATGCTTTATTTTTCATACAAACATGCGGCGGTGCTTTAACATATACATAAGATATATGCATATTAGAGTTTGGCGGTATACCGGTAATACCGTATACCGAGAAATGAAATCAATACCGGTTTCCATTATTGTGAATACCGGATATCGTCATAGCAGCTATTTACATTTTTCTGTGGCTTAGGGGTGACCATGAAGCCATACTTTATGTAAACACTGAGGATAACATACTGTACGTATACACTTTTTGGTCTACATAGTCCAGCCTACTTGTATATATGTACTTATAACCAGTTACTTGATACAAGTTATGACTTGTGGGATATATCTAGCCATAAATTTAAATGATTATTCATACATTGAGTAACTGTAAATGGAATACCGGATATTTAGGTATACCGAGGTATGTTATAACAATACCGTATCGTTTTGTATTTTCTGATACCGCTCAACCCTAGTGCATATATGTATAACATATTGCAAGAAAATCTCCCACATGTAGCATACATATACATTTACATGTAATAGTTGTAATAGTTGTAACATGGGCATAAGGGATTTGCCTGATATGTGTATACCCAAAGTATCTCTGAGGTGTGAAAGTGTTACATACACAAATGTACTCAGAATAATTATATAAGCATATGATGAACACATGGTAGTAACCAACTAACCTGTACCATATATAAACATATCTTTCAAGAACTTCATCTATGAACTGTAAAAGCATATCATTTTAAACTGCAAAAGTTAGAATACATAATATTATGTTGTCGTACCTTTAGTAAAGCAGTGTTGATAGCTGATGGAATTTTGATGTTTCTCCATGGCTATAAAAAAATACCATGTGACCCATTTTACACATGTTAAAATTGTACATGCATGTATGCTAGAACACCACAAGGATAATGCATACCTGAAATTCTTCCAACTTGGGTAATTCCCTGTGTGCAAATGTTTATAACAATTTATCTTGCAACAACATTATTACAAAGAGGAGTGCATGCATTGTTGTAAACCATGGATCATAAATTAATAAGCAATTTGCTGGATTCCTACTAAGTATTATTTCCACTTGCATAAACTTAACCCTACAGAATACTGTATAGCGCAATTTTTTGGCAGAGGAAAATATTGGCGAATTTGGCGAACAGTACAAGAATCACCAAAATATTCCCCGCCAAAACTGCTAGACATCCGCCAAACTGCAAGGCATCCGCTAGAAACTGCAAGGCATCCGCTAGAAACTGCAAGGCATCCGCTAGAAACTGCTAGGCATCCGCCAAAATTTTCCCCGCCAAATATTCTAATAGTGGTGATTCGTCAAAGTTTTGCCCTGCCAAAAAATTGTGCTATATGGTAATTCAGGGGCAGAGGAAGCCACTGAAAGTTAGGGGGCCACTTATCTAAACTCAAGTGATTTTCTATTGCAAAAATTGAATTCATGGGCCCCTTAGCCCCCCTACTTCTGCTACCTATGAAATTATTGTAAGAATGAGGGAACCATGCAAACACATACATACTTACATACATACCATACCTGTGTCTTATGCAATTGATATTACCACAAGTAACACAAATATCTTTACTATCGGTATGGATTTCCTGTAAAATAATACATGTCACGGTGTATTAACATGCAGGGTGACAAGAAAATAGCCTTTCATGGTAATACAAAATGAATAATGAATTTTTGGAGCAGCAAGAATAACAATAAACCAGCTATGATGCGATGTTAAATGAAGTACACAAAATAATAAAGATATCCATACATGATAATAGTAGGCCTAGAGAAATAACTGATTTTGTGGACACATTTGTAAATGTAAGCGTATGCGTACACTGTTATGTAGTTCAAGGTACGTATAAGTATTTCAAGTAACAAACATGCTTATGTACTAAAGAAATGCATGCTTGTAGAATGATGGAATATTATTTCTTCCAATTAATATAACACAATACCTTTCTTGCAGACTGAATCGGTAGATGTGTTAAAATATTAGGAACTTGATCGTTATTCCTACATTAAACACAAATTATGCATGCAGAAACAAAAGTAAGCAGTTAGTAGTACTTTATATACGTACGTAATTTTCATAAAAACACAACCTATATGTATATGTAAGCATGCTCATATATATTTCTTTCCGTGTCTAGTACTGTATACAAAAAAAGTTTTAAAGAGGAATCATAGACCATCCCTCAAATACAAACTGTTTCCTGCAAAACTACATATGCTGCTCATCATCTAAATTATTGAATATAGAAAATTATCCCAGGCCATTGGTGACTGAGCCCCAGGCATCACACATTCTAGGCGAGAGCCAAAGGGAGCCACACAGCTGGGATCCCGCATTCGATCTATATTTGTGATAAAATTAATACCCATACATGATGACTCAGAGAAAAAGAGGAACAGTTTTGTGATTAAGTTTTTGAGCTGCACACATCTCCATATAGACCCTTTGACTCCCTGTGTAACAGGCACAAGCCATCTCACAGGTAGGAATAATGGTACTATACTCATTATTATCGTTGAAATGCAATACTCAACTAGACGATACTGGTATCATTAGAATGTAGTGCTAAACAATAACATTGAAAAGACGATAACATCAGCATTATCATGCACTTGCAATACATTAGCCTGCATTTTTACAACCTTGTCTTTCATTTGTCCACTTATCCATGCAGCCTAAACAATGTTTCTTTATACAAGGCTTATGCATTTTGTGGTGCACATGGTATCGGTGTCACACTTACTATTATGATACATTGTTCATGGACCATACTGTGATACTTAAATCAGGCAATAATCGTGTCAGATGTAAAATTCCACCCCTACCATACTTACAGGTCCTAGTGGGGTAGTATTTGTGATAGTTTGGGAAATGCCAATAATTTGATTATAATTAGTTACGTAATAATTATAATGCACAGCAATGAGACTTTAAAGTTCTGTTATGTACATATAGAGTGACATCACTGGTCACTCCTCCCAGGTGAAAAAAAAATTAAGCGTTTGTATGGCAACAAAAGGAAATTCCACCTTATCTTCAGGATGCATGTTCTGCCCAGAAAAAAGTGGTGCATGCATAGCTAATGTGAAATTGTACCAGTCAATTTTTTAGAGGTGCCGGTCACTTTGAACAAATGCCGCCCAGTGTTGACAGAACTATGAATCTTCACTAATGTGATAACATAATATCCTTACAAATATATGTACAATATTTAGTAGCTGCAATAACTAAAGAAGAGCATAGATAGTACTATCATTATAGGTACAGGTGTAATTGGATCATACATACTAAGGAAACCTTATTAGTCCCAGTAGTGAAACTTTAGGACTACTACTCTTACCATAAAAACACATAAGCGCTTGCGATTCCAAATGCAATAAGCCATAGGACAGTTAAGAAATGCTTCCAGCTACAGAACACACAACTAGTTAATATAGTGTCGAGATAAAAATAATTACTCACTTTTGACACTCAAACGAAACAAGTACTAGTAATACCATTGCAACATACATAGGTCGTCCTAAAGAGGTGAGTACAGCTCTATTTCTAGAGACATTTTTACTGGCGTTCGTCTGCATTTCAGTAGTTAGGTCTAGTCTGGGTAAAGTTGATGGAAGTTTACGCCGAGGTTTACGCGCTATAATTACATAATTATTATTGTGGCGCTAATTCTATGATCCAAACAAACTGCACGAGAAAGTGCAGACAGATTGATTGATTGATTGATTGATTGATTGATTGATTGATTGATTGATTGATTGATTGATTGATTGATTGATTGATTGATTGATTGATTGATTGATTGATTGATTGATTGATTGATTGATTGATTGATTTAACTCACAAGCGTGGATGCTCAACTATCTGATTCTGAACTGTGACGACACAATGGTTAAAAAGATGGTACGCACTATATTTTAAATAGTAGATTAGGTACGCGTGTACTGTATGTGGCTCCCTCTCGGGCTCCTTCTGGCTCTAGTTCGGTTTCCATGGCTCTCGCTTAGATTACGTGATGCCAGGGGTTCAAGTCACTACTGGTCTGGGGTTTTTCTTGGTTAATATTTCTAACTCCTAATTCTTCAGAATACAAAAGTCACCTGGGTCCGCGAAGCCGAGCGTCGCCCCGCAATTGTGCATGGAATATTCAATAATATACGTACGTACATGTACACTGCTGTATATTAAATGAGAAGACGCAGCGGTATCATAGATAATTAGGGGGCGTATATACGTAGCTAGGCAGACACCCTTGGACGATTCAAACAAGTAGATTCCGAGATAGAATCTAATGTCACACACGCACGCACACACACACACACACACACACGCATGCACAAGTAGCTTGATGTCATTCATGATTTGCAAAATCAAATTATTACTTATAAGTTCCTCAAAGCTCCTTGCCCACCAAACTTTCACCATGCATCGAATTTGAGGGGTCTGCTATATGGTACTATTAATGGTAGTCACTTTCAAGAATAAATTTTATATTGCCTCTTACCGTATCACGGGTTTTATTTGTGAGGCAAAATTTTTGTGAACCGCTGATTTATAGTCTAGCAGTTATATTTGCTATTATTAAATTTGCGAACTGCGTGACAGCTACATACGTAGAAAGGTCTATTGTTATTTGTACTTATATCAGTTTAAAATTTGCTAGTTCATGATTCCTCGCAAAATTCACACAAATTAGGACCTCGCAGATAAAACCTGCTACGCCATACGGTATATTGCAGATTACTGGGATTTCTTAGATCAGGAGCCCATCGAGTAATATGAAACAATCTATACCATCATTTAGTCACAAATAATGGCAACCATTTTTATGGTAGAACAGGTAACAGTAGCAACAGTTATCCCAGGCTAAGTGTCTTTGACAAGTAAAGAAGGCAGTCACTCAAAGCTCAAATTACATAGGCCTAGGCCTAGCCCAAGCTATGTACTGGCAGAATAATAGGTCCCAATGGGGCAATTGGAAACAGTGGAAATTGAAACTGAAAATGGAAAACTGTAATTGAAAAACTGAAATTTCTGTTCTGTCCACTATACATAACACCTTTAAGCATACAAATATCTGGCTACTTAAGCTGCTTAAATATTTCTCTGCCTTAGCACATGCATTAAAATTTAATGTGATTAAACAGAAAATGTAGCTCTAGTGTGTTAACATTACGTGGCTATTGTGGCTGAAAGCATATGGATTCTGGAAATGCAATATACGTACTTTGACAAATTGTCAAGTTTATACATTTGATGAATAAAATGTTGAACAAAAGTTGTTTCAAGCTTCAAATTGTAAGCAAAAGTAGCTATGGTAGTGTCATGTTCTTGCAAATAGTGTTATTTCTGTGCATTTCAATGAATAATAATTATACGTAACAATCAAGCTATAGCTTCTAAAGGGTTGCACCCATGCATGCACCACACCCCTGCTACTACTTTGGTTAGCTCCACCTTACAAAACTGCTATAGATTCTATCTACATAGCTATTTTGAATTAATACATTATGTTGCATTCTGTACTACGTAAAACACCCTGCTTCAGTGGGACTGACCCCCTGCTTCAAAGATCCACTACTAAGCCCTCCCCCCCTTCACCTAGATCTGTTTATAGTGGATAGAATAGAAATTTCAGTTTTCCATTTTCAGTTTCATTGCCTGTCACAATGTGAGTGTTCATAAGTATTACTTAAGCACTGCTGCCAGTTTGTATAAAATATATAGCTCGAGGTGAGAGTCGAGTGGCAAATGAGTACTATATTTGTCACGAGACCCTCACCAAGAGCTGTATATTTCATACAAACTGAAGCAGCAGTACTTTAAGTGTTTTATTGTATTTTACACTACTGATGTGTGAATAAAACACAAATGAATGGTTTTCTTTGATGAAAAGTGTCAATGAGCTACTATTCTATAACTACTCTATCGTTCTATAACTACCCAACCACAGTTCTATAACTACCTGCTGACACTTTATGGCATATATAGCACTGTTAACCCTTTGATCCGCCCACGCAAAATACAATAAGCACAATTATGGAATTGACCACAATAGCAATACAAAGGTTATTGTTCTTTTGACATCATACAACTCAGAAGATAATATAATAGTCAACATACAGTACTGTCAACATACAGTACTGTCAACAACAAAACAAAAAATGAAGGAACAATAAATACAGTAGGTGTCTCCTCCCCTGGTGCCATCCCTTCTGAAACTTCCCTTACAATTATTAATACAGGGAAGAGGCTAAATAGGCGATCTGGCCATGTTTCACAGCTTAATTTACTTTGTACTCTTGAACTAGTGCATATTTAAAATGATGTCACCTTTATCTTGTTTTATGTGTGTAAATTACATGCATGTGGTTACAATGACAGTATACATATGTAGGAGAAAATGTGACCAGGTCTGGGAAAATCAACCATGTGCACATATTATATCATTTCGAGAAATCCCCATTTACAACTTTCAGTTAATTAAAAATTTAAAATAGACTACAGCTTGTAACTTGCTGGCTTCTTTATTACCAGCAATGCTTAGTAATCTATTAACTTTCATATACTACTTATACAACCTTGTGAATGGCTTATGGCTGAATTTCAGGCTGTTTGAGATGATTTTTTAAGGTGTGCATTAATTTTAGGACAGTGGAGTGAGGGGGTGGGTGGGTGGGTGAGAGGGAGGGAGGGAGGGGTAGGAAGGGACTCAGGCAACTATACAGCACTGTTTAGAGCTGGAAAAGCCACCAAAAATAGCCAGAAGGCATCCATACCACACCACAAGGCCATAGGAGACGTCTATAGCTGGCAGTTCCATTGGTGCCATTATCACATTCGTGACTTCACAGGGTCGGCAAAATGCCCTTCAGAAAAGCAGATCCCTTCCACATTGGCCAGTGGAGATGACACGTACTGTGTCCTTGAGTGTAGCTATAATCTTGTGCAATAAAATGGACATCATTTTGTGCCTATACATGGTCGGTTTTTGCAGACCTGGTCACAAATTATGTTATCATGATATATTTTTTTGCAATTGCAGAATATTTGTGTTTATTTACTGTTTGGATTTGTTTTGCAATCGATTGGAGTGGATGGTAATATATTATGCGATGATAGAATATATAAAATTAATTCAACAGCACGTTTTGTGCAAGTGATTAAGGAAATACACGATTCACCATCACAATGGAATTGTAGTGTTTTAGAATTTGGACAAAGCAATTTTGAGTTTGATCTGAATGAATCTTTAAATGTATCAACCAATATGACTCTGTGTGGAGCGGGAGCTGTAATTACATGTAGTCATCCATATAGAATGTTCAACTATTCAGCAATTATTAGGGTGACTAATGTACATTATTTTGGTATAAGCGGTATAACATTTCTTGGATGTCCATCATCTCTCCATTTTGAAAATGTCACCAGTTTATCAATAAGTGATAGTCATTTCAGGTACGTATGTATGTATATACATAGGAGTGGAATATCTAACTTTAACGGTGTATAAGGCTATTATAGTTGGTGGGGTGCTGGCTTAGTAGTAGATCAAAAGCTCGTGTATATACATACTACCATAATGTTTACCCATTCTATTCAGATTTTCCTTAAATGTTATTTTACTATTAGAGTATCACAGAATGTTAGACTGTTCTGCTTTTGTAACCTTACTAAAGGCCCATACAGTTTTCAGAACACAACTACCGTATAGCACAAAACATTGGCGGGAGAAAATATTGGTGGATTTGGCGGTTGATAGCCAATCCGCCAAAGTTTTATCCATCAATTTTTTCTTTCACCACGATTTTGTACAAGCTGTAGCTATTGCAAATAAAGTGGGCATTAATAAAAGTGCTTCATGTGTAGTGCCCCATTACACTGCTAAAACACTACTATAACTACTTATGAAGTACTTGGTGAGTAGTTTCTAAGATTCATTTTAAACAGTTACTTTTACACGATATTGAAGATAAATCGAAACAAATACGGAGTTTTACTGAAATACTCTAATAATACATACACTTGATCGATCTCCAGTGCACTGAAAATGACCAATCCGCCAATGTTTTCTCCGCCAAAAATACTATGGGCACTGATCCGCCAAAGTTTTCGACCGCCAAAGTTTTGTGCTATACGGTAATCAACAGTGAGTTTGGTTGGTCACTGAAAATGTTGTTAGTGATGTGCAATATATTGTTTCTTTTGTTGATATTGTAATTAGAGCTGAGCGATAGTACAATTATCATCATCACGATCTATCATGACTTAGATGTCATGATAACGATAGTATCACGATAGTGTTTGATACAATAATTTAAATTTTTAGTCACTTTACGTAGTTACAGTTGTTGGGCTAAGGGGGCTAAAGACCCCCCCAGTTTTCACTGTCACTTCATAGGAATGAATTTTCTAACATACAAATGTGTCCTGATAACTTCAATAGCCCCCCCAGTTTTGAATGCTCCCTATGCCTATGGACGCTCCCATTGAGATAATCAACAGAACCTGCTGCCTTACCTTCTTCTGAATATATTTTTATTCTCTCTATTGGCTATGTATATCAACACTCACTATCACCAATTGTAATTGACTAACTGCAAACATACATGCTTGTAATATCCATAATTAGTTATATCATGATATTGTGATTGTTGACTATCATAATCATGATCAGGATTAACTATCATGATAGTCGATTAATCACTACTATCGCCCAGCTCTAATTGTAATGATTGAAGATTATTGTTATCGATGTTGTTATTGATTCTTTTACCTCACATTACTTATCGTTACTTTTGTACTATATTGATGAAAGTATATTAAAATTTCCCACACTATTACACGACCAAAAGCAGATACGTATCATTTTTGTATCAATATCGAACCTGTATTGATATCATATCATTAATACCTAATTGGTTGGGCTTGTGCCCTATCCAATACCCTAAGCCACTATCTACCGTAGTCTAAGAAGTTATATCATAAACCTGCTGAGACACGTATATCTCATTCTGTTGGTGATATACATACGTACTCTTTATATTGCTCAATTTTTTGGATCTATGCCATGCACTGTATGAAATTGAAAAATCAATCTTTGCAGTGGTTATGCAAAGGTTTCTATGCAGTATTATAGTGTAATAACTAGTCTACTGTCTATATAGCCATTAATACGTTGTTATTAGTTGACGTTTATGTATTATTTCACAGAGATTTCAATAAAGATCCAGTTTATCTCTTTAACTGCCCATCAGTGTCAGTTGTTAACTCAACCTTTATCAATAATACTTCAACTGCTCGATACATTTTTCGCTCATTTGAAGCTAATGCAGCCGGCTTGTCTTATGGATGGAATAACTTGTTATTGGACACTCAACCAAGCATAAATGTTTATGTTTACAACTGCACATTCACCAGTAATCTGGCAAGTGGCATAGTGAGAGATTTTGACCCAACCACTGATGCTCTTGAAAAAAGGACTTTTGTTGGAAGAGGTGGAGGAATGGCTGTTGTTCTGAATGCTACAAGCAATGTTACAGTTGTGATCGAGAAAACCAGGTTTAAGGAGAACCATGCCAATGGATTTGGAGGAGGCTTTTATTTGCTTATAGATGGCATTAGCATTAATCAATACTTTTACATTATCAATAACACATTTGAAAATAATACAGCTACTTTTGGCGGAGCGGCTATTAATGTTGGCTATCTTAGTATTATCCCTCAGTCTACCATAAATGAAGTTATTCTAAAGGACTTGTACATTATCAATAACCAAGCTGGTCTGGTTGGTGCTATTGGGCTTGCATTGACTTACACGTTTGGATTGACAAATTTTATTAGAATAATAAATTGCAGTTTTTATACCAATAAAGCTGGCCAATATGGAGCAGCTATAGGATTGTTTCACCTTGACTTCCTTAGTGCAAAGACTGAAGTTCAGCCAGTAGAAATCATTGATTGGTAAAGCAATATGCTGTACCGTAAATTTAGTATTTAATTACATGGTTATTTTACAGTAAATTTGTAAACAATGTTTGTGGAAGTGGTGGAATTCTAGGAGTGGGTTATTTTCCAGTTACCCTAAAAGGAAGTGTTACATTTATTAACAACACAGGACCAGCATTTCGAGTGAGTATAAAAACTGAGTATGTTATAAAATTTCTAAGTATTTGGTATGTACCTACATATTAGGTTGTTGCTTCAGTAGTTCATGTAAAAGGTGCTCATTTAACATTTATGGGAAACAATGCTGAAGCATCATCTGGTGGAGCAATGTATTTGACCTCATATACACAAGTATATCTTTCTCAAGGAAGTACTTTGGATTTTATCAACAATATTGGCAGGTATGCTACTTGATATGTACATGATAACATAATTACGCGTATAGCAGTTGTATTAGTATAGTTATATGGATACACTGTAAGCATACATACATAATTACATGCATTGTCAAGTGTATTGTATTTTGAGCACTCGTGCCTTTTTCTAATGCAAAACTATCAATAGGCTGGCAATACCTATGTACGTAGTTGTTGTTAAAAATGCTATATGTGATATTTTAGTTGGCTTTCCAAAAATTACACTCACATCTACAGTAGCTTATGAAATACTTTATCACAATTATGTGACCAACTCTGGGAAAATCAGCCACGTTCACATTTGGTAATATTTCAAGAAATAGCTTGCTTCCTGTAGCTGGCTGTCTTGTATTAACAGCAAAAACTATTAGCTTTCATTGGGGCAAGCCCCACACTTATCGGTAGTTGGTGCGACCGTGGTTGGATCGTCACATTCCTGAAAGTTTACGGAACGAATACGGAAAGCCCCACAGTGTAGTCTTCTGATACGACCATAGGATCATCATGTTCCTGAAAGTTTACGTAATGAATACAGAAAGCCCCACACTGTAGTCTTCTGATACAACCGTGATAGGATCATCATGTTCTCATAAGTTTATGTTATGAACACGGCATTTAAGTGTTGAACATGGCACTGGTAAGTGATCGCGAGCAATGTGGAAAGCGCAGACGAGAGAAGAGAGGCTCAGAAGGAGAAAAGAGCACAATAGACTAAGAAGGGAAAGAGAAGAAAGACAAGCAGGGTTTGTATAGCAGTTCCTCGCTGAGATTTTATAAAGCATGGAGGAGATATATTTATTGTTCACAATAATTTCTTTCAAAAATCTTGCTGGTTCTGATTAGGGATGGGCGGTGTTGATATTTTGGCATACGATTATTGTAAAGCAAAAATATCACGATTATCACGATTATTGCTTCAACTGTATTTGTGTTGAAAAATGCCTACAAATGTGTCAAACTGTCTATAAATGTGTCTAAAAGCTCTGCAACTGATCATGATAAGTGCGGATAATCACGATATTACACGATTATTGCTTCTCACGATTATTGTTAGTGGTAAAAAATGCTCGATATCGATTATTGACAGACAAAATATCCCGATTAATAGGCAAAACTGGTTAATTGCCCATCCCTACCTAGTTCTGATCATGTGACAAGTGATGCTCCATGTATGACCTTACATTATTTGTAATGCATAACCGCAATTGATGGTATTTCTGCAAGCATTCTCATGCAGGCTTGCCCCTCGGTGCTGTAGCATCTGTCTAGTATATTGTTTAACAAATGGCTGATGGGTGGATTTTGAGATGATTTTTTAACATGAGTACTAGGTTTAGGCCAGTGTAGCGAGGAGATGGGTGGGTAGGTGGGTGGGATGGAGAGTAGGGGTGGGAGGTGGCTCAAAAACCACAAGTGACTGTTTAGGGTAGGAAAAGCCACCTAAAGTAACCACAAGGCACCTCTACCACACTACAAGGCCAAGGAAGCAGTAATGGAAGCAGTTCAAAGTCTCAGCTTGCCTACCCTCTTCTCATCCCACCCACCCAAGGCATGCTATGCTAGCGCTGGCCATTTACAAGGTTATCTGTGTAGGAGCTAGTGAGTTACTGTGTTTATTGTTATTGTTGCTAATGCAATGCCACCAGCTACATGAGCGCAGTGTGCTTTAATTAATTCTGGAATATTGAGTATTTCTCAAAAATGTTATCAAGTGATGAAATCCAGTCACATAATTATGTACGCATATACTTTTTAAGGAGTTCATAGACATTGTAAAACTGTATAATAAAACAATATTAGCTACGTATATTTATATACAGTACCTCTATTTAAACCTTCAACTTACACGAATGTACAACACATACTTACATATAAAACTATGTACTGTAGAACCACATTATTGCAATTGTTTATGAGTAGTGAATATGTTATTATAGCATTGGTGCCTCAGTGGTGGTTGAGACTCAAGCAGTTCCACAGCTTTTCTCCAAAACTGCATATAATCAGTTTTGCTTTCTTCAATTTGAGCAGGAAGAAAAGCTAAGCATTAACTTACCTCCTGAAGAATGGAAAGCAGTATGTATGTATGTATGTATGTGCAGTATGATTCTGTAGTAAGGGAATACTGTTATTGTGTGCTACCAGATTTGATACTTCCCACCCAGTTACGTATCATAACACACACGCACACGTGCACGCACACAACACACACAACACGCACACACACACACGCACACACACACACGACATGCACAGTTATCATAAAATACAAATCACTGTACGTAAATGTCTGTCGTTAGTAAAAGATGTTAGAATGATGCAACAGTGTATTAGGTTCAATATCAAACTCTACTTAGCCATACAAATATTCATTTAATAGATGCCAAGACTAAGTAACCCACCCAAGGCTATAGCATCTTGAGTGCAGTGAAGGCACTACCATGAGCTTAAATTGCTTAGTTGAAGCATCAAACTTATAATTATTTAGACTACATGAACAAGAATCACATGGCAATACCTTCAAACACCATTATAAGCATGGAAGAGCTACAATTTCTTGAGTGAAGAGATTTGGAATTTTAAAGATGACTAAGTGATTTAGTAAACCTGCAAGTTCGCCATGTTGTTGCTTAAATGAACATGTTTAGCTGACTAGTGATTTAGTGAACCTGCAAATTTGCTGTAATGTAGTCTAACATATATAAATATATGGTACAGTGTGCCTCCTGTCATCAATACTTTCATGTATTAGTGTAGTGTTTATTTTACATTTCAGGTTACTTTCAATTTTGAGGGCAATGTTGCCATTGTTGGTTCAGCATTTTACATTGATCGTATTAGTCAGTGTTCATGGAGTAGAGTTCTGTACCCATATTTTTCTCTTAACGATACATTGAAGTGGTCATTTATAAATTATAGGTACACTGTAATTTTGCATATGAAATTAGATAATTGTGCCTATATATGAGAAAAACATTTTTAATTTAGAAAAGGAGCAAGAACTGATCTGACATGAGATAACACAGTGTAAGTCGCCAATTATCGGCATGAACTTTTCGGTGACATTGCAGAGTAAGTTGGCTAGGAACTCAGCTTTTGGCCAGTAAATACCATAAATTATATTGGAAATCATTTGCAGAAGAAAAGTTTCGCGAATTACCTTCTTTGGAATATATATGTAGTTTGCAAGAAAACATTCACGATTCGGTCAATCTCATAATTGCTTTGCAGTATTATTTTCTAAAAAATTGATAGTGGGGTGTTCATCAATGGGACATGGGTTTGACACGTACCAAGACCTGTTGGTCCCTGTTATCAGCAATGCTCTGAAGAGAGATGGGTAAAGAGAGTACTGTAAAGGCTCGTCGTCTCTTGTAAACCAGCCAGACCACACATATGCAGGTGACACTTATTGATAAGGGTAGGTAATGGTTCTGTTCTACTTAGAAGTCATTAATTTTGGCAGTACGCAACATCTCACGCAATGTACAACACAGACTTTAGTGCCCCACCACTGAGTCGTTTTACCATTTTGATTGTTTCTTAGGATATTTATGACTGTCAAAACTCAAGAATATTGAATTCGAGGTGTTGTACTAATACTCCCTTCTTGTGTCTTGTGGCATTATCATAAAAGTACAGTAGTAGTTCACTTCTATCGCTTATACAAACACTTCTCATCAAAAATGTAGAGACTTAAACAGCTTATCGACAAAGACAATCCTATAAAAGCACACAGTTAATACAGATTTAATGTACTCATCATAATGCTTCATGGTAAAAACCTGTATATTTCCATAAAAAATGTAAAACTGTCATGCTGATAATTGAACAAAATTTGCTGATAATATGTACATGTAGATAATTGGCGGCTTACGCTATGAAAAATTTTATGGTACATTATACAGTTGACTCCTCTCAAAAGTTGGGATTAAATTTTGATAACATTTTAATAGCAGAGATCAATCTCTACTTGATTCTTTTTAAACCGTTATTCTTTTATAATATACTTGTATGAGTAATGCACGACAATTGTAATATTAACGCTTTAAGCACTAATGCTTATTTACAGAGGCTATTCAGTAGCATTCATTAACAGTGATACTCACACAGTTATATTTCAGAAATCACCTGAAAACAGCCAAAACCTGTTTGTCCAAGTAGTAATCTCACATACCTTGATGTACCAAAAATTATTCTTGCTGCCTTTTCTTTAATATTGAAGCCTGAAATTAAAAATTACATTATGTATAGATGGCCGATTTTTGTATGATGTAACAAACTAACAACCTGTTTAGGCACTAAATAATTATAATGGTGAACCTTCCAGAAGCTTAGGGTGTTTTATATTTATAGTAGCAAAAGGCCTAACAAAGTTTAAAAAATGTTTCTGGTCCTCCTGCCTGGTCATTTTTGCCAAGCAGTAAAACATTATTTTATTAATGATACAAATAATTTTGTGGATAGCTTTACATATAATTTTTATAATGGATGAAAGAAATATTGTGTATATGTAATCAAATAAAAGTAACCTTAAATAAAATTTAAAAATATAAATTAAATTCACGATTATTGTCATTAGAACATCATGATTTTCGATTATATCAAATTTATATAAAATTAGAAAACAGCATAAGCACAGTTAAAATCTAGTGCTCTTTAATATAATTTTTGTCTAACTACAGTATTTTAGATGTAAAATAGAATTATATAAAGCAGCACTAAATGAAGTATATTCTTTTATACTGTAATTTAATTTTTTTAGTCCAACTAACAATAATACTGGACATGATAATGGACCTACTAATAATATGCTTGATCTACAAACACCACCCGTCTCTTTTAATCTGATTAATGATCAGGTACAGTAACATAAAATTGTTTATGTAGTACGTATATTAATTCAGTAGTACATTCTGTAGGTAATATTCTGTAATGATTACTAATTAAATTATTGGTTTAACATTTCGTACCATGGTTTACGGAGTACACAAATACACAATACACTAACGCATAACCCTCCAGTAATTATGTAAATTTAACTTAGGGCTCACTTCAACTTGTATACTGTTACCTTAACAGGTACAATACGTAGCTCACTAAAGTGTATAAGCGATGGCGTTAAACAGCTATTATAAGCACTCGTGCTAAGAGAATAAGAGAATTATTAATTAACTTATCACATGAGACATATTTGTGACTACGTTTTGTTCTTGAAAATTGATATTGTTTGTTGTTGAGACTGTTACCTTTTTGGTGGCGTTGAATCCTGCACAACGTAAGTCTGTTATAAGAATTGTAGGCTATTTGTCACAGCTGCTAAATAAGTGTTAGAAGGTAGCGACTGGCTATGCACTTATTAAATCACTGGGTATGCACTTACATATCATAAAAGAAATTTTACTCATTAAGTATATGAGATTAGAGAATGCTGGCTGACATGCGAGGATTTTCATAGAACACAACACGTCATCAACTTGGTTAACTTACATACATGCGTGTGGTCGATGTTGGACACATGTCTGTAACATTACAGTGGATGTTCCTTCGCTGCAACAACTGGCATTCATATACGCACTTATTTTTTATGCGTAATAACTGTAATTATGGTACAGATAAGGTACAACTAAGGTTAGGATAAGGTATGACTAAGCTAAGGATAAAGTAAGGCTAAGGTACGGATAAGATATGTAACATACTACGGTTGTACTACAGAAAAGTAGGGTATAAAATGTTAACTTTTTTATGGTGCGTACCTAAGCCAATTTCCTCCGTCTTTAGTTTACTGATTCCCCCCATAGTAAGAACATGCTGACTCTGAGTAATAGATTTTTGGTGACTTAGCTAGAGCGTTTTCAAATTTCAGAGTGGTGCTGTGTGTAAATAACTTACTCAGTGGTTGTGTATTGCTGCTACTTCTTGGCCTCGTGACTCACTAACATGAGTCTTGATGTATTTTTCAATTGAGCATTTATAAAAAGGTAATTTTTAAAATTGTATTTTAAATAAGTAACAAAATTCCTGTTTAAACCATACGTACGTAGCTATAATATTATACTTAATGATTCTCTTGTATGTACATACATTATTACTCATTATATGTATATGTAGGTTTCATCATATCCAGGTCAAGATGTACCAATAAAATTGAAGGCGTATGATGAATTAAATCATACAAGTGCTGCCATATTTCGAATTCATCTCAATGAAAGCGAGGTCATTATAATTAGCTAAATATTTTTATAATTTATGTAACACTTTCACACCTCAGATCAAAGGAATCTATAGGGATACATAAGCCATATACCCCTATTCTATTTCCTGCCAGGGATACATCTTAATGTACACGGGTATATATATCTAGATGTATTCTTGGAAAATCCTTCCTTTGAATTCTTTGATCTATAAGTTATTGCATCGCTATAGTGCTCTTTATATAGGCGCACGAATGTGATATCGATTGTGGTTTTTAATTTTCTAATTAATCTTTATTTGTAGTCAAATAAACTTTGTTACTAGTCTTAAAAAATGTTTGTATTTCTTGTCTATGGAAGTTTACAAGTCAAAAGACACCATTTGAGGCGAGTTTCTCACTTGATAAAAATAATCTATTTACTCTGTGACTACTCTATTTACAACACTCACCATTAGTTTATTAGCAATAAAATACGATTTTTTGCCCACTTATAAGTCCTGCAGCTTTATAAAAAGTTGTGGTAACCCCATAGTCATCAGCACTACCATGAAGAACGTCATGACAACAATAAAATAGAGCACCACAATCACAAAGAATACCGAGCCGTTACTATACAAAGAGGCCGAAATATCAATGTCAAGTTTGGGCAAATGTTTAGAGTGCCGGAAGTGTAACATATTAGTTATAACATGGGCACAAGGGATTTGCTTGATATGTATGACCAAAGCCTGAGGGCCACTATTATGTGTACATGACCATGATATTATATATATATGTGTATACATGCAGTAAAGCTATATATATATTAGTGTTTTCCATAAATTTACAGGGGAACATACTGCAATTTTATCCATCTGCATATCTTTATGAGCCAATTGATGATGTACTTGAAGTGAAATATAGTTTGAAGGATTTATCGAAAACAGAAGGATCACTTGTGGGTGTTTCAGTTAATTCAGAAACAGTTAATGATGTACGTATGTGCTTATGTTTGTTAAGTATTTGTATGTAAACTTGTATTCCATTTAGCTTATATTGTATAGCTACATGCCATACTATGTATTAACTGAAATTTTTATTTGTACTAAGTCTGTGAATTTACTGTAGGAGATTACCATGTATGTATTAGCTCTATATATGTTATGTATCAAAGTTGATGTATTACCATCTAAAAACCAGGCGTTATGTAATTTTAAACCACTGTTAATCACTCAATGTATTGTAATAGTAATTAATGATGTCACAGGTAAGTCACACGAGCAAAGACTCATTAATATTGATATATAGCAAGCATATAAAGAAACTGAAAAACAGTAGGACTTGTTTGATTGGTTATTCAGGCTTCATTTCATGTGAATGGTTTTAATAACCTGGGAGGCGGGGACACACACACATACACACGCACGCACGCACGCATACATACACACGCACACGTTTACCAACTTCACAGACGAAAACAATTTCAAGAAACCAGGCGCTTCGGCCGTCGCATGCCTGGTTTAAAAACAATGAAATTTGAGTGGTAATTTCATGATTTTCGACAACCATGAAATTTTTCCCATAATGATCCACGATCTAGCTTAGAAACAATGAGCATATTAAAGATATTTTCCATGGCAAATGGCCAACCGTTGTACTATCTTTGCACACGAACAATCTAAGCTTTCACCAGGACATGTTGACTTGGAATCATGCATTCAGTAACCATAGATCATTGTCCATCACTTGTGATACTGTGTCATACAAGTATTCAGTAATAAGTGCAGATTTGAAATTAAAACTGCAGGATCTAGAACTGCAAAATTTTATTCTAGTAAAGTTAGTCACAAATTTTTCCCTCAAAAGTTTTCATATAGTCAACTTCCAAACAAGCAAACATTTCTGTCACTTCAGGTTAATTTATTGTATATGCATACAGTATCACACAAATGTGGATTACTAAAAATTTTGTGCAAGTTCAGCTTGTTGATATTTTAACCAAGCTTACGGGTTTGCAGTTCTAACAGACATGAGCACTGTTATAATGTACGTATGGGAGGTCCTTTGACCATAGGTTGTTTAGCCACTATTGAGTTAACCTTGTAAATACGTAAATATGTATCTACAGCATTAAGAAAAATTCTCAACTAATCTGTAGCAAATAACAAATTTGTAGCCTTATAACTTGCTATTGCTTGTTGTTATGTATCTCTTACGTACGTATATGTGCCTTCTTTGTAGACATCAACAAAGCAGTTCACATTATTACTCAACCCTTGTCAACCAGGTTACAGATTACTGAATCCTAGAAATATGAAGGGTCCATATACGTGTTTGTGTGATGATGATGAGTCCATTAAAACATGCATTGGAGGCAACATAATCCTTAAGGTAAATATTATCTACATATACAAATGTGGCCGAATTTTGGAAAACCTACCATCTACACACAAGAGAATATCTAACTTTGCTGCCTTATAACTCAAACCCACAAGTCAACCAAAAGTATTTCTGCAATTATTCTGGTAATTTAATGTATCCCTGACAGATATACCGTATACAGCAAAACTTTCGAGTGGGAAAACTTTTGCAGTTGGAATAGAAAATGAATGTTCACGGGAAAACTTTTGCGGTAGCAGCTTCTTTTAATAAGAATGTCTATTGCTAGCTAACCTATTCATCATAAAACATTCGCGGTAGAGCAAAAAACCGCGAAAACCGTGAAAGTTTTCCCACTTGAAAGTTTTGCCGTATAAGGTATTATTAGGTTGTTTAAGCACAGTCATATTTCAAGCTGGGCGAATTACTTGTAATTATTTTATGTGCCTCTTGTGCGTAGATGGTAGGTTTTCCAAAATCCGATCACATATACTGTTAATGTGTACTATATAATCAAAGCAATCTATATCTTATGCTTTACCATCAAGAGTCAAAGGCCTGTTTTCATCACTGCCAAAAGTGAACCAGCCTGTATTGTAGCTTTTAATGAGATATATGCCCTGTATTAAGCTCAGAGTCAGGTGGATTGTATTTATTTTAGAATGGACTTTGGGCTCATTATATTGGAAGTAATCTGATATTTCATCACTGTCCAACTGGATATTGTCGCTGCCACGTTGACATGGACCACAACTGCTTGTCAATTTACACAGTGGGCAATGAAAGTTCACAGTGTGCTTGTGATAGACAAGGTACTGCTGATATATACGTATGTAACACATATCTATTAACCAGATGAATATGCCAGCATGCATTTATATTTTCATAAATTACTTTTTGGTATGTATGTATGCAGGGTGAAAATAACAGTCGGCCACAATGTGGCCGCCCATTTCCTTGTTTGTCTGACACATTTCAGATCAAACAAGTCTAAATGGTGATGCATGTTTGACACTTAGCAATGTTATTGTAGCACAAATTTTTCGTTGCTAGGAGATAAACAAGCTAGGAGGGATGTTTACACTATGGTATATGCTACTCCCTCCTACCTTGTTTATCTCCTAGCAACAAAAATTTCTTTGTTTTAGCTTCAATAACATTAGTCTTTTTGAACAGTGGCCAGTTGACTGTTGGCATGTCAGATCAACCATAAAGTTGGTCTGACATTTGGCTGGCTACTTTTGAAAAGTTATTTTCACCCCTGGTACGTAGTTCACTGTACATAACCAAAATCTGAATAGTTATATGCAAGGTAATATTACAGCTTTGTATGCTACAATTTTAATTGTAGCAGTGATAGTTTTATGTGGAGTAATTTATATAAAACAAGCATCTTGCTATGTACGTAATTTTATACCTTATTTGTACATGTAGAGGTGTACTGATAATCGAATCAACAAAATATCAGCTGTCAATATAGTGAATTTTCAATATCGCAGTATTCAGTATTATGTTGAAGGTGTACTGTGATATTAGCACATGCACTAATGGGTGCATTCTTTTTACGACATGTTAAGTTGTCACCATTTTGCACTGTATTGACGATTGTTTTGTAAGTTTTGTTGTTGTTGTTGTGAAACATCTTAGCTCGAATGTCATATACGTACATACGTACATAAAAATACTTGTAGGAGATGCTTTTTAATATCATTGTAAATCTTTTTGTATCATTCTATCATAGGTTTACTCTGTGGAATGTGTAAAGAAGGAAAGGGTGTTAGCACTTTGTTAAATACATGTCAATCTTGCATCAGTGTAGGATGGCTATTGATTATTATTTTGAGTACGTATGTATACTACATAATTATGTAAAATGCAGTAAGAGCTGAATCCACCTACATCATTGTATGTACGCATATAATTATAACTAATGATATGTACATTGTTACTCTAAGGGGCCCATTCACAATTTTTAGCCCTTAAGCAAGTATACAAAGAGTATACGGTAGGAGGGAGAAGATATTAAGATTGTAGCTATGTACACTTGAAAAATGTTGATATAGAAAACTACGTATGGTGATCATGTGACATCAATACACTTTTGGTAGGGAGGAGGGGTTAGCCAAAAGAGTAATCTTCGTACACTCATTGAAAATCATGCATTAATGGGAAAGCTATCTTATGAACCAACATAATATGAAAAGATATAATTTGTACCAATGTACTCATTGTTTGTATTCTGTTGGCCTAATGTATTCTGCAGACTGGACTCACAGACTGGACTCGCGGACTCGACTGGGCATCTTTTGAAATCCTGCATACACATACAAACTCACCTTAAATTAACTGATATTCTTAAGGAAATCTCTATTGTCCATCAGCAAACATGGCATTTCTCTTTCGTAAGGTGCTTATTAATTAGAAATTATCTTTAAGTGCCTATATATTAGGTGACTATAGTTAGGTTAATTAAAACAAAGAACCAGCCAGCCAGTATCAACTACAGTGAGGTTATTAGCTAGAGTATGATATGTTAATATCACTCATCCAGGTTAGGCTTAGATAGCATAGATAGTAGAGAGCGTGTCCCTATACTATTTATATTTATGCCTTGGATGAGCAATTTATACTCTAGCTAATAACCTCACTGTAGTTGATACTGGCTTGCTGGTTCTTTGTTTTAATTAACCTAACTATAGTCACCTAATATATAGGCACTTAAAGATAATTTCTAATTAATAAGCACCTTACAAAAGAGAAATGCCGTGTTTGCTGATGGACAATAGAGATTTCCTTACGAATATCAGTTAATTATTTGATTTAAGGTGAGTTTGTATGTGTATGCAGGATTTCAAAAGATGCTCAGTCGAGTCTGCGAATCCAGTCCGCGAGTCCAGTCCATGAGTCCAGTCCGCAGAATACATTAGGCCTTTTTAAATATACATTATGCATGTGATACATACATAGTAGGGCTCAAATGATTAAATTTTAGTTTTTCAAAGAAAGTATTTCTTTTAACCATAAAAGGCAGTGAAATTTCTAAGCATAAAAAGCAGTGAAATTTTTAAGTATATAAAGCAGTGAAATTATATTTTTAGTTGACTTAATTATGACTGCTGTTTTACAAATGAGCACAAGTCACTGAAGTTTAGCTTACCTGAGAATACAACTTTTATGTAGTAAAAAATAATTTGTTCCCAATCATATAGTTGTAAAACAAATATTGCTGTATATATGTATGTACGTAGCTGGAAATTTTTTAATGTAAAAAAATTGTTCACCTATACATTTCAAATTGAAATGATTGACCATACAGTGTTAATCCTTAATGCTTTGTGTATAGATATTTATGTATGTACTTACTGTACATGTGCATGCATTTACATTTATTCACATGCATTTATTATTTTGTAGTCATAATAAATATCATTGCAACACTGATCATCGTTATACGTGATATAAAGTTTTCTAGTTGGATGTTTCCTATCACCTATTACATTCAGGTATGTACGTACGTAAACTATAGTACTCACAGATGATTTGCATGTTTTTTACAGGTTGTACCTTACATATTTCAAAACCTAACCTTGTTGTCTTCATCATGGAATAACTATGTACGTATGTAGATAGTAATATCATACTTAGTTGTACATAAAGTGCATAACATACAATATATTATAATTGTAAGTCATGGTATGTACGTATGTATATCTGTTATACGTATAATCTATGTTTGTGTATGCAGTATGCGTGATGATGGAAATTATCAATTACATACGTATACGTATTTTATACAGCTTTACTACTTCAACAGTGTCTTGAGTTTGTATTTTCCTTATGACTTTTGTCTATTTAAAGAAATGGATGCCGTTCTATCGTATGGCTTACGATATATTCCCATTGTGATCACTAGTAGTGTATGCATCATATTGTTCATTGTATATAAGTAAGTGGATAGCTAATATATTTTATATGTATGTACATACATATGTAGTGTCTAGGCATGACAATTGCTGTCTGTACATTATCAGATACACACATGTATATATGCATGCACACTCATTGTGTACATAAAATCAAGCATTTGGTCATATAATGTAATACAAGCATTTATGCATGTTTGTACATATTTATGTGTGTGTATGCATTAAGGCTAAAAAAAAAACAAATTGTTTAAACAAAACATTTCATAAATCATGTTAAATATGAGATTCTATCCAGTATAAAAATTACAATGTTGTAACAACCTTATTACAAGATAGTAACAAGGTTATTTACAAGAAACAAGGTTGTAACAACCTTCTGACATACGTAGCAACAACCTTGTAACTGGGTTGTACAATGTAACAATCTTGTATAAGGTTAAAAATTAAATTCCACAAGAAAATTGATACTTCTTTGCAAGGTTACATTTGCACATTTAAAACTTGTTATACCGTATAGGCAGTAATTTTCGAGGGATGAAATTTTCACAAATTTCGCGAGTAAAATAGCCTTCGTGAAATATAATCGCGAACATTTCGTGCATTATCAATTATACTATTGCCTGTGTAACGTGCATCCTCCAGTCTTCAGGTGTCTCGCGAACAAATAAACGCGAAAATCCTATTTTTAAGCTTTTAGCGAAATTTTCATGCCTCGAAAATTACCGCCTATATGGTAGTAGATGAAGTTGGTAAGCGATTGCTCACTTGTATGTCATAATGTACGGTACAGCTTGATTTAAACTTTAAGAAAACTCGCGTGCGCAATTGCACACGCACTACATGAACAGCAAAAAATTTGTGGCGTGCTTGTGAGTGCATGAGAAGCTGATGATGTCTCAACTGCTCGCGGACTTGTCACGAGTCTAAATAAGCTCGTGCACTCAACACGTGGTGTCTACTCAAGTATAGTACGAATGCATGTAAAAACGCAGCAACGTATGTACGTACCTTTAAACTGGCCAGGAAGGTTACCTGCAAGTCCAACTTCTTTAAGATAAGGTGCTACATGCCCTTCCATTATCTCTTGTTAAGAACAAATATGTATATCATGTGCACTTGTGATTCTAATAATTTTATGCAAGATTTTTATTGACTAACACGTGTTTGTTAGCAGGCGCATTTATTTGACAGACACGAAGACTGATAGGATCGATTGGAATAAAGGTAACAACGTTTCTGTGTTTGCTTTTTAGCCTTAAATCGCTTGTGTATGCATACTGAACGAACACGTGTCCTTTGTCCTAGTACACTCGTGTGGTGCAGCTTACAGGTTACTCATAGCGATCACAAAGATAACGTGCGTGTACTGCACGCAAAATTCTCGTGCAGTTGTGTACAAACACGCAAGTTTTTTAAAAATACTTGAGTAGAGTTACAAAAAACATGTGTGTTTACTTACCCACTCGCATGTTTAAAGTTTAAATCGAACTGTACTGTAAACTTATACATGTACAAATACACATAGTGTTGTAATTGTTAAACAATACCATACTTTTACAAGACTAGTACGTAGACAGGATATCACTGTAACTGAATGGTGTACAGGGATGCATCTATTTTGCTTTTGATTTCACCTATTTTTCTTTCCAGCAATTCTTTTAAAATTTACCTACAGAATTTATTATTCACTAAAGTTTTGCTTGCACAAAATTCCCATTTACCTTATTATAGCTACATCTGTACAAAGTATATCAACAACCATAATTATCCTTATAAAGCTATATTTCTAACCTTAAATATGTAAGGAAGAATTATTTACTGTTGTCAAGGATGTACAAATTTTTGATTATGGGTTTAATCATTCTAATTAAGCTACATGTCTATAGTGCACGAAACTGGTTAATGTTAGTTCAACCAAAGCATTCTAAGTTAGTGGTTATAGGCTTATTTTGCTCCTACGTATGTTATGCTAGCATTTTGCTCTTTGCTTTTTAATTAATTGCCTTCATATTATTCCCAAAAATATTCCTGCATAACCGATGCATCCCTACTTACACAGATTTTTTTGTATTTTATGTACCTTAAGCATACCTTTGATTATTCTTTACTTTATTAACTTATTTTATAACTTATTTTATTCATTAGCATTTAAAATATTGCACGCATAAACACACACATCCAAAT
Source organism: Spongia lamella (assembly GCA_963930835.1). Lineage (NCBI taxonomy): Eukaryota > Metazoa > Porifera > Demospongiae > Dictyoceratida > Spongiidae > Spongia > Spongia lamella. Next base: position 6,923,982 of record OZ005748.1, on the reverse strand, counting down.
GTTTATGGGTATTATGTGACCAGTTTTTCCAATATTAATTTCATGAATTTGTATACTAAATCATTAAATTAATGTATTTATTGACCTTATCTGTGCACTATAAAGTCATTGATACTGTGGTACAGCTTGGTGGGACTAATGGCTGTATAATTATACTGTGACCAAGTAATTGAAGTAAAGTGAAACTTAATTTTGTTTGTTTTTGTGTGGCTATGTATATCAAATGATTTAATGTTACACATTCAAAAATAGCTAATTATTACAGCCTTGAATAACTAACAGTGCATATGAAGTGACAATACATTTTAATATTAATTTCAGCAAATTTAAAATAACCAGTTGGAAATTTTCTTGGAATGGAGTCTGGACGTTACTACTACTCCAATATAGTCATATAGTTCATACCTCTATATCCATATTGACTTGTACTGTTATACCTGAGCAAGAAGGTGACACTGCACTGGTAAGGATGAAGCTATATGCATACATGGGGCAGGGCTAACTAGATAAGTTTTTATTAATTTCTTGTGTATGTGATAACGTGCACATGTATACTTTCAATGTGGTGAAAAGGCTACCGTGTACAGTAGCTGCGTAGTTAAAATATGTATATTTCGGATGTCTACAGCGTGTGCATATATCCCTTCCAAGTTTCAATGAGATATGTATGTAGCATGTATAAGTCACAAGATGTGAATTCTAAAACCCATGTTGTTTTTCCCATACACGATCTACTTGAAAGGACACCTCTTGACCCCTCACATAGGAAAACCATAATTTGAAACTATTAAATCTCAGGTTTTACGTATATAAATGCTAGCTGTCTTATTGAAACTTGGAAGGGCTACTATAGATATTCGTACCAACAATTATTACCAAGCGCATTAGCCATTGGCAAATAATCGTGCAGCAGGTGTGGTGCTATTCTAAGATCCCGTTTGTATGTACGTATGTATACTATGTATGTACGTATGTATACTATGTATGTACGTATGTATACTATGTATGTACGTATATGAACAAAATTTCTGTTTTGTCAATTGTGGATTTGAAACTTAAATGTATTGTTGCTTGTGCTGCATTGTAAACTTTACCTTTAACATTCACAGGAGGGTTTCTTATACGCATAGCCAACAATTTTGTTGCAAGTAAGGTTTAAAGGGTAACAATAAGTGCTGGAGCTCTACTGCTGGGGAAGTTTTAATAAAGTAGTATTGGTGTGTGACTGCTGAAAGATGTCTTGTTCAACTTGTACTTCCATGTATAGCTACTGTACCGTAGTGTACAGCTATACGTATATAGGCTAAGGTTTTCCACTGGGAGCATTAGGCCGCCACCAACCTCCGCTGCACCCCACTTGTACAGTTAATTATTTTCCAGTCCTTCATGCACTGGTGAATAAACCAGCTAGGCTATTTATATTTTATTTGAAACTAGTGAAGTATTGTATGCCCAGTGCAAATCTTACATTGCTAAAAATGTGATCCAATGTTAATCTTAGAAACATGTTACAGATCTTCATGAAGTAGGTAAATCATGACTTAATTGTACTGAGTATGTACGTAATTCTATAGTTCTCAGGTGAACATAGTATTATCATAACTACATTATGTCGTTACAGAAATGGTATATCGATGCTAATATTCAATGCTTCCATGGAACACATATTATTATTGGAACAATTGCTATCGGCTTTCTAGTCATTTCAATTTTACTGGTGCCATTTGTTGGAATTGTTGGTTGTGAATATTTGTTTAAGGTATATATACATACGTACATGTGATTTATTAGCTACCATATGTGTTAGTTACTTGCATGATAAGCAAACAATTACCCTGCTGTATAGAAACAGACAAGTTATATGTATACGTAGGACCATGAACACTGGAAAAAGGTTGCCATTGCTTTATCAACGAACTCCTCTAACCCAAACTACAAATGGTGGTGTAGTGCTGAGCTGGGTAGAAGACTACTGATTATTGCAATAATTTTACCATTTCCAGGAAATGAGGTAGCTATACATTTTGTAATATGACGGTAGCCATTATATGACTGTTATATTCTTTATCCTTCCAGATTCTACCACTGCTTATGTCAATAGTGATATTTACATTTTACATTTACTTTTTACCAACTGAGAGCAAACATGATTACTCGTTTACTGTAATTTTTGAAACCATTTTGTTGGGGCAGATTATCGTGATGGTATCATTAAAAACTACTAACTACATTCAGGATTCTTTGGAACAAACATTTAACTCAGATACAGAAAATGGTTGTAAAAATACTCATGTGCTAACCAAGTTGGGCTTATTGCTACTTGTACTATATTACATTCCTATACTGATAATGTTATTATACCTGACATTTAGAATAATCAGATGGATAAATTGCTTTGAGTGGATAACTGCTAAAAGGTATTTAGCATGACATAAATGATTCATTGCTTATTAGTATATTACCAATGGCCAGTTTATTACTTTGTGTTACAGTAAGAATTTTGGCTTAAAACAACTTTACACTACTATTAAAAGGCTTTATCACTAAAAGTACTGGAAGAATTAAATTTGTACGCATTAATTTCTGTGTGTTCCTTAGTGATGAGTCTTTGCTCACGTGACTTACTCAATACATTGAATAGCAGTTGATTAACAGTGGTTTAACTTATACAGCGTCTGGTTTTTAGATGGTAAAGCATCAACTTGTTTTCCATGTATTATTATTAAAGTGTGCACAAAGAAACCATTCAATTGCAGTAAAGGCTTTCAAATTTTGATTGCAGCAAGTATATGTAGCCACAATTGTCTACTGTCTATCATGTCATATAGTGAGTGCTATAGCTAACCATTGCCAATAAATGTATTAAATGAACATATAGATTAAATGACCTGCAATATTTTCCACGATACAGCAATTTGTTTATAAATAATAATTGCACATTTGAGCACCACCTTAATAGTTTTTGCAAATATGCACCATTGGCTGTTATGATTTTTTAGCACTTTACAATTCAAATGACTGTTTGTATATGTGACTGTCCAAGCAAAAAGCCAGCCTAGTTCACACTTCCAAATTAGCCACTTCAATGCTTTATAACTTTTGTTGGGTAAGACATACAGACTTCAAATTTACAGGATTAGCAGAACAAATATCACTTTATCATTACTGAAAATTTGAGCTTTGTGTAGGATTTTATGGACCATTAACTTGGTAAATCGGAGGTGTGAACTACGTAGCTATACGGTACCACTCAAAGGTAATGTCGCACTCGCTCAAAGTTTGCGTGCGAGTATAGTTGTTTGCTCAATCGAGAGTAGTGTACACCCGAGAACACAAGGGTACTCGCTGCTCTTTATTACACAAGTGAAAAAGGGTGGTAAAACCGTAGTATAGCCATAAAGTATCTATGCTTACAATTAGTAGTGGATTGAGAAAGATATAGAAACTAGTGCTGAACGAATAGCAATTTTTACTATTCGAATAGTTGGTTACCAATTCGAACGAATACCGATTAATCTATTGTCCAAAACCATATATATAAATGACCGAATACCTCTGATAAAACAACTTATTATCAGGTTAGTATCAAAATAAATGTAAAAATATCTTCAAAATCAAATACAACCTTTAGTCAAATATCCAGTATGCAATAGAAAACAAGCAAAAATTGCTATACTGGATAAAAGTAAGGCTTTAAATAGAAAAATGAATCTTCTATTAGTTTCAAACTACTCGAATATCATTATTACTAATGAATAGTCCAAATATCCGATTATTCCTTTCAGCACTAATAGAAACAGGTCTGTCTTATAATACAGAATTCGTACCTTAGGAATTTGCACTCTTCCTCTTCAAACTCGACTAAAGCATACTGGTTCGCTAATATTTCAGCAGCTACAATGAAAAGAACATAAAATACCTGAAATACAGATAATAAGTACAGTTATTCGGATCCCATTGTTTCTCATGCTAACTTTAACACATGCGCAAACTTTATTCCATTTAAAGCTCATCACTTTAAGCACCGTTGAGTGATGAAAAGCTCAAATATAAAGATGCAACATCAGTCGAGTGTCGAGTATTTGGAGTAGCAAGTACTGTGGATGCGAGTGACACGCGGACGCATGAGCGCGACGTTACCTTTGTGCGGTACCGTAGGCTGGTTTTCACTTGGACAGTCACATATTATAAATGGTATACTAATGTAGATTGTCAAGAAGAAGGAGTTTTTGTAATAACGACCAGGTGGAGTATCTTTTGGATCCATATCATTCTACTATGGTTGGAAGCAGCTACGTAGCAGTTGAAGATGATGGTACTGTAACACTTAGTCATAACAAACTATGATGTCCATACGATGCATTGCACAATCCAAATTATGATCATGAGTTTCTTAGCAAATCATGTGTGCACTCATAATTATCAGGGCTACATGGATGCACTATGTTCAAACGTGATCTCTTTAAGCACTTAATACACAATACTACGTACATGAACATACATAAGTACACTATTTAATGGTTCTCCATTAAACCTTTTCAACTGTTAAATTTGTGATTGTGATTTTGATTGTAATTCATAATTGTGATAAGTATTTCATGATTGTGATCAGCTCAGCTGGTGGAACATATAATTGTAAGATTAGCTAACAGAGGCTGTGCATGGCTAAGCTGTGTCTAAGAATTGTAAATCTGGTCACACATGCACATGCACGCACACACAAAGCCTTGAAGAAAACTCTATCAAGAAATATAGCTATAGCTGTAAAACATGTAAATTTCAATCCCCCCTAGCTGCATTTTCTGGATTCAGCCCTGATAAAGGAATAGTAGCTAGGTGATGATTTAAGAATAATGGGTAGATTTTTTGAGAAGTTCGGGAAGGAATTACTAATAGGTACATTATTTTCATGAGGTGTACATATAAATTTTGAGGTAATAGGAGGGCTTTTCTTGTAAGCACTAATACTATAATAGTCTATAATCTATATATAGAATTTTAATTTTGAACCTGGGGGGGGGGCAAGAATTAACCTAGAAGGGGCAAGTGCCCCCGCCCCCATTAAATGCAGTCCTGTTTATTATTCTTTTAATTTTACTTGATCAATGACAAAAAAATATCCAAAACTATTATGAAACTAAGCTACCGATGAATTTGACTATTCTTGCATTATGCTCATGAATGTCCAGAATTATGCTCATTAACATACTTATAATTGTAGAATAGCTAATTATTATGCTGGCACATTAGCTCATCCCTATAACCAAATAGCCTTGTGGGAATCTATGCTGAGGCTCATACAGGGCGTAGTGTTCGAAATAGGTACCGTTTGTTTGTACCACAAATTAGCACATCTATTGGGAAAAATAGTTTTTTCTATCGTGGAGCTGTAAGTTAGTTATTGTTCTGTTATTGTATTATGTTCTGTTTTTATAGCTGTATGCTATAATTGTATAGGGCACTGCTGAAAAACAGTTCTTCAACTGATGTAGTTTCCCTCTAAATTCATTAAATTATGCTCCCAATTCCCTTCATAATTCTATTCCAAATTTCCCTCAAAAATCTCTCAATTTTAAATTTATTCTTTTTGTTGCTGCTCCTTCTATCTTCTATGTTTGCTCAAATTATGCTCCATGCATAAATTAACATTATGCTCCAAGAAATAATCTGACTTAACACTCCCTATCCTTTTATCTTACTTTAATTCTTGTTTATGAGTACATCAGTATAGTCTTTCTGGTACCTCTACAGCATGAAATCTCTTGTATAGGGAGCTATTCATGAAATAATTCTAATTATTTTTAGTGGCGCTTGATCTAATGACTAAAGGGATTGCAATAGTTGAATGGTTTTCTTTGATGAAAAGTGTCAATGAGCTACCATTCTATAACTACTCTATCGTTCTATAACTACCCAACCACAGTTCTATAACTACCTGCTGACACTTTTTGGCATATATAGCACTGTTAAACCCTTTGATCCGCCCACGCAAAATACAATAAATATATCTACCAACAGATACAACCAGAAAGACAACAACTTTGAGATTTAAGACTATACACAATTTAGTAAAAATATAACCATATACATAATTTTTTATACATAATACAAAATTATTTACAAATACAGCAACGACTATGTGCATATGCATGTGTGGGTGGAAGGCACGGATACATAGAAGGTGTATAAGTACACATGGTCGGTGCATATGGTGTATAGGCATACACAGGAGGTGCATGAAGATGTGGTATGAACATTGGATAGGGTGCAGCACCGAGGTGATGGCAATGATGGTATGTTCTTTTGCGTTTGCTTCGTCTCACTTTGACTCTAACTGACTTTTGGATGTTAAAATTAACGTCAATGCTATCATCATCACTTGAAGCATATCTAGATCTAGATGCTAATTTTAACTTTCTCATTATTATTTTATGCTCCACATTTGGTTTATCAAGACTCTCTGTTGACTCTAATTCTTTGACAAGTATATCTATAGGTGCATCCCTTATAGACTTTGAATATATCCTATGAATATGTACTACTTGTTGCAGTTCTATTTCTTCTTCCTCTTCTATTGACAAGACAAACAGTACTCATCAATAAATTATTGATACATTAAATTATAACTACATTGACATAAAGAGTTAAACCCTGCCTTGTAAAAATTAATTATAAAATGGTATACATAATGGTACCGTATAGTGGGTTTTATGTGTGAGGTCCAAATTATTGCAAAATTTGCAAATTAGCACGGCATTCACAAAGAAATTCTTATATTTTCATTTATTACTCTTCATACATTTCAAGTAGACTATTTGCAAATATTTAAATAGCAAATACTATTTCTTCTGAAGCTGATTTTTCTGGGTTTGCAAAAATTTGGACTCGTAATATATACCCGCTATACGGTATATTGATACTCCATAAAAATGACCAGGTACATCATAGCCTGCAGTCTTATAGTTATAATGGCTGAGGTAGAGTGTTTATGTACATATTTACTTCTGGGTATCTTTCAATGAAAATCCCCTTGAGAATCAATAAGTGTACCCCTGAGTAGCCATTTGATATCAAATGAGGCATAATATTTTTGTAATTTTGAGAATTTCTAAACCAAGCGTGCAACTAGTTTCTTGAAATTGTTTTGTGTCCGTGAAGTCGGTATGTGTGTGTGCGCCCCCAGGCTATTAAAAACCATTCATGTGAAACGAAGCCTGAATAAATAATCAAACAAGTCCTCCTGCTTTTCTGCTATCAATATTATTGATGGGTGTGGCCTTAGTAATGAAGCACATCGTGAGTTACTGCCAAAGAAGGGCAAGGTAATGTTGTGTTAGCTGTTCATTTAACAGTAAAGACCATTTAACCAGCTGTACATTACTAACAAGATGAAGCACTTCAGTTTTAAAAGTGGGTGTGCAGTGTGGGTTGCAAAGCTTATAAAAAAAGACTAGCCTATAGTATTACAAATTTTATCACTAAAGTATAAAGCTGGTTTAAACAGATTTGTATGCATTGCTATGTGTCCCTTTGTGATAAATCTTTCCCCACATGATTTACTTGTGCCTTCATTACAATAAATTGAATAGCAGTTGATGCACCTGGTTTTAGATGGAAATATATCAACTTGTAGTTGAAACAATTAACAAGTAAGCCTATATACCATGTAAAGTATTTGTAACTAACATTGTAACATTACTACTATCCACTGCAGTATGGCATTTCAAAATTTTGTGTATACATATTATTAACGATGTTTAAATAAATTTTAAAGTTAACTCTTTGCATACAGACTCAATGATATGATAAATAACTAATAGAATATGTATAGTTAATCCGTGCACTTACGTTCACTCTCCTCATCACTTTTATAGTACTTTTCGATGTCTTCAATCCGGAAGCCTTCGCTATCTTCTCTAATTCTTGCATACTGTAACAAAAATACAAATGCAATGTTTCCACATTTAAACTTGGTATTGAAGTTATCGACCTAAGTACTGGTAGTATAACGTATTTAACAGCTTAGGATGAATGTGGCGCTCCTCAAAATATGGGAAGAGGTCTGGGCCCCGTTGAACAGAACTGAACAGCACACCCACCTTTTGACAAATTGCTTCAAGGTCTTTCATGGCCTGCGCTCTTAAGCGTCTAATGGAATTAATCGTACTTTCCTGCGTATCTTGCATTTTCCTATCCATTTTCTCTTTTAGCATCTTTGTTCTAAGTAATGCCCACCATAACAGTTTACCACCCACCCTAAAATGCGCGGGAAATTTTATTCTGGTCAAATCATAGATGATCGAGAAGCAGTATTGTCTATGGTCAAATGCTTGGAGTAGCGTTACGCTGTTCATTAACTCCAGAGCTTCTGCGTTTAGTCTAATTCGAGGTCTAATTTCACGGATTTATTCCCGGATCCAGAAAGGTTGATGAGTAGTCTGGCGCTGCCCTCCCCTTCGCTACGAGTAAGCTATAGCCTATATTTTAGTAGAGGGTAGCAATCCTTAATTTACTGTCTGTCTCGCTGTCTGCTAAAAGCACAGGCAGCAGAGATGGGTCTAAAGGAGGTACTGAGTTAAGAAAGCTTACTTATGAATTCTTAATATCCCATCAACAAGTACGTATCTGAGTAACCGACAGACCTAGAAGTATTCTGCACCATAGGCATAGTATAACTTCAGGTTTACAAATCTGTGATGATATGACCTCTCCCATATCATCGCATACCATACCTGATATAGCCGGAAATTTTGAATGAAACATTTTGATTCAAGTTTGGCCGTGGTGAAGACTGAAAGCACCTGACATTTCGAAATTTTTATTTTCAACTCAGGATTTTCGAAAATTACTTCCATCAAAATTTCCAGCTATACAGTATTATGACTTCATTAATGTAGCTAGGTGAATTACAAATCAATTGGCTACATGCAGTAATAAAGACAGCTGAGAGCTAGATGGTAACTTGTACCAACTGCTGATAGTGACTAGCTAATTACTGAACAACTACGCATTGCTACAGCCGAAGCAATGTTCAATAAGTGGATTTAATATTGGCGACGTGAAATAATTATTATAGACTCTTAATTGGAATCCTTTATAGCAAAAAGAACTCCTCTAGTAGTACTATGGGTGATATATGTTATAATTTTGTTTTGTTTAGAGCTATAATGCCATAATCAAAACCATGGAAATTCAAATAGTTTGTTTGACAAAACTCTACAATCGTATAGGCACACATGAAGGCCTGAACTTAGTCATTGCATGAGAGTCACTAAAGGAGATGATTTACTTTATGAATTTTATATTACAATATTCAAAGGAGCTTGAACTGCTGTAATACTGGTGTTCATTGAGTTTGGTAAAACAAGTTGAGATAAACCTCACAGGAGTGAAATTTGAGACCTTTGGCAAACTTCTTCCCACACAGGTACAAAGCAGAATTTATAATCTTTATATTTCTCCTGATTGGATTAACGACCATCTTTCCTTCAATAGTCAGAGCTTGAAATAACAGTCGGCCATCGGCCATTTTCCAACCAATTTCAGGATTTGGCCGACCAAAACTGATATGCTAGGACACATTTGCTATACATTTCCAATGGGGAATCCAATGGTATGTTCCTATTTTCAATAAATGGCCAACCAATTTCTAATCCTTATTTCAAGCACTGCAATAGTAAACCCTATACATATTGTTCTTGAATCAACATATCTGTTTAATAGTAATGCTTAGTGGGAGGTCACTTCTTTTAGACAAGATGGACAAAAAACTGATACCAATAGTGGACATGGGTGCTGTGAATGTGCTTTAAGGTATATAGGCAATCTCTTAAGATCACTGTATTTCATTATCCAACTTTGAAAATACTGACAATACTTGACAATATTCTGCTTACCATATTCAGGTTTGGAGGTGCCATTTGGGCTTTCTTGAATCCTGGACCTGTATATAATTTCATTGTACTTGTGAAAATTGTGTATTTGTAGAGATCATTCCTTGCCATGCACATATTATTGTATGGTGTATACCATGGTACGTATGGTTAACCATATATGTATAGTATAGCTTAAAATGTTACCCTGTAGATTCCCATTGCTGACCTTAGTAACTGCTTCCCAGCAGTAGAGCAGCTTACTATCTACATACTCTACACTGACTACACACTGTGTAACTAACAACATGAATCTAGTGTACAGTGCAGGTACGTAACTATATTGTAGAGTCACCATGCAGTGTATTGCTGTGAGTAGTGATTTGTGGTTGCTGGCATAATTGCTGTTTCATACTTGCATACTAAATCATTCTTGGTCGACTATATTATTTTGATTCTTCTATGCATGCAGGTATATCTTAACTAACACTTGGTCACTGCATAATATTATGTGTAGAAAGACTTCTAGCAAGGATGCTGATTTAGCATTGTACAATTACAACCATTGTAGTTAGTAATGATGTGTACAATGCCCACATTTATGATGGCTTAAAAATAATTAGGACAGATTAAAGTACATTTGTGTCAGTGCACTGTTGTTACTCCACAATTGATTGTATGTTTTCTTATTAAGCCTGTAGTTATGATCTACCTCCTTGAAAACTTCCATTGTAGCTAGCACGTGAACAATGGTAGCTATTCTACTTGATACTATCTACTACCTAGCTACATATCATAGCTACATATGTATCCTAACTGCATGCAATTACATGATAACTATCAATTTGTTATCGTGATAGTCACCACAATCATGGTATCTCTGTTGTCTTCAAAAAAATATGATTTCACAATCGCTCAACCCTAGTTAAGACAAATTTCAGATACATGGCATTTTCATAATTACTTTATACATTTACTGGCATTTAACAAATAAGCAGTATCGTTAAAAATAATATTATCATACAATCAAATCATTGTGTTATTCACTTTATCATTATCACCAGTAATACTAAATAATGTTAATAATAATAATTACACTAAACAGTAATCAAGCATTTAGTGTCAACAAAACTACTTATATACGGCAATGACACCACAAATAAAGAGCCAACACTATATCTATGATGCCTATAACCCCACTCACAGAAAAGGATATTATATGCCAGTTCTTTAGTACTTGATGACGCTTGGGACAGATGTCCTGCTCTTCCTCTACAAAGTAGAAATCATTTTGAACATAATATATAGACACTACATATATAGCTAACTGTCTTTAGTTAGGCCAAACAAAGTTAAAATATGTTTCTGGTCATTTGAGTATTACTTTGGATGATATAACTGTAACCTAGCAACTAAATAAAATACCATCAGTAACTACGTAACTAACTATATAGGAGTATCAGTGACTGTATCACACAGCACTAATATCAGTAACTTATTTTTATAAAGGTTGTTAAACCAGGTACACCTCCTACAAAGTGTGTGTCTACCCTTGAGGCTATAAATAACTTCATGTGAATTAAAGTCATAATAACTGGTTAAACAAGTTCATCTGAGCCGCCAATAATAAGAGCCGTCGGGTATAGTCCGTGGTACCTGGTGTCAATAGGTAACAGGGAAGGTGATTTTTGTGATTCACAGGTGTGCCTTGTTGTTTTTGTTTGTGTCCCGTAGGTTCTCGGATACCGTCGTGCTGTTCTTGCAACGGGCGTAATGCCGTTTGTCGGAGGTGTGTTTGTGTTCGTGCTGAAAGGCCTTGTACGTCCTGTTTGCCAATGAAATATAAGAACTGTGTAAATTTGTTGGGATGTTGAGTGGCTTCGCAGTCCGATATACATGATGGAAGAACAATGCTCTCTAATAAGAATGGTTCATCCAGTGGGTCGGGTCATGTGAGTTTGTCTCCACAAGCCTCCAGGTTTGATCCTTGTGTGAATTTAAGTACTAGTAATTGTGATTCCGATTGTGCTGATACATCTGAGGTTCCTCCTGCGGCTGGCCAAGTTGATAATAATATTAATAGTGGCAGTACTGATATTGAAACATTAATGTGTAGGGCTTGTGGGGCACCTTTATTATCATCTGCTGGTTCCCCTAACAGCTCTACATGGTCTAAACACTGGGCCACTGTCATTCATCATGGAGGGCGTCATTACTCATTACCTGGTGGCTCTGTGGGCAGGAAGTATATTGACTTGCTTAATCAAGAATTACAGTACTTTGTTTCTGGTTCATATTCTGCAGAGCGGTTTATTGTGTTTAGTTCTCTTATGCTGCAGTGTGATCGTCTAGTGCACAAGGGTTGTGATATAAGAAGACTCCTTGATCGCTGCATGTCAATGTGGACTGATAGTCAGTTTGATGTTCTTTTACAGGAGGCAATTCGTTGTGATCAGTCACTCCATAATAGTCATCGTTCTTCTTCTAAGAACCGTGCCGACCATATTACCAGAGTTTTTACCAAACTAATGCTTGAGGGGAATGTCCGTGCTGCTGTTCGTTGGGTGACTGAATGAGCTGGTGGAGGTTTGCTGAGATTTTCTGACACTGTTGAATATTCTCATCCTCAATTTGGGACTGTGTCTGGTACAGTGCTTGATGCTTTGTATTTTAAGCACCCAGATTCTAGTGTACCTCCTGCATCAATTTTACCATCGCTGGATAATTTACCTTACCTGGAAGATGTTGAGATCACTGGTGTACATATCCAGTCTGTTGCCCGCCAATTACAGGGTGGTGCTGGTCCTGGTGGATGTGATGCATCTCACTGGAGAGATATTTTGTTGAGATACGGTGCTTCCAGTGCTAAGCTTTGTGATTCTGTTGCTGCTGTGTGTCACCGACTTTGTAATACTATCACCCCCTGGGAGGAGGTTCGTGCACTTTTGGCCAGTTGTTTTATTGCCCTTAACAAATGTCCTAGGGTGAGGCCTATTGGGATTGGTGAAACTCTACGCCGAGTTGTGGGAAAGTCTATCTGTCTAGCCACTCGCATTGACGCTACTATGGTCTGTGGCTCTTATCAGCTGTGTGCCGGTCTTTCTTCTGGTATTGAGGGAGCTATTCATGCCATGAACTCTCTTTTTGTGGATCATCAATGTTTCACTTCTGGCTGGGGTGTGCTCATGGTTGATGCTTCTAATGCTTTCAACTCCTTGAATCGTACTGCAATGTTGCTGCATGCTCGTGTGCTTTGGCCTCGCTGTGCTAGATATCTTTTTAACACTTATTGTGGCTGGTCAATGTTAGTCGTGAGGGGTGCTTCAGAATGTTTATACAGCAAGGAGGGTGTGACTCAGGGTGATCCCTTGTCTATGTTTATGTATGTGATTGGCACCTTACCATTGATACGTTCTTTCCACAATCCCTCTCATTGGACACAGGTTTGGTATGCCGATGATGCATCTGCAGGAGGCTCTTTGCGTGATATCTGTGACTGGTTTTCTCTTCTCTGTTCTCGTGGTCCTGCTTTTGGCTATTTTCCTGAACCTTCAAAGAGTTTCGTTGTTGTTGGTGAGCATTGTAGGTCTGAAGCTGAGGCTCTTTTTCAGGGTTTGGGAGTTCATGTTGTGACAGGTCACAGATATTTGGGTGGCTTTATTGGTGATTTAAATCAAAGGAATGTGTTTGTGCAGAAGAAGGTGAACAACTGGGTGAATCATGTTCGTGTGTTTGGTGACATTACCCTTTCTCAGCCACAGCTTGCCTATACTGCTGTTACCAGATCTTTACAGTTTGAATGGACATTTTTGTTGAGGGTACTCCATGACTGCGGTGCATTGTTTCAGGATTTGGAATCTTCATTGGCGTCAAATTTTTTGCCAGCTATTTTTGGTGTCGAGGTCTCATCAGCTGAGCGTGACTTATTCTCTCTTCCTTTGCGAATGGGTGGCCTTGGAATTACTAACCCTGTGACTGCCGCTTCCTCCTGTTTTTCGTCATCTGTCCATTCAACCACCTCACTCGTGAAATTCATCACAGGAGTTTCTTCCTTCGAGTTGGACGCCCATGTTGCCACTGTCTCTTTGGCTAGGGATCACCATCGTGTATCATTGAATGAGTATTTTAGTTGCAAATTTGATGCCTTGCTTCCACAGCTTGACCCTCTTCAGCAACGCTCTGTGTTACGTGCCAAGGAGTTTAATCTTTCAGGGTGGTTGTCTGTGTTACCACTTGAACGGGATCAGTTTGATTTGTCACCACAAGAATTTCGAGATGCTTTGGCCCTATGCTATAGGAAGCCCTTATTGAACCTCCCCAGAAATTGTGATGGATGTGGTGCCACTTTTACCACTGACCACGCTTTTGACTGTCGTTTTGGTGGTCTGGTAACTCGTCGGCACAATGAAGTGCGTGATACTTTTGGGGATTTGTCTTCCTTAGTTTGGGGTTCGGTACACAGGGAACCAGTTGTCCAGGAGGCCTGTGATGGACGTGGTGCTTTGATAGCGGATCTGGCCGTTCGTGGTGTCTGACAAGCCCAATGTGATGCTCTATTTGATATTCAAGTTGTGGATACTGATGCTCCTTCTTATCGCTCCCGTACTCCACAGGATATTTTGCGGTCGGCTGAATTGGACAAGAGAAAATATTTACAGGCCTGTCAGGACCGTAGAGCAAGTTTCACCCCTACTTGTGACTCGGTTGATGGTTTGTTGGGGAAGGAAGCAGATTTTTTCATTCACCGTTTATGTGATTTTTTGTGTGCTAAGTGGGATAGGCCTTTCAGCTTGGTGATGACCTGGATTAGAGCTCGTCTGTCATTTGCGATCCTGCGGGCCACTCTTTTATGTGTGCGTGGATCGCGCACGAAGTGGAGGTTCTTAGGTATCACCGATGGTGCTTCCTTACCTTTACCAATTGACTGACTGATTTAGTTATTTTATTTGTTTTTGTATTTAATTTGTTTTGTTTGTTTTATACTAGCTGTAATACCCTACCTTTATTGTAGCTAATGTGTGTTTAAATATATATAACTAATTGTAAATTTTTACAAAGTAATATTATTACTAGTTACATATTACTTTTGAGAAAAGTAACTCGTTATATTACTTAGTTACTTTGAAAGTAATATATTACATAACTTAGTTACAAAGTAACTAGTTACCCCCAACTCTGAGTATCACACAGCACTAATATCAGTAACTTATTTTTATAAAGGTTGTTAAACCAGGTACACCTCCTGCAAAGTGTGTGTCTACCCTCGAGGCTATAAATAACTTCATGTGAATTAAAGTCTTAATAACTGGTTAAACAAGTTACACTGCTTTTCAGTTTCCTTATATTACACTTGCCATTGATAATGCTGATGGGCGTGGCCTTAGTAATGAAGCGCATGATGAATTGCTGTCAAAGAAGACTAACATAATGCTGTATTTCACAGTAAAGGTGTTTTGTCAGCTGTACAATACTAACAAGCTGCAGATAGTGAGGTGTTTAAAACAAGACTGGCCTATAATGTAACAGTAAGAATTTTGGCTTAAAACAACTTCATACTACTTTTAAAAACTTATCACTAAAGTACTGGAGTATAAAGCTGGTTTAAACTGAAGAATTCAATTGGTATGTGTTCCTTAGTGATGAGTCTTTGTTCACGTAACCTACACTTACACAGCGCCTAGTTTTTAGATGATAAAACAACAACTTACTTATCAAGGTACTTATTTTGGAAGCCATTCATTTTCATGGTGATCCCTGCTATTAAGTACTACCTTAACTTCATGCTTTTGTTATAATTTTTACCAAAAATAGTATCATTCAAATTCACCTATATACATACGTACGGTACAGCTCAAAGGCAACGTCGCACTCGTTTGCTCGACTCTTGCACGAGTATACTCGAACTTGCTATTTACCATTTCGAGTTATAAAGCCTGCCGCTCAAAAGTCTCTCCACACTAGGTTTAGGATGAAAGTTTTCATAAAGGTATACTATTTCACAAAAAATACGATGTTACAAAGTGTTATACCATACTAGTAACTCACCATCGCCTCCACTCACATTTGTTTAAATCCAAGCGTGTATTGTGCTTTCCTTTGTCAAAATCATGTTACCCTATCGTTTATTTAAATCGGCATCACGTGCTGAGCAAGTAGTGTTTTCAGATCGAATAATATCACAACTCTTGGAGACTTGTGGCCGTTTCTTCAATCTCAAGTGAGACTCAAGGATTCAGTAAGCATGAGAAATGGACCCTTGAAATGAAGAAGATCGCTGACAAAGTTTATTATGGTTAGCCCTTTTGTATACCATGGCACAAGTATCAATATAGACTCCTTTGTGCTAGTATTGTAGAGAAGTAAATCTACTCAAAAGAGCCTGTTACTCATGAGCACTCGTGACGTTGCCTTTAAGCTGTACCGTAGTAAATCAGTAAATTATAACTGTGTATGAATTGTTAAGTATCATACTTACTATCACAATCATATTCGTTGACAATTTGCATGCTACACACAAAGTATCCCTTTATGTAGAGTTGGTTATTCCTCAGCTATGTAAAAGAATTTACAAATAGCATTAAGCATGTATTATATTTCTTCAAATATTTGAAGGGTTTAATACTTTACACATGAAAAGACTAAAGTATAGTAGTGTAGTAGTGTGAACTGAAACGGGTTAACCGAACAGTTAACTGGTTATCTATAAAATTCCAGTTAACCAGTTAGATAACTGATTAGCTGCATTCTACTATGATGGAATACAATATTCTTAGTAGTTACCACTGCATTGTGCAGTAGTCCATCATAAATTCTACTCATTTGTATTAAAAAGCAGATGTACGTATGTAATAGACAAGTTATATTGTCTGTGATGAAGATTTGGGTAATTAGAAACTTTATCAATATTTCAGTTAACTGGTTAGCTGTGTGTTATTTGGTACCAGTTAACCATGGTTAGGATAAATTGGTTAGGTTCACAGCACTAAAGTATAGATTACCTGATGCTGGAGTGAGACTAGATCCCGGTTTAGTTTGTTGTTATCTTCGATGTCTATTGTTATCATGATGGTCTTTATCTTAATGCACAAGTTGGTTATGGCTCTGTGGACATAGAACAATATCCATTGTTCAATATCTTGGTAATTTAGACTGGTACCATCACGAAATCCAAATATTATTTTCATTTCAGTAGGAGGTTCCCATGATTTATAACAGCATGGTAAAATTGGACTTGGCACCATATTAGTTTTTGAGGTTCCAACAACAGTGTTTGTGTTACTGCTTTCCTCCGTAGTATGAGAAAATTGTAAATTAGGATCTGCAGTATCAGGAAAGGTTGGAAAAATACTGTTTGTAGTAGCCAGTTTTGTATGAAACAATGCTGTGTTGCTGGGTGTGATATCCCACTCACAATGCTTTGTTTCGTTGCAGTATAGTATAGTGTGATTAGATCCTAGAACTTTACTAGAAGGGATGTACAGTTTTCTGATGGTTCCATCAGCCATTGTGACATTAATTAATGTTCTTTCAAAATTCTTTCCAAAAGGCTCAAGTGAATTAAATAGCCAACATCTTAGCTTTTCAGGCTGGTGTAAAGCCACGATTGTATCGTTTATCAGTCTTGCTTGTATCTGTTCACATGATGCATGATCATCTGTAAAACACAACATTTGTGACCAGATTTGGCAAAATGTGCATAGTTCGCACACAATATGGAAACACAGATTTCACCGCCATTCGATAGCTACACCAATAAACTAACAGTGCATGTGTGTATGAATGCCAACAGCTCATCAGTCTGCTTTTGCTGTGGCTGCTTTCTAGGGTGTGTCAGACGTCCACGGGTGCCCTTAGTGTCTTCAGTTGGCTCTGGTGGCTGTCACTGAAAAGCCACCTGGCTGTAACTCGCCGTACGACTGCCCAGTGATGCTATCCATGGATTTGGCTACTTTTTGTGCTATCTACAGCACAAATATGCCCATTTGGAAGTGTGAACACTTGACGTGTGTTTCCCCGCCACCCCCGACCAACCGCCCCTATATAATCACTTGTGGTACTGTTTAAAAACTATCTAAAATGGCGGGAAATTCAGCTAGCAAGCCTTTCAACAGTAGACCCACTGAATTATCTTGTACAACTACAGATTTGTGGAGAATTGCGTGCTAGTAGCATAAGGCAGACTCCAGATATTACGAATTGAATATTTCAAAACGGTATTTCTAAATACTTGTACATGTGCGAACAATGCACATTTTCGCAAATCCGGTCACATTTAGTGATGCACCGATACACATAATTTGAAAACCAATGCCAATACCAATATTTAAATTCAAATACCGATATATTTAAATTCAAATATGAGGCTTAACATGGCTGATACCGATACTTAAATAATTTTGACATTTCAGCCTTTTCAGGGAATAAGAAATCAGCTATACTTGCAACAGAAGATACATCTTTACTAAAAATGCATTTATCACTTATACTAACCATCTTGTTAAACTGGTATAAATGTTTTATACAAGACTGCTATATTAGAGTATATTCACTAGTTCAGGTAAGGTGAATGTTCTATTAGAGTATATCAATATTTTCTGTTTTCTCATAAAACCTAGTTAAACACTTCCTATTGTACTGGCATTGTGTTTGACACTTTTAGCTACCTATTATGCTTATTAAAATTATGCTGGAATAATCAGCAGGTGCCTTCATTAAGTATCAGCATCAGTATCATATTTACTAACTAATCGATATTAAACCGATTCCATAAAATTAGGGCCGATACTGATACTACGTAGTATATCAGCGCATCACTAAACAACACTTATAATTCTATATACATGTAGACAGCTACGTAGTTGTAGCAGATATAAGCATATAATACATAAATAATATGTATATATAATATGAAGTTATGAATAAGGTACCCATTCCCACGACTGCTTTAATAGAGTGTTTGACTGATCTATTAGCATATATCATTCTGCTTAGCTGACACATAAGTGAAGTTGGGGGCCTGTATCCTACCAGTATCTAGTCTACCTTAGCTACGCCACAGCAAGTTTGTGCTGGTGCACACTATAGCCCAAACATTCAGTATGTACCATAAATTATAGCAACTAAAAGATTATACTCCATGCATGATTGATGTTACCCACTTTATTGGGCCATCACTCTATATATGTATATATAATCAAATTACATATCCTATAATGTATAACTAAAAATTAGCTACCTTCTTCCTGAATCCCTGCTCCAAAAGCTTCAGCCACATGGGTCCATAAATATTCAAGCTCAAAATCTCTTATCATCAGCATTAAAATACCGGGACTTTGGAAAGGAGATTGGATGATAGATTCATATCGTCCCATTGTAGGTTTTACCCTAATAGTGTCACTTATCAGCACATTAATCTCTTGTATGTTTAGAAAACCAGAATGGAGCAGTTCATCTATCAAACTTGTGATGTTCTTACACCGGTAGGTAATGTTGTATTTAAAAATCCCAGCAGATTCTCGGTTGCTGTCAATTAGTACATAATATCCACCGTCCTTTGGCAGTATATAGTTGCCATGATGATTGTTTGATATATACACTTTTTTTGAACCAGTGTATAATGACATGGAGATGTTTCCATGTGTGAAGGGCATATATGAAAACTGAAAAATGTCGCCTTGCTTCAGTCCATATTTACATAAGTATTGCCAGTGGCTAGGTAGACAATTGTTGGCAGAACATTCGGCAGAAATATAAACTTCCTGCTCACTTCCATTGAACCACACTTGAAATTTACTGCTGTATGCTGCTGACATACATATAGTGTCACGACCAAGTTTTTTCCATTCACTGTCATTTATGATGTTATATGCTACACTCAAGTTTGCGAGGCCTAGCTTAACCTGCGATGAAACGGAGGAAGGGAGATACACCCTGAATGTGATATCCGCTACGTTCACTCTGGTTTTCCTGATCCACGTGTTCATTAGCGAGGTGTTCTCTTGTTGCTGTGTGATCCACTCGTTTACTGAACTTATCGTAGGCTTAGCTGATTGTGAAGGGTTTAGAAATAGGTGCATCTTCACAGGTATGGAGGGAAAATCGACGTACGAGCCTGCTGCAGCGTTGCCAGCTTCAAATATACTAGTGTTGTTCACTTTAACATCACTTAAGGAGTTGCACGAGTGGGACTCGGAAGAATACTGCGACGACAAAGACCCGAAACTGCCGAACGATCGCAATACTTGAAATGTAAGTAGCAATAATAACAATAATATAAACGACGACATCACTCGCATCTTGCCAGCTACATAAGGCACTAAGCAGCTATGTAATCACCATAGATACATAATTAGCTACATAGCTAACACATTGTAGTCCCATGTGAAATATGACATCGCTGTCGGCGACTAGTGTGTAAACAATTATAAGAAGCGTACGCAAGCATACTTTATAATTTAATACAGTGGAATAGGCATTATACATTATGCTGAAAATGCCTGTATAACACAGTAAGCTATTTTAAAATCATACCTATTGGGCAGGAACTTCCTGTTAATGCACGTGAGATATTGCTTGTTAACTGCGGTTTGGCACGCGAGTGCTTATATGAGAGCACAAGTGGATCTGTAAGTATCTTCCTATGATGCCAGCTCGTAGGTAGCTAAGCATTAGCTATACGACAGCATAATAGGAATTATTAGGTGTATGATGTTACTGTTTAGGAAATTAAATCGATACACTCTAATAAAACAGTCATCTCTAATAAAACAGTCATCTCTTCTTACTTGTAATTTTAGGCACCACTAAAACACTGAATTAAATAAGCCCGGATTTTATACTATAATTCTACTATAATTGTAGCCATGATGATAGACATAGGCGTAAGAAGCAGGGGTGCTCCGGGTGCTGGAGCACCCCCTGTTTTTACTGTCACTCCATAGGAATGTTATTTTCTCCATACAATTTCGACCTAATGATCGCCTATAGCACCCCTAGATCTGATATAGCACCCCCAGCTCTGAACAGCTTCCTACGCCTCTGAAGAGATAACCAGAGATTCACAAGCATGTGATTATTCTCATGTCAGTGTGAGATTTGAACTACTAGTACTGTTAACTGATACTTCGTCATAGTGACTTAGTTGTATATATAGAAGCTATGCCGGACTTGTTGAAATTTTCAGCTATTACTGGGGAAATTTGTGAGCACTGCATCATAGCATAATAAGCTAGTCAGATAAACATAAAAGCATAATATGCTGCATTAAGCCATTACATTCACATCAGATACTATAAGCCTCAGTATAGCTCCATGGCAATCAATGAACAGAATGGGTAACTACCGCAGTACACAACCTAGCATGGTGGAGTCATATTTATTAAGAAACAATCATTATATTATTAAAATTTAATATAGCTGTTAGCTACAGTTTCAAATAATTAATTCTGCTACGGTATTTATTGTTTATACAGTACTTTGTAGTTGGTTTATCCTGTGCACCATACTCCATATGGAGGTTTCTGCACAGTAAATAATAATGATCATGACTTTTAATATATAGGATTTTAAAATAGTTACATTATATTAATTATTTTATATAGCAACTCATAGACATACGAGGGAGTTGTATAGAAGTTTCAGCTATTGTGGAGTGTGTATGACAGTGGAGTGAGTGTATTTTTAGACTACAGCTGCTGTATTCTATATAGCTATACCGCATGCATGTTTGTATGCGTGTATACTATGCTGGGTATGTAGTCTACCATATGCGTATATATGTTATATACAACCTAATATCCTTATACATAAAACAGTTCAAATGTCACAGGTGCTTATTATGAACATATTGTTCTATCGCCAGGTAACTACATGAGTCCTTAATTATATTGCCTGCATGTGATTGGCGTCGTATGGCACGTGAGTAGTCCATAGCATGTCGGTCGTGTAGTGCACGTGATTCAGGCTTGTTTATTCATTCTCTTTAGCATTCATCACATGATTGAAAGAATGTCCGTGTGCAATCAATCATAGAAATGTAATTCCTTGGGCAGTTAATTCTAGCAAGCTTCCCATAAAAACTGTGATGTTATGTAGAAAATAGTGATGGCATGAAAATATGGTATGACATGTCATGGTGCAATGGCATTTCTCCTTGCGCTATGTACACCCTTGCCCTTGGGGTCAGGTGTGCATGTATGTATATAGATAAACCAAACGAGTTTTGAATATGAAGTTAAAATGACACGAAGGTTACTAACTACATATCCCATATACTACACTACTATGATGACTCACGTGTTCATCGGCAATTGAACATAATAATTATAAGCTCTTGTGACTTTTCAACTATTTGTTCATTTAATTTATTTACTATAACTTGCACCATGAGCATGAATCATGGCCTATCTATATATATGTTATACCGTATATGTATCGCAAGTATCGCCATATATCCAGTTGTTGTGTTAAGACCATGTCACCTTTCACAGAATCTTCATCTATGTTTACTTATAATGGCATGCATGGCATTAATGTTTGGGCCTGAGGAACTGTATTTTGCATCTAGCTAGCTAATAGTAGCTATATGCTTGTCATGTATGGGTTTATAATTAGCTATCTGTATAGCTACGTAATTATCTGACTAGCCTAAAAGATCTAGAAATCAAATAACTAAACCAAGTCATGACTTTGTGCAGTATAGTTATGTACCTATGTGCACATACAATGGTGTACTGCATGTATGATGGTAGCTAATTATTTTATTCCCAATCACTGTTATCTAGAGCTGAAACAAATACATACTTGATTCATTCGGATATTCGCTCAGTTACATAATGCGTACATGGTATCTTATATCCAATGAGCATAATCAGGATGTAACATGCTATTTTTGCTTACACCATGCATACAAAATTCGTACCAACTAAAATTGCTTCATACTATACCATGCAGCTATAGCTATTATTCTTTGTATAGTTTATACCATGCATGCAGAATGTTTTACTGTAGTATGGCATTTTTGACCCAAAAATGGTCAAGAAACTGGTAAAAAATTCCTACCACAGCAATACATACCTCTTAATTTGAAGCTGTATTGTTGAACTTCATGCATACAAACCCAGATACGTAGCTGCATGAGCAGTTTTGTTAAGCGATGAAATTTTGATCAAAATATATTGATCCCAAAAGAAGCAAGACTGCAGATATAGTACAACTGATTAAATGTGTAGCTGATAGCAGTGCTTCTAGCAATCCAGAGACAATATAACAGCCAAGCACAAGAACAAAAACTAAAACCTACCACTATGGTGGTGTATATCATACTTTGGCTTATTGGTTTATAAGCCCAAGTATATAGCATTTTTATTGACTTTTAGCTACAGGTGAAAATGTGGGGTCAAAAGGTATAGCTATATACAAATTTAAAATCTCTGTAAATTTTATCATGGTTTTACTGATTTCAAACCTGAGATTTCACTAGTTGCATTTATAATGTTGCATGGGAAATGATTAGTCTTGATAATGTAGGAAGAACAACTAGCTAAAACATGCTGGATAATTGCATGTATATATTATGCATAGCTACATTGTCATAGCTAAATACAAAATTAAAATTTAATAGTATTTGCTATATCCCAGAAGAGCTATTATACGTAGTATTGTTGTTATCAAAACACAGAGGTGTATTTGAGGCCAAGAGTCAATTACAAGGAGTAGAACTTGTATATTTAATGTTGAGTAGGCTATAGTTACATATACGTAGCTAACTATATGATATATTCCAAAAGTGGCTATAGCTCTATAGGCCTATTGCTACCCTGCAAATGAGTTATATTGTTAATTTCAGAAGCATAATCAAAAAATTACATCCAATTATTATGTTATTAAATAGCTACATATATACTGAATAATGCTAATACATTTGTTTTTCAAACTGTAATTCAGTTTTAGACTATGCAAAAGTAGGGAGTATACTCAGCATGAGCAATTTGCTGTCCATTTTGAGGTTCAAAAAGAATGAGATTTTCAAATGGATCTATTGTAAAGTTGAATGCATGGGCTCCTCTGGCATTTCTTCCCCACATTATTCCACAAAGGCTTCCCTTATCATCTGGCAACCTTTGGTTGTAGGAATATTTAGACACTTCTCCTTTCAGGCAAACTGCAAAATCATCGCAATCAAATTTGTGCTGTGTCCACCGATAATCACCCAATTTTGAACTATCCCAGATATCATGCAGAAGGTTGTAATCCAGTGATCCATACTTTGGATCTGATTGATAGAAATTAATTACTACACCAGGATATACACCATAAATGATGCGTTCAACTTCTGCTCCAGTATAGTAGTCCACTCCAACTGTCCAGTGTGTTCCGATAGGGTCACTGTTTTCTACCAGGTAGACACTGTCTTCTCTAGTATTAGATGCCGGGTTGGAGTTCATGAAGTGCTTTGGGCCACTTGGAGTTTGACTTTGAAGTGAATAACTACCATCAGGAAGTTGAGTGGGTGTCCAGTGTGAACCACCTCCTGCAGAGTCATCTTTAAGGTACACAGATTCATTACTAGAGGCAGCGGACATTGAATCAAGATAGCGCCTGTCTGAGCTTGTAGACACAGATTTAAAGCGATAACTACCATCATCTAGTTTGATAGATTCCCAGTGGCAGCCAGGATGTCTGCTGAAATCTATGGAGTCACCTAGATATACAGATCTAGGTCTTGCATCAGCTGGATGTGAGTTCAAGTAACGTTTTGAGCCTGCAGTAGACATTGACTTGAAGACCAAGGTCTTTCCTGAATCAAAAGGAGATCCCATGATAGCTATCTGGCTTTATATCAACTTGATTAGACTCGACAATGTCAGTGAGCTGAAGTGACAGTAACATTGCAGAGATGATTTTTATACTAGATTGTTAACCACACAAATTAGTTTATCAATAACTTCCAAGAATATTTTATTAAGTTAAAACACATTAGGGTGCATGGGAGTAACTATTAGCTTAATGGATAAACACTTTACATTAAACCATAACAAAATTAATATACATTTGTGACATCGTGCAAAAATGTGTGACATCAGCATAATTATAGTCACCCACACATGATGTTAGAATAACTTTTTATCGCTCTTGTCTCTTTATGTACATGTAAATAGATACAGTTGAATGATATGGTATAGCTATCTAACAGCATGCATGCATAGGTCTACATACACGCACTTTGTAGCTAGCTACATAAATGATTTGATTATGAATTATACTACTTATTTTGTTGTTTCAATTACATAGTCAACTATATAATGATATATTATTATAGCTACAACAAAAGAAACTATAATTATTGTGTTAGCTATATCACTACAAAAAGACTTGTATTTACTCGTATTTGCATACTATAATGAATACGTGGCATTTTAATTTTAAAACATATTTGCACCTATGGTGTATAAGAAGATAGTTCAAATTTACATCAGTGCTGTGTAAATTTGAATTACGCTCGTATGTACTTACCACATATGCACACATGTTGAAATTGTATGCCACAGAACTAGCTACATAGATTGGTGGTTCAGAGATGAACTCTTATTACGTATATATAGGGATGCCCCTATTATGCCACTGTAATTATTTTGGGCATAATAAGCATTAAGCAAAATGCTGGCATAATACATGGAATTAGGAATCTGCACTAAAAGGTATAGAGCTGGTCATATCATAGCTACAGGATTATATAACAGTTAGTTTTACTATGCAATATAGCTAGTTTATTTATTACTTATTAGCTAGTTGAATTTCCCGCTAGTTTTTTTACCAGTATTACAAATGGCTCCATATAGCCTGAGGGGTGGAGGGTGGGGTGGTGGCGGATGGGTAAAATTTCTCACGAAATTGAAACACAGCTCAGGGGCGTAGCTACATACAGGCAATTGAGGCATATGCCTCATTAAACAAATTGAAATCTAAGCCAAGCACTCAGATAATGGTCCTAATGTAGTATATTAATAGGGATGCTATACTACACTATATCATAACGATTTACTCACTAGTATATTCTCGGTCATAATGGCAGAGCCTAACTGATTCGCAGACCTTAGTGCCATTTAATCTTTTAAAAAATTGCCGATCAACTGTCAAAAAATACCCGATCGACCATTAAAAATAATTATGGATGAAGAGATGTACAAATAGTTGATGTGAGAAAGAGAAAGTGATGAATTCAAAGATGGTGTAAAAGAAAGCTTCAACAGACCTCTTTGTTGAAAATTACTAGGTGTGCTTGTACAAAAGTATAACGGATCGACGCCCACGCATTTGATTACATTTCTTAATACTTTGAGTGAGTTAGTTACTCAGAGAGTTACTCCTGTGGAGATTGTAGGGACAGAAAACCCTATGCAAGGTTGGTTAAACATGCACTCTAGTAACTAATTATAATTTTAGCTATTTGTGATATATAGAGCCATCAACTATAAGAGATTTGATTCAACAGGAAATCGTCGTTTAAAATTGTAACAAGTTGATGTTCTACCATCTAAAAACCAGGCGATGTGTAAGTTAAACCACTGTTAATCAACTGATATTCAGTGTATTGTAATAGTAATTAATGACGTCACAAGTAAGTCATGTGAGCAAAGACTCATCACTAAGGAGCACATAGCAACGCATACAAATTTAATTCTTTTGTTTAAACCAGCTTTATACTCCAGTACTTTAGTGATAAAACTTTTTAAAAGTAGTACAAAGTTGTTTTAAGTCGAAATTCTTACTGTAACACTATAGGCTAGTCTTGTATTATAAGCTCCGCAACCCGCACGGCACGCCCACTTTCAAAACTGAAGCGCTCTGTCTTGTTAGTAATGTACAGCTGTTCAAACGGCTTTTACTATGGAATGAAAGGCTAACACTGCATTACCTTGTTCTTATGCGGCAGTTACTCACGACGCGCTTCGTTACTAAGGCCCCGCCCATCAGTAATATCGATAGCAAGTGTCATAGAAAAGCAGTAGGACTAATTTAATTGGTTATTCAGGCTTCATTTCACGTGAGTAGTTTTTAATAGCCTGGGGGGCGGACACACACACACACACACACACGCATACCGACGTTTTCACGAAAACGATTTCAAGAAACCAGGCGCGCGCCTGGTTTAACTAGCTACAGTAAATTTACAACATGCATATAAACTACACACAATTACATACATACATACATACTATGCCATTGTGTTATCATAGCTGTTCAACAAAATACTAAAAGTGACTTTGATGTATTGTGTCAGCTTCTGGGGAGCTGCACCCCCCAAACCCCCTGCATTTGAAGAACCTTTTCCTTTTAATCTTGCCTCAGTAAAGCTAAATTCCTGGCTACGCCCCTGCAGCTAAATAGCCTTACTGGAGGCTGCTTTAGGCTTCAGATGCCCCACTGAAAATGTAGCCAAATCTATGACTAAGACAATCATCCAGTTGTCTGCTGGTTTCCAGCCAGTTGGCTACCAGGCCACCTCTAGCACTACTACTCTTATTGATCATGTTTTAACTTCCCCACACACTGCTGTCTCGTCTGTGCAACAGTCAGTGGGTAGGCAACTTGATGACTTAAGAGAGGGGACCCCCACACTGGCAAAGCATAATTAATGAGGGATAAAACCAGTGATTTCATCAGTTACTTAAGAATGGCAGCATGCAGGTAGACACTTGTGACTGGATCCAATTAAATACAAATAATAAGAAGCCTTACAGCATATGTCAGATACATGAGGATTCCATTGTAAATAACAGTCAAAAGTGATTCCGAGATAATGCTGCTGTGTGACCTCCTTAAGTGACTGGTGATCCAGTACAAAAGAAGGATAATGGGACTTACACTTGCTATGCTTGGAAAAAAACTACATCACGCTTGATTTATTAATGTTTAAGCACATCTTACTGAGGGTAATTCCCTTTGAAGCAAGCTCCAAATCATGAGCTAGCTGTCTCTGAACATCCTCACAAGTATCTCCAGAACAAATTAAAGTGGTATCATTGGCAAACTGCAGGAGGTCACCATATCATTAAGTACGGTAGTACTTAATAGTAGGGATTGGTAAGAAATTGTATGGTTTCCTGATTTTTCGCACTTCATAAAATAACCTTCCAATAGGCTTTACCCGAAAAAAACCGACTGGAATGCATTGGTAAGGCTGTAATGATGCTGTACCTTGGTTAAACGAAGCGACAAGTCGAACATTTCGACCTACAGCCAACTTTGAAAATTTCGAAATTCACCTGTATTTCGTCTGCCTGCCTGCCAGCCAGCCAGCCTGCCTGCCTGCCGTAAGACCCGGTTGCGCTAGGTGTAGGGCTCCAGAACTTTCACACAATAAAGGTAATGGCGGCGGATTTACGAAAATGTTGTTCCGAAGACGATTTACCCACTGCGCCATGGTGATTCCTTTTATCCTTCATTCCCTTCCTTGTTCTTCTATATTCCTTTAGCAAGGTGTGAATCTCACCTTCGAAGGTGACGATAGCCTGTTACGGCTTCTGCTTATTACGTCACGCTAAAACCTGGCTTGCACGTGATATAATTAGTTACAGTAGCACCATGGCACGATGTTTTCGCATGTACCGCATGTACTTTATTACATCGTGAACTTCGAGATTATAGCCTTGGACAAATAGCTTTTGCTGTTTTTCGAGCGTTATTTGCTATCACACAGCTGCTTTGCCATGTAAGCGCGTTGCGTAAGCGCCTGCTGAAAGATTATTATGAATGCTTAGCATGTATAAAAAGCAAACAAACTAGAATGATAAAAAATTTAAAATTTAAAAGGTGAGTAGGGATTGAATTCAATAGTGCTACCATAGATTATATACGCCCTATGGATATGAAACTTATAAGCGCCACTAGTCATATCCTGGTTTCGCGCCCCCAATTTACAACTGCCCTCTGTCCATAGCGAAAACCATCCCTGCAAGGCCTAATGTGTGATTTTTATCATGCAACAAAGCTAGAAAGCTGTCTGTATCCAGTTAGAAATATATACTAAGAAATCGATATACTCTAATAGTACAGTCAATGTATTTTATAAATATATACTCTAGTAAAACAGTCTATAAAAATTGCATACAAACTTTTCCCTAAATTTAAACTACCCCAGTCAAATTAGCAGGTCACAATGACTATTTCTTGCCACTTTTCAAAAGAATGTAGCCAGTGATTTCTGAGAATATGTGTTACAAAAAACACTGAAGAAAACTTTGAAAGAGCCGAAAACTTCACCGCGCAGTTAAAAACTGGAACATAGCCCCGTCCAGTCGATAATTTCATCAAGTAGTCTTCGAAATAACCATGAAGCAACATCATATTACATTCGAGTTTCTCACATTTGTGTAAAAACCTCTGGAAGACAATATAACTGACGATGAAATAACCTTGCCCGACCTACCAAGATTTAGTACCGAACAATTCCTAAAAACTACTAATAAATACACTCCTAAAACTTATGGAAACAAACTAACTACCGTTACTGACATTCATGAATGAAATTTTTAGAAGCGCGAAACCAGCATAGAGACACTGGCATTCCATTACGAATGTATAGGCGCGCGCCGCTGTTTCACATCCATAGGGCGTATATAATCTATGGTGCTACAAAAAGTAAGGAAACAAGGAATAAGATTTTGGGACGAGAGAACATTCTGGCATGAGATAATTTATAAAAGTTTAATCCCTACTTTTGGCTCACTTCAGTAGGTTTGCCAAAAGTAGGGATTAAACTTTTATAAATTATCTCATGCCAGAATGTTCTCTCGTCCCAAAATCTTATTCCTTGTTTCCTTACTTTTTGTAGCACTATTGAATTCAATCCCTACTCACCTTTTAAATTTTAAATTTTTTATCATTCTAGTCATACTAGGGATGGCATATTGTTAACGTACACTAAGAACAAAAGTGGTCCCAATGTGTAACCCTGAGGTATGCCATCACAGACAGAGAGCCATGATGAAAATGAGCCTTTAGACTTCACCCGCTACATACGATTGGTTGTCAAGTAATCAGTAAACCAAGTTATGTATCTCCGTCCCATGAACACCCATACTTTGCAATTGATGCACCTATCAATGTTAAGCCCCACCTCCCCCTTCCTGGGCATAGGTGGGGATTTGTACAACTTGTTGTTCAAAGGACACACCCCAGGGGCAATTATTTTTTACAATGCCCCTCTCTAGACGCACTCAATACCCTGGGGCAATGTGAATATTTGTGTATATATTATGCTATTTGAATTCCAGTACAATTACAAAATCCCGACTAGTGGGGAGTATATTTCTGATAGAAGATGCACAAATCCCGACCTATGTGTGGGAGGGGGAGTGAGGCTTGACATTGATAGGTGCATGACACAACAGGAGCACATGATCCAGGGAGTCAAAAGCTTTCCTTAGATCGAAAAAAGCATTGACAAATAGAAGAATCTATTCTGTGGATCGACCACGACGATAGGCTCCCTGATATTTACTTAAGAGTTGATTAGCCTTCAAGTTGGGAAGCAACAAACTTCTCAAGAATCTTAGCAACTATGGGCACCACAGGCACTGAAATGGAACGGAAGTTAGATGGTTATGTTGTATGTCATGTGTGTATATGTAGTAGTTGTTTTATTTATTCTTGTAACATTGTATGTATGTGTACAGGACACTGCTGAAAACCAGCATTATTTGCTGATGCAGTCTTTCCTGTTTAAATATTTAATAATTACAATTACAATTACAATTATGGATCATTGTGCGGACCACTCTTATGAACAGGTGAAATGTTTACATATTTTTCAGTCAGCTGGATCTATTTCAGTATGTAAAGAAGTATTGCATAACTTGGTTAATGGGATAGCAACTTCAGCGGCCACCTCTTTAAGGAAACGAGCAGAGAAACCGTCAGAACCCATAGGCTTCTGCATGTCAAGGTGCAAAAGAGCTGCCTCAACAGGTGAATTGCCTTGAAATGAAAGGAAATGTCCCCACTAATAATATCAAATTCAAACACAGTGGCATGTTGATGATCTGGTGTCACAGCGATATCACAGAAAAATTCATTCATAAAATCCAGAATCAATACTGCTTTTCTTCTGCTTTTGTCTACCAATTATCGTGTTAAGGCCAACCACAAATCACCTGCAAGAGAAGGATTAGATTGAGATTTCTGTAGCAGGGAATTCAGGTATGACAGTTTGGCTTCATGGATGGAAACTTTCAGCTGCGGTTTGTTCTTGAGGAACTCAGTTATAATTAACCATGTCCTCTGGACTATGGGATGTAGTGGCCCTTTGTTTAGCACTGTGTTTATTCTTAATTGCTGTTAGTATATCAGGAGTCATCCAGGGTGTAGGACGTTTAGAACCAGAAGAGGACACTGATTTAAGAGGTGCAAAATCATCTAAAATAGAGAGTTGAAAAAAGCACCACATATTGTCAACATCATCAAAGGTGTCCATCACCTGCCATGGAATATAAGCTATTGACCTCCTAACTTCATTCTAATCACAATGCCGAAATGAACGAACCAACACCCTGGAGGACGAAGGTCGAGCGACAAACATATCAACCCCTATCACTTGAACCATATGGTCACTCATGCCTACAGAAAATTTAGAATAGAGCAGTGAGGATGGTGTCGTCACTGAGGAAATTTGATCATAATTATTATATCAGCTCCACATTAAAAACTTGGTTGGTCTAGTATTTCACAGCAAGTTAAGATTCGTAGTTTGGCGGCATTTCACCATCATTATTTTGACCATCGATGTTTGCAATTTAAGCCTCTAATAATATTTGGTCATTCACATGGTTATCGTACTTGCTGTAAGCAGCATTATGCTAATTCTATTCATTGCCTCCTATCAAAAACTCAACAGTATTTTCGACACACTGCTGCTTCCTGGTGGAATTCATTACCATTTCAAGTAATCCATGAACACAGGGAATTCGTTTCACTGGTAGGCTTGTGGGAATTATGCTCCAAATTTCCTTCATTATTCTATTCTGAATTTCTCTCAAAATCTCTTCATTATGCTCAATTTTATTCTTTTTATGCTGCTCCTTCTATCATTATTCCCTATTTACAATTTAAATTATCGAGCTATATATTCACATGCAATCATGTACAAACAACACAATAATCAGAGGTTTGAGGTTGCCTCCCTGTTGGTATAGCCTTTTGTGTATGCAACCAGGAATATTCAAGAGAGTGCTCACGTGATTCACATCGCTTTGGATGCACCTACTCAGAACAGGCTCGCATTGTAAGTAGCTACAGTGTACATCTTTGTTACTTTTTCTGCATAGTGTATGTTATTTTGTAAAATATTTACATTATTCATGTATTATTCTTGATTATACCCAAATAATTCCTCCCAGAATACCATCTGCTATCAAAATTCCCAAAATTATTCCCGCATAATCGCCTCAGCCTACTCACTGGTCAGAAACTATATGTCTATTGATTAAGTAATTATTGTAATCTTGTGTTTTTTGTGTGTATATTGTGTATATGTTTCTTTAGTTGTGCTTGTATCGTATGTTGTTACTCGGGCATGGAAGAACGGCTGTGCCGAATGCCCCGAGTCTAAATCAAAAATCAAATCAAATCTTTGAAGTTCCACCAGAGCCATTTAAAGACCACCCGAGCACTCGTGGATGTCTGACAGGCCCCGGAAACAAGCCACAGGAAAAGCAGACCGGAGGACCTTAGGCACCAGTGAATGCATAACTGTTAGTTAATTAGCAATTGTTTAATAGTGAAAAGTGTGTTTGGTTATTGTGTGCGTCAAAGCCAGCTTTTGTCAAATCCAGTCACATATAATAAGAGTTCATTAAAAGCCCTCTTAACCTCTGAACCATCAATCATAGCTACCATGACACATCAGTATGCATAATAATGCAATGTACCATTTACATGTACGTCATTAGAAGGATTATGTGATATAAAGTACATGTGTGGGTGACTAGCAATAGCTATACTGATGTCACACAATTTTGCATGATGTCACACACTTGTTATGCTTTAATATGTTTATCCATTTAGCTAATAGCTATTATAGTTACTACGTAAACCATCCTAATAAGTGTTAATGCATTATAGCCATCAATAAAATATTACCACCCTAATGAATTATAGCCAAAGTGCTTCATGAACTCCAACCCGGCATCTAATACTAGAGAAGACAGTGTCTACCTGGTAGAAAACAGTGACCCTATCGGAACACACTGGACAGTTGGAGTGGACTACTATACTGGAACAGAAGTTGAACGTATCATTCATGGTGTATATCCTGGTGTAGTAATTAATTTCTATCAATCAGATCTAAACTATGGATCACTGCAGCTGGATTACAACCTTCTGTATGATATCTGGGATAGTTCAAAATTGGGTGATTACCGGTGGACACAGCACAAATTTGATTGCGATGATTTTGCAGTTTGCCTGAAAGGAGAAGTGTCTAAATATTCCTACAACCAAAGGTTGCCAGATGATAAGGGAAGCCTTTGTGGAATAATGTGGGAAAGAAATGCCAGAGGAGCCCATGCATTCAACTTTACAATAGATCCATTTGAAAATCTCATTCTTTTTGAACCTCAAAATGGGCAGCAAATTGCTCATGCTGAGTATACTCCCTACTTCTGTATAGTCTAATTGAACTTAAAACTGAATTACATACATAGCTTTAGAGGACTAATTGTGACCAGATTTTGGAAAACAGACCATTTTGTCACATTTGGCATCGTTTATATATCTGTTAATTTAAGACACTCCATATTGGCACTACTGGCTTAATAAATGGTTAAATCAATCACAGACAAGCTGAATTACCATTTAAGCATGGGAATATTTTGGAAGTATGTGAATTACATAAACATACACATGGAAATTCTATTTATTTCATGCATGATAAAATGATCTGTTTTCCAAAATCCAGTCACAATTAGTCATTGTTCAGTATATATTAGCATAATAATTGGATGTAATTTTTGATTCTTGCTATCTGAAATAAATTCATTTGTAGGGTAGCTAGCTATATATAGCTATAGCATGTATTAGCCTATGTACTGTAGTTAGCTATATGACACACATAGCTACATACGCAACTATACATTAATAATAAAGCTATTATAGTTAATAGGTATAAACTATAGGCACAAATCTTGTAACGTTTTGCTGCACAAATGATCTGTAAGCACTGATACTTCATCTTGTGACAATTCACGTCCACGGAGTAAACAACTTTTAAGACCTCCTTCCAGCGCCATTATAATTAAAACAGTCTTGCCTACCAATATGGTGGAAATAATATTTACCATGGTAACCATAAAACTTGAAAAGGGTCTATAGATAGCTACGTACATGTTAATGACCTTATTTGAAGTTTTACATCAGCTGTCTCAATAACCATGCAAGTGAAATAGTCATATACAAAAGCTTACAAGATTTGATCTGATCTTTCCATGCAGGTGGGAAACAAAACAAGTTATACTTCTAGTTATGACACTCGGCCTCAACTATGCCTCTGTCTTGTGTCATAACAACGATACTATATACTCATTCTTACAAGCCCAGCCCTACCATCAATGTAATTCATTGGATCATTACAGCAACAGCCAAAATGGAAAACTACATATACAGGTGTATGATTCTGCACACATCCAGTTGATCATGCATCGCAGTACTCAATGTAATTCATTGGACTATTGCAGTAACAGCCAAAAATGGAAAAACTATACAAGTGTATGATTCTGCACACACCCGCTTGATCATATAATGACAGTAACTACTGATTATACTTTGGAAGGCTCAGTCTCCATATCAACATGTTATTGGCTAATTCTCAATTACAGACAGAAAGATTTTGAAGTACAAATACATGATATCAGTAAAACCGCACAGTAAAACAAAAACATGTCTCACTGCCTATAAATACAACTGTTACTTTCACACTTTGGCTTTTTTCTTGCTCAGACAGCAAGTGACCTTGGTGATACGTATATAGTCATGAGACAATGATGGACTTATTCAAGGAAATAAAAGATCAGATGATCACGTTGACATTGAAAGTGGAGAGCTTCAGCAGAAACAGGTCATGTAATCGAGTCATATGGTACAGGAGGGGGGAGACGAGGAGGAGGAGGAAGGGTTCGGGAACCTTGTGACACTGACAGAGTCTACATAAGCTTTTCTGGAGGCAGCATTCTCTTCCACTTTAGCCAATGCAGACTGCAAAAAGCAAGTTCAGCGTATTGATGTGCCTAACTGCAATAGCATTCAGTGCCCCAGTAATCCAGACCGTTGTGCTGAATGACGCCACAAAGGCTGACAGCTACTTATCTTGCCTCCACCACTTTTTAGTGTTGCACCGATATGGGAATTTTGGGATTTTCCGATAACCGGTATCTTTGCATCAAATCTGCCGATATACCGATATTCAAGCCGATATAGAGTTTATTGATTTAAAGTCACTATTGTTCATAACTGTACTGAAAACTTCAACTACAGAACTTGGAGGTATCCCACAAGTTAAAGCATACATCACATAACTAGCTTATAAATACAAATTAGCACTTCTATAAAGGTAGGCTGAAAAGTTACAGTGTTAACCTCAGTGTTTGTATAAGATATGGCTTCTTAACTACTAGCAAACCACCAAAAAATTTAATTAGTAAATAATCTGCTACTAGCATGCCTAAGTGTGCCGATACCGAGAAACAAAAAATAAGCCAATATCGGTGGTTACCGATTAGTGAACCGATAATCGGTACAACACTACCACTTTTGGTTGGACACAATGGCTCCCCTCATGGCAATCATATAGAGACTGCAGAGGAGGGAAAGTTAACACCTGAGTTGGCAGTGTTGGCCATACAAACGGCTCCTTTCCTGATGGGAAACGCCCATCAACACATAGCTCAAGAAAGACCCAAGCATAATTATTTTGACGAACCTTATCCCAGCTCTGAAAAGTATGGTGAATGATGAGATGTCTTTTGAGTGTGGCGCCTGACTGGAAATCGGGTGGAATCCTGGGGAGTACCTTTTCCTTCCACATATTTGATTGTTTCAGGATATCTAAAGGCTGTAAGCACAAGTTGCTGACAGACCATCAGTACCTTAGAAGTCTCCAGTTCTTCAGTTCATTACTCATTCTGTAGCACTGAAAAGCATTTATTTATCTAGGGTAAATTCACACAGACACCATGGCTTTAAAGTATTGTAGCTATGTAGCTAGCTACTCAAAACTACGTAGTACAAAGAGATCATAATGAATCAATGGCACCTTAGTAAACATTGATTCACGCCATTATTTAGGTTGCCCTTATGTCCTTTACTTTTAACCAGCCCTTCTTGGTGTCTGACTGTTACAATTGTCTCTGGAATAGAGTAAATCAATATGCATTATATAAATTATACTTTCAACATACATCAAGTTATGACAGCTTTCACATGCAGTGAGGCCAAGTTATTTTAGTGACACTTTTCATTTAACAAAAAACAATAATACATATATAGCTAGCTACGTACATAGCTATATACGTAAGTAAAACACTTGAATTTTCATCTATACAATTTAATTGTCCATAATTATGTTGATGAAAATGACAATGATATAGTTATGCTACTAGTACTATCACTAAGTTGATAACATAAAAGTAACTTATTAATATAACTGGCTAGCTAAATGTTTCACATATATATATACGTACTTACATACGTATATGGTTAACTATGTTAATTCTTATAGCAATTAACACACTCAGTATGTACAGTACTTAATTATACTATTAATTAGCTATGTAGCCACTAATTTAAAAATGTAGTAACACATATGCTAATTATAGAGACAGAAAAACAAATAGTAGTTTTAAACATACTGGAACACAAAATTTTAACTAGCTTAATTTTTTAGGTAACTCTTAAGAATATCAACTACACTATAAAGAGAAAGTATTTGGGTAAAGTCGGTTTCTAGGAATTTGTTAGAATCAATAAACTCAATCCATTCATTCAGAGATTTTCTTGAACATTCAGACATACACTTATTTCCAAACGTGTTCAATAATTTAATCAAACCACCATGAATGCTGCTTGGAGAATAAGATTGTGTCCAGTTTAGTAGTAGTAGCAAAAGATCATCTTTACTTCCTCCCTACAAAATGAGCATAGTTTCAAAGTAGCTACATAACAAACAAATGATTTTGTATGGCTAGCTATGTAGCTACATTACAATTAAATTTCAAGTAGCTACAATGTTGACCATATACATAACAACATTTATGCAAGGCCATCTAGCTATATACGTATAGTTCACTTGCAAAATGATAAAAAATTAATTTACAATCACACTCTCAAACAAAGGGCTAGCTAGTTGTGCAAAGCTAATTGAAACTTATATTTAGGTGGCTATAAATAATACGCATACATCATGGAGCCTACAAATTTTATAAAACCTGAAGGTTCAGGCCCAAGGCTAGCAAAGGCACTATACTAAGGGCCTGAGGGTTTATAAAATTTGTAGACTCCATGGTGTATGCATGCGTATAATTGTTTTATACTTACAACATACTGTAGTCTTACTAGTTGTCAATTTGACTGACAGCCTTGAGAAGAGGTCGACAATTTTCATATAGAAATATTAGAGGCCAAGTAAAATTTAGGCACCGCATTGACCACATAATACTTAAGCATCAACATATCATATTATAAAGTAGTCATGATGGATGACAAAACAATATGAGTAGGTCTCGGCGTGGCCTAATCATGTAGCTAAATTGTCATTGAAGTAAATATGGTGTTTTATACAGTGGAGGAAGCAGTTTGACATTGGTCAGGCAAATTAGTCAAGCATACATAGGTTTAAAATCTTTTCAAGCCGGTGTGATAGTAAGTGTCGAAAGTAGTAGCTAGGACTTGTTTGATTGGTTATTCAGGCTTCATTTGGTTTGTAATAGCCTGTTGGGTAGAACAAAGAAACCAGGAACGCACCCGGTTTCTTTGTGTATACATGTGTGAATGCGCACCTGATTTAAGACATAGAATAAACATTATGTTTCAAACCCATAATCGAGTGTAAGAAGTCCCACATTGAAGCTCTGTGTTAAAAAGCTTTGAGCTGTTTTGCATTTACAAGAAGTCGTATATAGTGCAAAATTTTGATGATGGAAAATTTTGATGAATTGGTGTTCAGGAAATTTCAACAAGTAAAATTTTGACGAATTGTATCAGCCTTGCATGCAAACAGCTACTGGATAAAAAAAAGTAAATGGTAAAATTTTGATGAATTACTAAAATTTGTCAAATTCGACAATATTCCCCCATCAAAAATTTGCGCCGTATGGTACCATGCATTATATTAAGGGTGGTAGAATAGAGGGGCTGGGAGGACTATAGCCCTTCCACTTTTTGTCTAGTTCTACAATAATTTTTATTGACACTGTTGTTGATATTATAAATAAATAAGTCAATTATACATACATATACCACTTTGACACCTCACATCAAAGGAAACCACAGGGATATATTTCAAATATACCCTGGGAACAGGTATATATCATGATATATCCCGCTGCCATGGTGACCAGTCAGTGATGTAGAAACGAACTACCACTCTTTATATAGGCGCAAGAATGCGATATCGATTGTGGGTTTTAGTTTTCTAAATTTAGTATATTTATTTGAAGTTGAAAATAAACTTTGTTACTAGTCTAAAAGTGTTTGTATTGAGTGTACAAGCCGATATAAGCCAAAGGACGCCATTTGAGGTGAGTTTCTAACGTGATAAAAATAGTCTATTCACTGCGTGACTTAATATATATTAATCTACTCTATTTACACACTCACCATTAGTTTATTCTTTTGAAGCGATTAAACAGGATTTTTTTGCCCATTATAAGTGCTGCAGCTTTATAAAAAGTTGTGGTAAACCCACAATCGCCATCACTACCATGCAAGAACGTCATGACAACAATAAAATCGAGCCCCACAATCACAACGAGTACCTGTTACTATATAAAGAGGCCGAATTATTGACATCAGTTTTGGGCAGATTTTAGAGTGCCGGAAGTGGAATATATTAGTTATAACATGGGCACTCGGGATTTTCCTGATATATATGCCCGCGCCCTCGGGCATATATATCAGGCAAATCCCTCTTGCCCATGTTATAACTATTACATAAGCCAGCATAGAACCTATAACAACTCACAGAACAAGTGCAGCAGAATCAACATCACGAATCACGTAAGCTTAGAAATGCTCGTATAAACAGGCATCAATAAACTTCTTGCCTAATCCACTAATAGCAATCTCAGTTCTAGCCTGTCTATATTGCTCAACTACATTAGAATTCTTTTCTGATGATAATTTTAATTACCAAAATGAAATAAATAGAAGTGCCATAAAATTATATTACTGTATTACAATTGCAGTTAGTCATGATGAAGAAAATAGCAAACAAGAGAGTGGAGATTATAACGTTCTGTCATCAGACATTTGAGGATCAATTAGCCTGTTTGTCTGACCAAAACATGTTTGCATCTGACATCAAAGACTGGTCAAAAGATATAGGCAGGTGTATAAGCCATTGTTTATACATGTCACCTACAGTGTTTATGTATCCTATAAAAACATTATACCTGATTGCTAGGAGATACTACATGGTTCCAACCCAAGGAGGCAGAGTAGGGCCGACATGTTCACGTGAGCCATAGGTTTTGTACAGGTAAGGTTAATTAAAGGGTTGTAAGAGTAAAATACATATCATTTGAAAGTTTGTTTCATGCTTAAATCAATAGCGCGATCAACCCCACTGTTTTTATGTCTACTTTGAAATTGAATCACGTGCGCCTACCTTAAGCGGAAAGTCACCACAAGGAAGATACCTGGGAAGATACAACACGGTTACACCGATTGCATGCCTGTTAGCGGGTTCTGCAGGCGTCCTCGGAGCTCAGTACCAACCAAAGAGGGTTCCCTGCTCGCTAAATATGCAGAGAAATATGCAATTAAGGTAAATACATTTAGAAGCGCTTATATCGTGTCGGCCCTCCTCTACCAAGGAGGAGTCTCTTTCCCATTGGAATGTGGTTTATTTTACTGTTTGTTATTACTTCCGGTATTATGTCTGATCAAAACATAACAATGTTAGCTCAACCTCCACACTTGTCTGACATTTGTCAGATCACTCATCAACAGTTATAATCTTCAC
This sequence comes from Spongia lamella, assembly GCA_963930835.1. NCBI lineage: Eukaryota > Metazoa > Porifera > Demospongiae > Dictyoceratida > Spongiidae > Spongia > Spongia lamella. The sequence goes on along the minus strand of OZ005748.1, from coordinate 6,883,878 downwards.
TGGATAAGAAACTTGTGAATAGTGTTTGATCCATAGTGCATGTTTTTCTGGAATATGCTTTTTAGACTTTTACAAAAGTGCACCACAAACCATGGTGAGTGTTATATAAAATGATTGATATAAGCTCTTACGCACACGTTGTAAGAGATATATAACTAGTTTAATTGCTTTGTAGCAAGTTGGAACACAAAGCAAGGTAGAAAAGGAACGGCAGGGTTGATTCTGAAATCAGTCTGCAGCTTTTGGAGCCTGTCATGCATCCCATTTTACTGCACTTGGTGGACTACAGAGCTATAGAATATAGTGATTTTTAACAATATTTTATGTATGTATGATATATTGGCATATATAAACTGATCTGCATGATCAGTAATGGTGGTCACCTATTTATAATGTGTGGCTACTGTTACTATGGTTTTACAGTTAAAATTTTTGAGCCAGCCCCTCAATTCATAGTATACAGCTTTCGCCGCCTATGTATTATATGACCAGCAGATATTGTTATCGCATCGATATCAAACTTGAAAAGATATTATAATGATATTGCATTGTTTTAATATCGAACACCACTAGTGTATATTTTTGATTCGTTATATTGCTTTATTTCTTACTTTATTTGTTACATATGTGGGTGATGTGTCCTAAAACTAAGTGGTACATATCATGGCACCCATACACCCTCAGCCTTCAGGCCTCATACTATTACATGTACATGCAGATGATGTCATACATATACCATGTTCGCTCTAATTTTTGTGGGACTAAATTTTCATGAATGGCTGAAAATATTACATTCACGATTATATTTTCACTGTTGCCTACTGACTTCAATCATACTTCTAGAAGCCATTTAGTAATGTTCACGATTATATTTTTACCAATTCCACAAAATTCGTGAAAATAAAGTCCCTCGAATATTAGAGCGGACATGGTATATGCATACAAACATGCATACCATAGATTGGGAAAATTTATAATCACCTGCACAAAATTGGGCGTTCCCATGTGACACTAGGATTGATCGATCAATCACTCGAAGCATTGTGGTGTGAGGAATGAAAAGATACAGCTCAACTCTTATGTTTCATTTTATAAAAACTATTCACTCACTCACACTCGCACTCGTGCATAGCCATATGGCCACTCGCACCAAAAAATTCCGTGTTTGAAAATTTCCATGTTAAAATAATTTCGTATGGGTATTTACTTTATGAAATTAAAACACCTCGAATCCCACGATACTTTTTAAACACGAAATTAACCCGATCTACGGTATATATATGTGATCCATATAATAATTATGTTGCTGCATGTGCACACACACACACACACACACACACACACACACACACACACACACACACACACACACACACACACACACACACACACACACACACACACACACACACACACACACACACACACACACACACACACACACACACACAATAGTTTGTTATTAAATATGGTGAAGATGGATAAGATAGGTGCTCGGACACAAATACAAATTCCAATAGACTTCAGCAGCCTAAATGCACGGTTACCACTATAACCATATTGTAGATTCATTAATTAAAGTAGTGAAAGATTAGCTATTTACTTATCAACATACCAATACTTTCCACTGATCAACAACATTAGTTTTAAAGTCCAGAGTAATTTTGTCTACTTCACAATTAATCATCTCACTGCACAAGTCACTACTACCAGCCGCACAGCTTGCTAGCATGTGCAGTACTTCACGTTGATCAGTATATGACTGCTTAGTGATTTTATGCTCCCAAGCTGTCCATCCTTTACCTCTTTTCTTGATCTTCTCTTCCTCTTTCTTCTTCATGTGGTCAATAATGTCTTCATCAGTATACGTTACAACAGGTACATTGCAAGAGTCAAAGTAGACTACTGATACAGATTGTGTTTTACTTTTAGTCATTTCTTTAGTTATAAGAGCTGAAGCCCAGTGATTGGTTATTCCTAATATAAATATCAAGCGGGATGGGCCAGTAGATTGCCTAAATGATGTAACTGCCTCATGTAACTTCTTGATATGCACAGCTGAGTCTTGCATACGTCCATAAGCATACTATTTTTAAAAGGATAATTTTTACTGTGTACATAAAATTATATACAGTGATATTACCTGCATTACAAGTATGGATGGATCAGAAGTAGCTGGGTGATGCTGCTCCAGTAAATAATGCAAAAAGCTTCTTTCCATATCTCCGGTCACAATGTGATCTTCAGTCCATGGCCACCAAGTGTCAAAAGTAACACAGTCCAACAGCTGCCTAACCGATAACCAGTATCGCCACCAATATGCCGGTGTGCTTCTTACTATCTTCAACAACTCTTGTATTTCATCTGTGCTACTGGCTTGACACATCCTCCTAGCTAATAATGCATTGTGTAGAGCATAATGTCCACAGTATCCTGACTTGTGTTGTTTTGCTACTGATAATTGAATAATCTGAAACGAGGAGTGACGATGAGAGAATCCAGTTACGATCATATCACAATTTATACTGTCGTGAAATCCATCTACTACAAGTGTGTTTACATATGCATCTTCCTTCGCGTCTTCACTCTTCTTAATTCCGCGTTCAAACCTCGGTTCAAACCTTTCATGAATGCATGTAATTTTTTCTGTTTGAATAAAAACATCTTTTAGTAACTCGTCAATAATGTCATTGGCAGCTACCCAGGCTTCTTGGTTGTCGTTATCGGCCGCGAAGTTTTGCATTCCAACAGCTTTACGATATAGAGAAGGGGTCACTACTAATACAGTCAACAGATAAAACACAAATAAATCATTGCCAAGTCATCGTTAGCTTCGGTTAGCTTAGTCACTTCATCGGTCACTCCAATTACAAACCCACAAGTAAAAGTGCTGAGTCATTCGTGACAAATTTCCGTTACGCTAAAGAAACCGCTGATATACGGTCACTGTACTTCGAATCAGAAACTCGGTCACAAATCAAGCCTCGAGTCAAGCTTTAAACCAGGTGCGTGCCTGGTGCAGGGGCGGATCCAGGATTTTCTGAAGGGAGGGTCAAAATACAGAGGTGGATTTTTGAAGAGGGGTCTGGGGACACAGCCCCCAGAAGCTCTATGGTGTTTCAGTGTTCAAAATCATAGGTAATGCAAGATTTTGAGCATAAATACAGGAACTTTATGGAGTAGCGGGTGTGGTGGGTGCAACCCCATAGAAAAGTATAATAATTAGGTTAAATTGACACGTAACTCAAGAAATAATACATTTTTAGTGTGTTTTTATACCAATACATCATTGTTTTGGCTTCCCTGATATGGTTCAGGAAGGGAGGTCATCTGACCCCTATGACCCTCCCCTGGATCTGCCCCTGTGGTGTTTGAAATTGAGTGTGTGTGTGTGTGTGTGTGTGTGCGCGCGTGCATGTGTGTCCACGGCCCCCAACTATTAAAAACCAATCACGTCAAGTGGAGCCTGAATAATCAATCAAATAAGTCCTTAGGCTATTGTTTTTCAGTTTCTTTATAATATCTTGATATGACACTTGGTATTGATATTACTGATGGACATGGCCTTATTAATGAAGCACGTCGTAAATTCCTCCCAAGGAAGAGCAAATGCTGTATTAACTGGTTATTTCACAGGTTACTTACTTGTGATGTCATTGATTAACTGTAGTTTATATATAATTAACTTGTACAATGTGTAACACTTATGCAATGGTGTTTATACACGTAGTTTACTGGTTACCTTACGCACTTTGCTTTTGCCTCGGAGTACTTTTCTCCTATGGCATCCCCCTCAATATTAAAGTGCTTTCTGCGAAGTCGAAATAAGGTATAGTTTTGATAATTCTTGCTGGTGTACTTTTGGTGACAAAATAGTGAGAAGTATCCATTTCGGTATAGTAACAAGTAACCCATATTTCATGACTTTTACATGGAGAACAACCAAATTTTAAGGTAGCTACGTACATGTAGATTAATTTGATCCCTGCTCACAGGACCAAATTTTGCTGTCTAGCTTAACAGGGGGACAGAACATAATTATTATACCATATATGATGAACAGTCGAGAGGGAAAAGTTTTGTGGATTTTATTCAAATACTAATGTATAATCAATAAATATGTAAGCAAAGTGTTTACTTTTTTTAAATCAGCTTTTATTAGTGTATGTGTAAATTTTTTACTCTAAATTAAACACCATGCAGTCACAGATAGTTTTAGTAATATTACAGCGTTTTTTATAACAAATGTATATAGAGAATATAATATTATGATGTACGTATATATAGAAATATTTTGAAATACATGTACTATAATTATTTAAATACAGTGCCTAGGTTCTGACGATACTGTGGGTAACATAGGTACTATAGGTAATGTAGATACTGTGAGTAATGTATAGTTAGGTAGTGTGGGTAATGTAGGTACTATAGGTATTATAGATACTGTGGGTACGGTAGGTAATAGCTATATATTATTTATTAGGCTGTTCAAAGTAGAATATCATTGCCTGCATGCCTTAGCATATACCCACATCAAACTTCATTATCTGCATTAAGGCTTGAAAGTATACGTATATGAAGTTACATATGGATTTTTACCTTATTTAAAATATATTATAGGTACTGTATAGGTACTGTGGTACTGTAAATACCATAGGTACTGTGGGTGCTGTAGGTATTATAGGTGCTGTGGGTGGCCATATGGCTACACTAGTAGCTACTTTGCTATGTTTTTGTGATAGTTAGCTATAGGGAGTATAAACTCCACAGGAACATCCTGTGTCATAGGACTTTGTGCATACAGTATGGCTTTGCAAGTCCTGCATGTTTAATTGGCATTAGAAGATAATTGGCTGGTGGTTAAAATTTAATTGTGAAGTTGCTAGGTGTTTACAGTACATGTACACTAATTGAATTTATGGTAGTATAGTATATGCTAAACAAAAACATCCTGGGCATAAAAAAAGTGTAAGGCCAATCAGAAGCAGCATTGCAAATAGGTATGTGCGACCAAAAACTTTGATATCAATTGAGGCCAAGAAGTTACTTTATCAAAAATCTTTTTAACTACTTAGGCACATACCTATTTGCAATGCTGCTTCTGATTGGCCTCCCACTTTTTTTACACCCAGGGTGTTTTTGTTTAGCTAATAGTATAACAGGTAGAGCATACATTAGGAGAAGTGCTGATACAAATTTGGCTGAAATCCATGAAGAAATGAGTGAGTTATTAGACAAACAAGTGAATGTATAGAAAGAGAGTTTGAGAAGAACTTCCGGGTTCATGAAAGCTCTCACAAGCTCACGAAAAAAGTGTGCAATGAAAGAAAAAAATAATAAATAAAAATGACTGCCGCATAAAATTTTTTGTGGTGACAGGAAGGACTTTATAATGCTGTATCAGAAGAATGGCTGAACAGATTTCTATCAACTTCGGGATATTGATTCTTCAAGCAATTAAGGTACTAATTCTCTAGTAAATGGGCGAATTGGGTGGGAAAGGCCTATGCATTCTCGGTTTGTTGATTCTATATAGTAAGAACATTGTGGGTCGGTAATAACTAAACGATAGCTTTAATGGCGGCTTAGATAGAGTTTTTGCGAGTTTGAGGGCGATGCTACGTGTAAATACTTCTTGGCCTCACAACTCACTATCGTGAGTCTTGATAGTTATAGGTATATAAATTGAACAACCATATTTATTTTTATTAATCTGGTGTTGCTGACCCTTTTATGCCACTCGCTTTTTTGATTACTTGGGACGCACAGTGAACACCGCCATGTAATCACAAATAAGTGAGTGGTGTAAAAGGGTCAGCAACGCTAGACTAATTTATTAAGCTATACATTTTGCATTACTTTTTATGTGGTGTATAGTTATGTCTAAATAAATAAATGCTAAGTATATAGAATATAGCTAGCTATAGGATTAAAATATGTAACACTTTTCTTTCTCGTATTTCATTTTATGTACCTACTTCACTGTTTCTATAATAGCTCTGACTTGAACATCTATACGTATAGCTATATAGCTGTTACAGAACATTGCAAAATGTGTAGATAGCTACCAGGCATGGGGCCAAGTACATTGGTAGCTACTTATACTTAATAGAATTATGTATACCTTGATTTACTGTCGACATGTCTATATTATTTTTTCGTGGACATCATGTTCATGATTGTCATGAATATTGAAGGATTTATGCAACTATATGTCATAAAGTTTGCACACATCCAATGTTGTGTAGGAATTTCTAGGAACCAACGTGATGAAAACCACTTGGTGAAATATTAATCTCATAAACAAAAGAGTATACAGTAGCTACAGTATGTAGTTGTATTTATATTTAATTATATAAGTACTTTTGAAAGTGCTTGTATTTTACTAAGTCCTTCTCATCGAAGAGCTTATGTACTTGTACTTAAGAAGTACTTGTACTTTACTTAAGTACTTTGAAATGTACTTGGCCCCATGCCTGATAGCTACATATTTGCATGTAGCCATATGCATGCCTGCATGTAGCTTTAAAATTATTTTTGTAAATCTGATAATCTGGTATGGTTTGGTAAATCAATTAATTAACATAAATTTATTATAGTATATGTGTGGTCTATAGCAGCCTACATGTTTTGGCTATGGAACATAACTTTGCACACACCTGCATCCGTTATAATGATACTATGGCTACAGGGAAATTCATGGGTTTTATGAAAGTCGTTAGCTGCCACATGTAGCTCATGTAAATATTTTACTTCTTTACATTACATTAGTGGTTTACATGTCAATTTGTGAAAAGGGGTCTTAAATATGCATACAAATAATTATTTTCAACTTAAAAGGAGCTTGTGGTTTACCTATAGCTACACAGAAGTTAAAAACTAGTTATATAGCTATGCTATGTGCAACCACCATGCATGCAGATTTGCAAAAGGTGGTCTTATACATGCATTCCAATTTTGCAACTTTGACCATGTGGGGTGTCTAGTACAATCACTGGACTGGACTACTGGACTCCCTCTAAAATTGAACGCTAGCACCATACCTGACCAGTACTCTGAGGTTAATTTTGCAAGTACATGAGAAGGTCAATCTTTTTCATAGTTATGATATAATATGCTTTAATCAATGACTGAAAAGACCGACATACATATTGACATAAAAACACTAAAATGTACCATTTCTTTCATTTCTGGTCCGGCAGTATACTTACAAGATTAAACAACCAATGCATGCTTTCTAAGGTGTTTCACCCACCACACCCCCTACTCCATAGCTATAGGTATATACACTAGCTATAGATGATGATTTCGGTGTTATAAGAATAACATACCCTATGCCCTCTTGGTGCTTCCCCCAGATCCCCTGCTTCAGAGTAGGCATGTCCTATGCCTTTGAAATAGCCTATTATGCTTTGGAGAAATGTTCCAGAATTTTACCTATTATGCTCACTATTATGCTTCATCAATAGAGCGCTAAGCTATAAATTAAATTTTGAACTTACCAGGTCTCTACAGCTCAAAATCACTAGCTATTATTGAATAATTTTAGTGGTAAAAGTTGTTGAAGTAAGCCTAGCAGTTGTATATAATTTATTATGACAATGGAGTTTGTGTGTACTTCAGCTTCATTACTAAATTCTGTGTACGCAAGTCAATCATTTTATACACGCCAATAAATTTATGAGCATGAATTGATATCACATGGGCAGATCCAGGATTTTATGAGAGATCTAGAGGGTCTGAAATTCTGAGCATAGAGGTAGATCTTTTGAACTTGCCAGCATAGTAAGGTCCAAATAGCTACCATTGGTATAGATAAGTCAATCACTGACCAAAACATGTTACTATGATCAACGCTAAAATGTTTATCTGGTTTGCACAAAATAAGTCCTGAAGTGCTGATAGGCATTCAATTTTAGAGGGAGTCCAGTTGTAGTCCAGTACAGTGATTGAAACAGCCGCTACACACACTTTAAACACAAATTAATGGACCAGATACTTTATGAATAATGTAAAAACATATACATATACCATAGCCTAGTGCATGTGATTACCCTATAGCTGACCTTGATAGGTTTCCAAGTCACACATAAATTTTAAAAGGGCTATAGCTATCTGTGTGTTTAGAAATACTTTAAAAATCGCTATAGCTATAGTGATGTCTCAGAATAGTGCATTATTTGGTTATTATTGTCCTTTTGCAGTTAGCTAGCTACGTATATTTGCTGTAGCCATGTCATGTTAACTTCTGGTATTACTATAAAATGGGAAAATTTGGCAGGGAATTTCACTTGATGGTTTGGGAAATTTTGACATCCATGCACTTCAAAAGTTAGTTACAGTAAATAAATACGTTTCAGGATAACTAGCTACTATAACTGCATACATTCATATAATATGCAAACAACTTAAGTTTTAAGATGCTGATTACAAATTGATCCATATAGTGGAAAAATGTGGTAGTGTTTTAATTTTGGTGGATGTAAATTTTAGAATTTGTGGTGGAGGCCTAAAACATGATCCATTGCTTAATGTACAAACATGAATGATTCGATTTAGAATTAAAAATTATATTTGGCAGCCAGCTTTAGCTAGCTACATAAATATATATTTAATTACATTTGTAATTTGTACAAAAATTAAACATCTGTCAAACATGGGACATTCTGGCTAGAAATTATACTTGTAATGGAATACCTACGTAATTTTAACATTTCTGTTACAGCTATATAACACTTAGCTAGCTACTGTGTTAGCTTCCTAGCTTAGTATGCAATCTACACAATTATGATACCTTCCTGACTACGTCCTTGTCTATAAAGCAAAGCTACTGTATAAACATAGCCAATAAGGGATGTTACAATCTGTTGTCTCCAACTATGATCACATTCCATGTGATTTAACTACAGTATGTACGTAGTATTAACAGTGGAAGTGGAAGTTTTGAGTGCATGTATTTATCATTTTTGAAGTCAAATGATCTAGTAAAAATTTACACAAGCATAAGAAGACTTAGTGGTAGATTTAGAAGGCTAAGGGGACTGTATAGCCCCAATCTCCTGCCACCTCAGGGATATCTAAATACTAATTCTTGAAAATTTCATTTTACATTTCAATACACTGCAATCTACATGTACGCACCTTCTAAAGGGCTGTACCTACCGCATAGCTACATGCACTGTTACTAGCTCCTCCGTTGAATTTAAATCTTTCAATAGGTGTTATTTCTCTACTTCACATAATAAACACATTGTGGCTTCTCAGTCTGGAGGACTGTGCTCCCAAGACCATCTGCTTCAGATAACCACTACTAACTATATGCTTAGCCCCTGCTCTCAGGAAGTCCTAGAGTCACCCCTGCATGGTGTCAGTTCCATGCAGTCACATAACGTAGGTAACTGTATGAACCTGAGGAAAACCCAACCCCATTGGTGATTCTAGGACTTTAAAGTAACAAATGTATATATGTAATTTTGTTACTTCATTAAAGGGTGATTTCTATACACTTCCTGTGAAATGCATTCTTTGGCTTTATAACAGTAGTATAAATGGATTGTTGAATAGTAATAATTTCTAACTTGACATCACGTTTTGTTGTGTTAATGACTCATTTGGTTATATAGCTATAGCTAGTTAGCTAGTAGTTTAAAGTTTGTTGTTCAATATGTTGCTTGTAAGAGCAGTAATGTATATTCTGCTTATCATATCAACTGAAGGCCATACAGGATTTAGAATGATCACTGTTATTGCTGATGGTGAACATTTCACTAATAATAGCAACACCAGTAGTCTGTATGCAAGACCTTGTGTGGATCGTGATTGTTCCTATTACTCATTAAATCAGGCATTGTCTAATCTCACTAGTAATGTTTTGATAAATATAACAACTAGTGTAAGTTTGTCCTCATTTATTCCATTAGTTGGTCTTGTTAATATCTCAATAAGAGGACACCAAAATCCCATTGTAAATTGTAGCAATTATGGAGGGTTATCCTTTGTATCTTGTCACAACCTAACAATTGAAGGAATTACTTGGGAAGGATGTGGGAGCAGAATCATCAGTAAAGTTGATAGTTCTCATCCAGTGGTCCGGCTATATAATTCTACCAGTGTAAACATTACAAATTGCACTTTTCAATATTCAGCAGGACAAGCAGTGGTACTCTCAGGTGTATCAGGAGATGTGAACATAAACTATTGTAATTTCTTATCTAACAAACATTACAAAGGTAATGGAATGGCTGTGCATTATAGTGACTCATTTAGTATCAATACTCCATTGTATCTTACAATTACTGGCTGCAATTTTTACTACAATGAAGGTGCTAAAAGTGTAGTGTATTTTGGTCAAACAACCAAAGTACATGAACATTTGTATTTACAGAATTCCAATTTTTATCAGAATAAAGGAGTGTCCATTTATCTTTCTAATCAAACTCTTTACATTAGTGGAAATATTGAATTTCACAATAATACTGCAGATAAGGGAGGAGGAATTTTAAGTGATTATTCCAATGTTGTATTTTATAAAAGCTCAAAAGTCAATTTTGTAAACAATACAGCCAATCGTTTTGGAGGAGCCATCTTTATGACTAACAATAGCAGTATCTTATTTGCAGAAAATTCTGCATTAGTGAATCAACAGCATGTTAAGACATTGCATGACAACCGAAAGTATGAAATAATAGTAACATTTGACAACAACAGAGCCAATAGATTTGGTGGAGCCATCTATGTTAATAACAGCAATTTAGTGTTTGGAAAAAATGCCATGGTAACATTTAATAAAAATGAAGCTGTTAATTATGATGGTGGAGCTATATGCACTGATACAAACTCTGTTATCATATTTGAAGAAAACTCAATGGTGACATTTCATAATAACAAAGCTGGTTGGGCTGGTGGGGCTGTACTGATCTATGCATGTAATTTCACATTTAAAGGAAACTCTATTGTAATATTTAATAATAATACAGCTGATGATGGTGGTGCTGCATACATTTATTATTCCTCTAATGTTACACTGGAAGGAAACTCTGCAATAATGTTTTCTAATAATAAAGCTCAAAAGTTTTGTGGAGCTATATTCATGAGTAACTCCACTGCTACTTTTGAAAGGAACTCTACAGTTAAATTTGATTACAATCATGCTGACATTGCTGGTGGGGCTACATGTATTGACACTTCCAGTGTCACAGTTGGAGAAAACTCTACAGTTATGTTTAGTAAGAGTAAAGCTGACAATGGTGGGGCTCTGTTTATTATTGACATTAGTAATATCACATTTAAAGGAAATTCGGCAGTCTCATTTTATGATAATGAAGCTAAATTTGGTGGGGCAGTGTTCATTGGAAGACTCTGTATTGTTATATTTGAAGAAAATTCTGCAGTAACATTTTATGACAATAAAGCTGATTATGGTGGGGCAGCATTTATTAGGAACTCCAGTGTCACATTTACAGGCAATGCTACAGCAATGTTTCATACTAATGCAGCTGATTATGGAGGAGCCGTGTACATATCTTTTTCATCTAATGCTACATCCATAGAAAACTCTGCAGTAACATCATCAAGTAGGTAGCTATAGACTATAAATACGTAATAGTAGGGATTGCCACAAAAAAATTAGTGTCCAAATTTTTCACACCTCCATAGCACGCCTTACAATAAACTTTACCCAAGAAAACTGATATCCTAAGAAATACTAACGCTAAGTATTATAACACTGTACTTTCGTTAAACACTGTGAAAAGGGATCTGTAGAGAATTTATCATTCTATAAAATTTTGTCTCACTGGCCTGCCATAAGCCTATACTAGCACTAGAGACTTCACACAACAAAGGTAACTATGTAAAAATTATTTTGATGAAGGTTTATTCAATGCTTAATGAAGTTTATTTTTCATCCTTCAATGCTTTTCCCTATTCACTTAAACCAGGCGAGAAACTCACAAAAGGTTGCAGCTTCTGCTTAATACGTCACACAAAACAACTGCTTATGCACATGACATAATTAGTAATGTGCTTGCCCCTAATATATACTTCATGAAATGTATATATATATATACATTTGGACAAATAGATTTCACTTGAATGTACAGCTGTTTGCATCATGTTTTGCCATGTAGTGTACTAATAGTTAACAAGTGCCTGTAAACTACGTAGCATATATAGCATTTCTGTGTGGTTACCAGCTAAGTGCCTGGAAGGCAAGTACAGGCCAAGACTCACTATCGTGAATCGTGACGCCAAGAACCACAGCAATGCAACCACTGAGTGAATTATTTACATGTACCACCAGACTCAACTGATTCGCAAACCCTCCAGCTAAGCCGCCATAAGCTATCACTTTGAGGGTTCCGAAACTCCAAAAAATCTTGTACAAGATTTCAAATCTTTAAGATTTTTAGGGCAAGATTGTGTTTCTAAAATTTGATTAGATTTCTATGTATTCCTAAATATTTATAATTACATTGCTCATATAACACATTAAATCCAGAAAAATACGGAGAATCTGCAGATTTTAAAGATTTCAGATTTCAACCTTCAATAATCCAAAGTTCATCAAAATCAGTTCACCAATCCTCTGAATAGATATGGCCTTCTTTTCACAAAAATTGATGCGGTAGTCATTTTTCTTTCATTTTCATCACACACTTTTTGTAAGTTTGCATGAAACTTGAAAGTTTTATTTTCAAACTCTTTTTGTACATTCACTTGTTTGTCTAATAACTCACTCATTCCTTTATGGATTTCAGCCAAATTTGTATCAGCACTTTTCCCATGTATGCTCCACCTGTCACACTTTTCAGCTTGAAGTAAACACTTGAGAATGGTTATTACACTGCAGGTTGATAGTTGCCATAACTTGGACCCCCTTCAAATGATTTGCATTAACTTTCAGATACACAATCTATATTGATGTATTACTCTGTAGTGAAAGTTTAAAAAATTGTAAGGCAAAATTAAGCTTCAAAGTTTACATATTATTATTGCGTGCTAAGCAAACACAAGTGATGCCAGTACTTCTCTGCTACTTGCTAGTAATAACATCTGTTTGTACTTCCAAAAAGTAGTGATATGCTAAACAAAAACACCCTGAATGTTAAAAAGTGAGAGGCCAATCAGAAGCAGCATTGTAAATAGAGCTGGGCGATAGTAGTGATTAATCGACTATCATGATAGTTAATCCTGATCATGATTATGATAGTCAACAATCACAATATCGTGATATAACTAATTATGGATATTACAAGCATGTATGCTTGCAGTTAGTCAATTAAAATTGGTGATAGTGACAGTGTTGATATACATAGCCAGTATAGAGAATAAGAATATATTCAGAAGAAGGCAAGGCAGCAGGTTCTGTGAATTATCTCAATGGGAGCGTCCATAGGCATAGGGAGCGCTCAAAACTGGGGGGCTATTGAAGCTATCAGGACACATTTGTATGTTAGAAAATTCATTCCTATGGAGTGACAGTGAAAACTGGGGGGACTTTAGCCCCCCTAGCCCAACATCTGTAACTACATAAAGTGACTAAAAATTTTAATTATTGTATCAAACACTATCGTGATACTATTGTTATCGTGACATCTAAGTCATGATAGATCGTGATGATGATAATTGTACTATCGCTCAGCTCTAATTGTAAATAAGTATATGTGCGATCAAAATCTTTGATATTAGCTGAGGCCAAGAAGTTACTCATCAAAAAATCTTTTTAACTACTTGAATGACATAGCTACAATAGTTTATAGCATATTTGATTGGTTTTGTCACTTGGCCACCTTTTTCGTACCATCATTATTGAAAGGTGGCCAAGTGATAAAGCCAATCATAGTTGTGAAAACTTGTATGTCATTCAAGTAGTTAAAAAAATTGATAAGTAACTTCTTGGCCTCAGCTGATATCAAAGTTTTTGGTTGCACATATTTACAATGCTTCTTCTGATTGGCCTCACACTTTTTTTACACCCAAGGTATTTTCGTTCAACGTAGCTAATTTATACTGTATAACTTATGCAAGTAGCTAGCTATGCCATAAAAAACAAACTATAGCTAATTTTAGGGATCAATCTCAATGATGCTAGCAATGTTGTGCTTCATTATAAAGAATGCAGACCATGTATGTACTACTACGTAGCTAGTGCAAATATTTAACAATAAGCTATGCACTGTTATCTTAGTAATTTCAGGAAGTATATATCTTATGATTTTAATAACTAAAAACTAACTTGCTAGGTGATTATTTTGAAATGAATGTTGCTAGTAGTTATGCCACAATTATTGTGATTCCTTTACATAAGTTGGACTTAGTATAGTATTATGATTTAATGTAACGGAGTATCTATATCCACCGGTAACACGGTTACTATTTGAGCCACTGTTAATGTCTCGTGATCTAATATACCATAAATTATCGCGTACGTTTATTAGGCATGTGAGTACTTTTAATTCGTAACCAGGCCGGGAAGGATTGCCAGGGTCGGCGCCCAGGCTGGTCGTTAGGGAAGGATTGCCAGGGTCGGTGCCCAGGCTGTTCATTAGGGGAAGGATCGCCAGGGTCAGCGCCCAGGCCAGTTGTTAGGGTAAGAATTTCCAGGGTCGGCGCCCAGACCAGTCGTTAGGGTTAGGGTTAGATTTTGGTCTATAGTCACATCTGTCAACAATAACAATCATAACATTTTAAAACCCAATCCCACAAGCAATCCAAATAACTATCATTGTTTCATGGTTACGGGAAACATAACCAAAGCACATGTATCTTAATGCCACAATCAAAATCATTTACTCCTACTATAAATAGCAGGAGCACTCTGTTATCACATTACCAGGTGTTGCAATTTTTACTTTATGCTCCAGTGTCCAATGACTTGGACAACGCCTGTACCACCGGTAGCTGGTACCCGACAGTGCCAATACACCGGTGGCAATAGCCATTCCATGGCTTATATTGCCACTGGTTGGCTGGTGCCTATAGACACAGCCTTAATGTAATTATTTACTGTTCCTCCTACTATTCAGCCCAGGGGATACCATGCTCTTTCATCAAACCACCATATAACATGTAGATTGGAAATTAAACCTATAGCATACAGAAGATGGCTGAGTCATTGTGTGCAAATATGTGGAGCAACATTTTTCTTATCGTCTGCGTCAAGTCTTACCAGCTTTCAAATGGCTTCTATGCACCATACTGGTAGTCATAGCCAGTCTCTTTTAAAATGAGTCTGGCTACTGTCACAACAGACTACCATACCGGCCACCTCTTTAACCAATTGGCTACTTTAGATTATCTGATTACAAGTCTGATTGGCTAAATGGAGGGTAAAAATCCTTGGTAACAATGATTGGTATTTATTACTTTGAATGAGAATGAATTAATTAACACTATTCCTAGCTACAAAATGATCATTATGATATGGAAAATCTTACATAAATATTGATGTAGATTCGAGGTCAATTAATAGCCACATCATATGTAGCTATATACTTACAGTTGCGATGAAATTTTAACCACAATTTTTATCCTTGGTTGCTTATTTTCTTTTTGAAGCATATAATATATATATATATACACCCCCCCTGTATGATGCAATGTCATTTATATAATCAGGTGGTTCATCAGTCAATATTGCACTAATATTGTTTTACTAAAATTTTGATGATACGACTATCACCACAGAATATATCGCAGTACTGACCAGCCCTATAGATACATACTCTACCAATATTAACTTGTAGCTTTGTTAATAATATTGCATTGGCATGGTTATAATTAAAATTGTTTATATAATTGTAGCATTTCCTTCAAAAAGTAGACATAGGTACACAGCCTCACATAACCATTATCATAAAGGAAAAGGCTGTGTATATTTAGCCAATTACTGGCTTTATTATTCAGAGACATTTATGTATTAATTACATATAGAAACTATGCATAGATAGTAGAAACATCAGAATTTCGCATGAACAGAATTTTGAACCACATTCTGCAGAATGCCAATCCATAGTCCTATCATCTGAGCTACACTGGATCACACTGGTTCTGTGGTAGTGTTATCTATTTAATCTTATATGGTTTCACTGCAACGCCTGATCGAATAATTAATTTTGGCTTAGGTGTGTATGATTTAGGAGTGAGATGCATACTATTATTTTACACTCTTCGCAAGCCTATTCAAACAATCCTTGTAACCTTCCATATTATTACATCTGGCTATTTATCCTTCAACCAGTGACCGGCCTTAGTACCTGTGACCAGGTCTGCAAAAATCAACCATATCAGTATACAAAATCGCAAAAAAAAATTCAAATTTGTTTTATCATAGCTCATGCTCTTGTTATGCTAATACACACAATTTTTACCACAAAATTAATGCAGAATTTATTTTGAATCATACAGAATGCAAATGTGTCTTTTGATATAAATGAACATCTAACTACATACATAGGTGCAATTTGAGCTGACATGATTGATTCTTTAGACTTGGTCACATTTTTCTACTGTGTGTATAGTACCCAAATGTGATTCTGAAAAAATGATGAAGTAAAAGAGAATGTAGCCAGTTAGCTTGCCAGTAAGCCCAATGAACAAATATGAAAGTATAGCTAGTGCTGAAGATATGACTCAGTATTAACAGAGCTAGATAAAAATAACTTGAGTAATGAAACATCTATTGAAAATGAAATGCCATGAAATGTTATATATCATACCATGAAAAATTTCATGATACGTATATCTCATGACATTTCATAGGATTTTAACAGATACGTATTTCATGCTTAAGTTGCTGGTAGCTAGTGAGCGTGCATGATTGTAAGGTAAGTATCTAAGAGAGAGTATACTTTGTAAGTTGATGTGTGTAGTCACTACATTGATAAGAGATATATATTACAATAAACTATATTTCAAGGAAATTTATCTTGACAGGTAAGTATATAGCTATATGTACATACATGTAACTACAGCTAATGGTTATGGTGGGGTTATGTACTGTTGAAAATTATAGTGTCACTATCATTGTCCCACTTGATGAAAGTACTATCTTATATTGGTGGGGTAGTGTTTATTGGTTTATCTTCATTTAAAGGGAACTCTTCAGTAACACCTTCTGATATAGACAGTGTACTTGGATATACCAGTGGAGCTATGTGCATAGGAAATTGTACTGTTACATTTGATAATAACTCTACAGTAACATTTTATAATAATAAAGCTAATGATTGTGGTGGGGCTGTGTTTGCTACAGACTCCAATGCTACCATTAAAGGAAATGCTACAGTTAAGTTTATTGGTAATCTAGCAATTACTGTTGGTGGAGCTTTGTGCATTGGTAACAACTCCAATATCACATTTACAGAAAACTCAACAACAATTCTTGAAAACAATCATGGCATAGTTGTAGGTGGAGCTATCTCAAGTGTAATAAATGTTGCTATCACATTTGAAGGAAATTCAGTAGTAACATTCAATGATAATCGAGCACAATTTTGTGGGGCTTTATATATTAATGACTATTCAGATGTTACATTTAAAGAAAATTCTATGGTAACATTTAATAGTAATAAAGCTTATACTAGTGGTGGAGCTTTACGCACTGGTGACTATTCTAATGTCACTTGTGAAGGAAATTCTACAGTAACTTTTATCAATAATCAAGCTGATTACAGTTTAGGTGGAGCTGTATATATTCTATATTACTCTAGATTCACGATTCAAGGTAATGCTACTGTAACATTTAATGACAATAGCGCTGAAAAATGTGGAGCCATGTGTATCTATAACTCCATTACCACTTTTAAAGGAAACTCCATAGTTGAATTTAATCATAATCAAGCTAGTACTGATGGTGGGGCTATGTGTATTAGTAACTCTAGTGTCACATTTGGGGAAAAATCTAGAGTAACATTTATAGCTAACGGGGCTGTTCATGGTTATGGTGGGGCAGTGTATATTGATCGCTACTCTACTCTACCTTTTAAAGGAAGCTCTGCAGAAATATTATTATTATCTCAAGGCATTGATGCAGGCACTACATATATTTATCATCACTCTAATGTCACATTTCAGGAAAATTCAACTGTAATATTTAGTTTTAACGAAGCTTATAATGGAGGGGCTATATATTCTTACAATAAAGCTCATGTTATGTTTGAGGGGAACTCTAAAACAACATTTAAAAATAACATTGCCTTCCAAGGAGGTGGTGTATTGTACTCTTATGCCTATTGTGGAATATCATTCAAAGAAAATTCTCTAGTGACGTTTAGTCATAACAAGGCTTTACAAGGAGGAGTAATATACTCTCAATTAAACTCATATATCAAATTTGAAGGAAGTTCTACAGTCAAATTTATCGCTAATACAGCTGTGGAATATGGTGGAGCTATAAACTTATTCACTAACACTTTTATCATATTCACAAACTGTGCTAGAGTAGTATTCAACAGCAACGGAGCTAAAAGCGGTGGAGCAATATATTCTGATAGCACTTTCATCACAATAACAAAAAATACAAATTCTAAGAACAGTGGGACTGCTTTTACTCCATTATCTAACATTACATTTGCAGAAAATTCTTCAGTGACGTTTACTAATAACACAGCATTACAAGATGGTGGATCCATTTATTTGAGTGATCATTCAATCTTCGTACTTACTAACAATTCCAAAGTTGACTTCTCTCATAACTTTGCTACTGATTATGGTGGAGCTATTTATGCACAATTTGAAGACAGTCTATTAAATTTTAACATTTCTGATATTCACTTTATACATAATAGAGCTGGAACTAGAAACAATTCGGTATACATAAATGTTCTAAAATCATGTAACATTAATTGTTTAGTTGAAAACACAAAAGATATCAATGAAAAACCTTTTCCCGTTGCCACTTCTCCAAGTAAACTCATACTCTATAGTCCAGCAAGATGCATTAATGGCACTGATGCAGAGTGTAATACATATTTTATGAATAATATAATGCTTGGCCAAGAAATTACACTTAATGGTTGTTCAGTAGACTATTACAACCAACCAACTGAAACAGCACAATTTTCAGTGACTGGTATGGATCAAGGGTTTAAAATTTCTAGTGCAAATTATATTTCAATATCATGCAACCATACAACTCAAGGTATAACAGTAATTGGAGATTTAAACAAGAATAATTCATACAATTATTCGATGAATATTTCATTGTATGTAATTCGTATTTCTGAATCTAAAATAATTTCTGTAAATTTAAAAATTCAATTTTCACAATGTCACACTGGATTCTTGTATTCCAAAGAATCACAAAGATGTGAATGTTACAATAACAGTGAAATTGTTTCCTGCTCTGGCAGTGTTTCCACTATTAAGAGGGGATACTGGTTTGGCAGTGTAATTGGAAAATCTACTGTAACAACCTGTCCAAATAGTTATTGTAATTTCACCTGTTGTGAAATTACTAATGGCATTTATCATCTTTCACCTATTAGGACAAACCAATGTAGACCGTATAGATCTGGTGTTGCTTGTGGCAACTGTGAGAAAGGGTATACTCTATCATTTGATTCTGCTCAATGTATAATGGTAACCAAGTGTACCATTGGACAGACGATATTGGTAACTACACTAACAATGTTGTATTGGATATCCGTAATGATAGCAGTTTTTGCAATGATGTACTTCAAAGTTCCAACTGGATCTTTGTATGCTATTGTTTACTATTACAGCGTGATGGATATTTTATTAAGTCAAGACTACTTCATTTTAAGTGGATTATTCACCGCTGTCGGTATAATGTCTAGCCTAGCCAAGTTGACTCCACAGTTTCTTGGTCAATTGTGTTTAGTGAGAAACATGAGTGGGATCGATCAACAGTTTATTCATTATGTACATCCAACAGCCGTCTTAGTGTTTTTAATTTTATTAAGCATGATGGCAAGGAAATCGCACAGGATTTCATCATTCATTAGTAAGGGGATAATTAATTTCATTTGCTTCATTTTGTTACTATCATACACTTCTGTTGCAACTACTTCTCTACTCTTAATGAGATCATTGATATTCATAGATGTAGATAAAGTTTATACATATTTGTCTCCTGATATTGAATATTTTCATGGTCGTCATCTTGCATATGTACTTGTAGCAGTACTGTTCACAATAGTGATTGTAATCGGTCTTCCACTTTTGCTATTGCTTGAGCCATTTTTGAATTCCAAAATCAACTTCATAAAAATTAAGCCGCTGCTTGATCAATTTCAAGGATGTTACAAAGACAAGTATCGCAGCTTTGCTGCCTACTACATGATATGTCGAATAGTGATTATTCTACTTGTAATTGTAAGAATTTTTGATGAGTTTACCACACAATATTTGCTGCTAATAACATGTGCATTGATGGCATTAGTGCATCTGATAATAAGGCCATACGTTAAAACAATTCATAATATATTCGATGGAGTAATATTGCAATTGATCATTATAATTCCTATACTGCCGATAATTGAGTTTGTTGACAATTATAACAGAAATTTAGTAGTAGTAATAACTTATCTTTTGATAATTTTACCAATCACTAGTTTTATTACCATTAAATTGATGATTCACAAAACTGAGATCAAAAATACCATAAAAGATTGGTTTAAAATGTGCTTAAGAAAAATAGAATATGCTACAATGTCGACTGGTGAATCAAACATGGAACTAACTGACAATGAAATTGGGATTACTATAGACGATGATGTGAGGAGGAATGCAACAATAGTGCCAGCTATGTAAGTAAATGCAGCTATGCACAATTATATCATTACTAGATACATAAATTTTATCTTTCATTGTCACGCCCTCCACTAAAAGTGATCTGGGTGTGTGAAACTAAGTGAACATAATATTAATGTTATCACCTAAACAAAATCATGCACATTAGTATTCATTTTTTACTCTTAGCATTCAATCTGATGAGCGTCTTCCAGATATGATGTGGTGCCGTGAGCCTTTTTTAGAAGTAATGAAAGATATTGATGACCTGAACAATACTGATGATTAAATTTAGATTTATTACTCTACGCACACTAGCTATATTATGTAGAAACATCATTTACTTGTGCTTGTAATCACACCTAGATTTTACAGTTGTTTTTCATTAATTTTGTAGTTGCACACCATAATGCACACTGTATACTAATTTCTGTTTTTGCTAATGGCATTGTAGGTTTTATGAGTGTTATATTAAACAAGGGTACAATGATATTAAAATTTCACAAGCAATATTGAAAAAACTTCAAGATTTATTATTGTTACTATATATCATAATGTCGTACTAGTTAGTAGTAAAATTGTAGACACAGAGTAAGTTATATGTATGTATTATATATATATATCAACTAAATTGTGTCAACTTACTAGAACATTAAATACGGTATGGAGAACAAAGTTGTATCACTGAGGGTGTGCTCCACATATCTAAAGACTTTAAGTATATATTATGTATTAGCTATACAGTTCAAATACATTGAACGCCATTGAAGAAAGTCACCTAGCCTATTGGGTGATATCTTTCCACTTCCAAGACACCAAACCAAACTATGGGTTATTATCTCTTCTTGATCAATAACAGGTTGTCTTGAGACTTCTGGTTGGTGATATAATGGATTCTTCTCACTGCTGGTATCACATATAAAAAGGATATTGTGTATTGGCATAGGATTTAATAGGTTCTTTAAACCATCCTGACAAGCTCCCTTCCGTCTGTTCCTGTCTTGAGCAACACCCAGTACATCATATTACTTTGTCTCTCCACCTTACCCTTGCCTCATGTGTAGGGAAGCTTTGAGGTAGCCATGCAGCTGAACAAAAGATTCCATCATTGTCATTCTATCAAGGTGGCCGAGCCATTGTAAAAAGCAAACCATTGATGTTTCATTCCAAACACAACCCTGATCTGGGCATTTATCTAATGCTCTATCCAGTTTGGCTGATTCCAAGTATGCAATGCAGATACCAGTTGGAAAAATCTCTATTTTATAATGGTACACTCCTTGACAGCCTAAAGTCTCTGCTCCTAGTACCATGGAATAATACACCATACTCTTTGTACATAAGGAGACTGATACCACTATAACGACTTAGTCTTAGCAACACCAATGGTCAACCTCTATTCTACTTAATCAAATACACTAGCACATCTTCTCATTGCTACTCCATCATCAGCAAACAGCAGTTCATACAACACAAAACTGGATGGGTTCTTGTTCTTTCACCCTCAAGATTCCTACCTTACTTAAAAAAGCATCATTATTTCCCAAGCCTTATAACAACTTTTGGCAGATATCGTCCTCAATTAGGTAGATCACACGTCTCATCTGTAAAGATTAAATAAAACACCTTCGGTATAAAAAAATGGCGTGGCCAAGAAAAACTACTGCAGTGACTAAAAGGACTGATATGGGATTGTGTCAATGCAAGATCTATGTATATGCAATCACAATACACCATGGGATAAAAAGTGAAGCCAATCAGAAGCAGTCAGGGGCGGATCCAGAGGGGGGTCATAAGGGTCAGATGACCTCTTCCTGAACCATATTAGGGAAGCCAAAAGAATGATGTATTGGTATAAAAGCACACCAACCAAAATTAACTATTTTTTGAATTCAGTGTCATTTCACTACTTTATAAGATAAAACAACCTATATACATTCTATGGGGTTGCACCCACCACACCCCCTACTCTATATATGGTTAGAAAATTCCTTGTATTAATTTACTTAAACATATGCTTAAAATCTTTCATTACATACTAATTACCTTGATTTTGGTGTTTTAAGAACAATAATATACTATAGCTTCTGGAGACGCAGACCCTTGCTTAAGAGATCCACCTCTATATTTTGACCCCCTTCAGAAAATCCTGGATCCGCCCCCTGGAAGCTTTAACTTTCTTCAAAACAAATTGGAAGATTTATGAATTGAATTTGATGAGCAAGATGAGTTTTAAAAAACTCACAAAAATGATTAGCTTGACATGTAGCTACACTTGGTCACCTTTTTATGCCGGTTGGAATTGTAAGAGAAAAAAAGGTGGCCAAGTGACAAGCTAATTATTTTTGTGAGATTTAATTGTTAACTCTTCTTGCTCATCAAATTGAATTCATAAATCTTCCAATTTGTTTTGAGGAAAAGTTAAAGCTTCTGATTGGCCTCACTTTTTCATCCCATGGTGTCGCTGCAGCAGTTTTTCTTGGCCACGCCATTTTTTTACACCCGAGGTGTTTTTGTTTACCTGATATCACATCTTTTTGTTAATATAAACTTTATTTTATCATGGTAATATGTTACTTCCTCCATGAGAAGGGCATACAGTTTTGTCAAGAGTATTTACTATTTCCATAATTATGGTGTACTTCAAATATAGCTGGCTGCACAATGATTCTGCCTATGCATACATATAAAAGCGATATAATGTACAGTCTCAGTAGACCAGTAGAAATTCATCATGTGATTACCTAACTAACAGCATGTACATTTTCAACAACAGATTAAGCAAACTGGATGGAGTAGAGACGTATGTTTTATAAGGTTGTTTGTATATTTATTATTCTATTTATTTAGAGCATCTTCAATCTCCATTCATTGTGTGATGAAGAACCACGTTACCTCATAGTCCATTGCTAAAATTTGGAGATGACTACGGTCATAAATATTATCATCAGAATGCACATTTTGAGTGATAGAGCTGCTTCCCTTCCATTCAACTATAAGTGTTTAGAGTACAATAGCAGACGACCCTTTGGATTTATTACTCAAGACCAGTAGCTACACATATTTTAGTGGAAGAAACGCATTGGTTGCCTGTAGTGCTATATCATTAAACTGCGAAGTTTAACCATAGATTTATAAATCCCAGCTGGGATTTATATAAAACATATGGTTTAACCATTGACATTCTAGCTAACACCATAGATAATAAGCGGCGGAGCCATAACGCCGCTTATTATCTATGCTAACACATACCAATATTTAAGCCCAATAATGCAATGTATTAAGCGCATTATTATACTTACTTTACATTACAGCGGCTTGACTGCTATGCATACATCCCTACCAAGATCACTACCAAACCCGTGCCTTACGGAAACTCACAACTACAAGTAAAGTTCTTAAATAAATGCGAATTGACATCACGTGGGAGCCACATGGCGGATAAGGTCGAGGAAACGTGCAAGAAATTCCTAAGACTTTCGGCATCGAGAGAGCCAGGAGATGTAATTGCTGGTTAGAAAAAGATAGAACTTCCGTGTTTTATAAATTTTCTGTCTTTCTGTTAATCATAGGCTTAAATTTATTTCTGAAACAAGCTGATTTAAGCGACTTTTTGGATCATTATGCGAAGGGTTCAAGAGACTATGGAGAGCTCTGTACTGTGTTACAATGGGATAAACAGCAACGCAGTCACAATGTGGTAAATATATAATTCTGTTTTAGTCTCGTGAACCAGACCACTTTGCCACTTTCCTCAGGGGTGGTGCTTGTCGATAGGAGATTATAAGCGCCCCATTGGAAAGGGTATTTGTAATTGTAATATTTAAGGGTCTGTTGAATGTAGCAAGCATGATTTGTTCAGCCATAAAGGGTAGGTTAATAGGTGCGAATATTGCTTAGGTACATTATGCACTCAGTCACCTTTGAACCACTTAACGCCAATCAGCACTGCAGATCAGCAGACCAAGTTAGTATCTGCTAAGTTCACCAGACACTCTCTGAAGGGGCGCTTATAATCTCCAACTGATAAGTGCCACTCTCAAGAAAAGTGGTCAGACTAATTTTGTTTGTTTAAAGCAACACACACCTAGCTGGTTTATAAATCCCTTAATCTTTGACTTTGTTGACGATTTAACCCTTGTCCTTTGACCACGAAGCTTTACCTGATTTTTCTTCCATGTATCAATCAAATTTTAATTTGTGAAATTATACATGTGCACCAGTGATAGAGCGCAAGCTTAGCTGTCTGGTCTTCCTGTTGTGATGTGATGCAGAGGATGAATAATGGTGGGCCATTGGCCATTTTCTGGTCAAATTAGCTAAATAGCTGCCCATTTCCTTGTTTGTCTGTAATGCATGTTTGACACCTACCAATGTTATTTGTAGCTAACACAAAACAAATTTTTTGTTGCTAGAAGATAAACAAGCTAGGAGGGATGTTTACATTGTGTGCTATTCCCTCCTACATTTTTATCTCCTGGTTAAAGGGGCTATGCGCCTGTGCTTTTCTGTTATGAAGCCGTTTAAGGTCATTATAAATAAATGACGTGTGCGAACTTATTATTACGTAATTTCAAGAAAGATGGCGACTGGTACAATGGAAGTGCGTATGAACCACACAGTAATTCCTTGCGATAATCTTTGTCTGGAACAGATAGCGAAGAGGTGAACATAATGTTGTAGCAACATTCCATCAACTTTCCAAGGAGTTGATCGAATTGCAGACTTGCACGTGCAAGTTTTTTCCTCCTTTATACCTTTCCACTTCGTGTAGGCAACTTGACTAATAAATATTCACTTAATAGACTGTTCCCATCCATACTGCTGCTGTCTTGGCCTACCGGGTAGTCCGCGAATAGGTTGCGCCATGTTTATTCAATTACGTGCGTAAACGGAAATATACGTCATGTTTATGATTTCAGTGACAGTAAAACGTTAAACGGCTTCATCGAGCGCATAGCCCCTTTAATCATGTTAATGATGACAACTACATTAGTAGAGTCAGCCCACTTCCCATGGCCTGGGAGAATTATAATAGGGTTTGGCCATATGAGGAATCTTCTTTGGGCAAGCGTGGCCCCACCTAGGATTGATTAAAATGTGATTATGTGAGCTTTGGTGCATCACATGATTCTGTGGTGTTTTCAGGAAATGCTGATGCAATCTGCTTGGCGGGTTCTGGAGTTAGCTCCTCTATGTCTGGATCAGGGCTAAGTACCTGATACCGCCCAAAGAAATCTTCCCCAAAGAAACCCCCTACTGAGCCATATGTAGACTCCCTCCCCTTTTTTGTTAATGCTGTGTTTATTAATATTTCTCATTTCTTATTACATGTAGCTACATGCTGATCATGAAAATGTTAGTATACATCTATATTTAATCACAAGTAACTATGGTGTTTGCTGCTTACGACAGTAGCTATGTTGCATGATCTGTCATTTGTTACTCATTTGGCTGGTTTGATCCACTGTTGGCTGGAGATCCATACACTGACTTGACCAGAGTTGGGGAGTAGCCCGCAAGACTGGATGATGGTGTCCTCACGTAGACTTGGTATGCTGAGCTGTGCCATCTTCAAAGCAATTTAATAGTGGCATCACCGATACCCTGCTGAGCTGTTGCCGTTGCCGCACCTGATCTAATGCTGTGCCCGCCAAACTTTTGTGGATCCTCTCCAATCATACAAAGTGCCTTTCGCAGTTCTGCTACGTTAGAGGTGTTCCCGTCTTTACAGTGAAACAGAAAGCCCCAGCGTTTCCTCTCCACACCATCCAGGCAAACACAGCTGCCACGGGACATAGTTGTCACCCAATATGGTCGGTTATGGACTGCCTTAGTTGGATGTGCAGCTGTTAGAGCTGTGCAATAATGGAAAAGGCTATATCTTGATATATCACAGTGAAATTATCTCGATAAACGATTTTATCTCGATAAAGCTTAACAATATTGCACAATTAACATACGTAATATAATTATAGTTATTTACAATCAAACTTTGGTAAGTTATATGTGTAGCTAGGAATAGCTTTAGTATATTTATCAGTAGGACTATATCTATGTATTACACAACATCAGTTTTCCAGATTTCCAGTAAGAAACACTAACATGTTCAAGTTTTCAAGAAGGAGACAAGATTACTTTTCATTTACAGTGTATCCTGCAGTACTGAATGCTCTTTCTGCAGGCACAGAGGTAGCAGGCACGCAAAGATACTTTTTTGCCATACGAGATACAGAGGTTTTATTACTTCTTGCAACACCAGGGCAAAATCTGTAAAGTGTAGAGCGTCATAAGGCTTCTATAATTAGCCACAAACATGTATTGTGTCAATGGGAAGGCAGGCCTTGTGTAATTAAAGGCCTGCTTACTGCATAGGCATGACACATGTTTGTTTGTGGCTAATTATAGAAGCCTTATGATGCTTTATGCTTTGTAGATTTTGCCCTAGTGTTGCAAGAAGTAATAAAACCTCTGTAATGCTGGAAAGTGCTTTTCATTTTGTCTCCACCAAGTTAAAGGATTTCCAATTGCAACATCTAGGCAAAGATAATTGTGTACTTTCTTTGCTTCTGCTTTACTTTTTTCAGGAGTTAATGCCATTGTTTCATCTTCATTTGGAGAATTAACAACATCTAGCAGGGCCATTAAGCCTCTTTTTGGTTTTTTACTTGGTGGTTTTGCAGAAGTTTCAGAATTAGAAGCTTTTCGTTCATGTAGACCAAGGAGTATCTTTTCAGCTTCTTCTTTTACCACTTGTATAATATTTTCCTTGTTTATTTGAGACAAAAAAGACATACTTTTAAATCTGGGATCAAGAAAACGCCACATTCAAAAAGCTCTGTAACTAGTGGTTATGTAACGCGCCTTTAGATCAGTCAATAGTATATGCTTTAGTGTTTTAGGAAGTCGGCCATCTGAAGATTTCTCAACAAGGTGCATGGACATTAATTTGTGAAGTAACAGGGGCGTAGGAAGCAATTTCACATTGGTCCGGCAAAATATAAGCAGCATGTGAAGCATTAAATAGGGTGGTCTTGGAGCATGCCTCCCAGGAAGATTGATGCTCTGAGGTACAAAATTTCTTGACATCTAGCTACACACTATGTACATTATTACCTTATTTATGCCATATGCTGAAACAGTCTTGTCAAAAACTTGCATATTATTGTTAATTTTGGACGCATTATAATTAATTATGGAGGCGCCTAATTCGGGACGAGATTTCCGTGAAGAGGAACCAGTACTTGTTTTCAGTATTGTTATTATTACATTTAGAGCAATGATTTTGCACAAATAGTAAGTTTTATCGAACAACAGTTTGAGAATTGTGGGTTTCTGCATAGATTATATGAATGGTTTCTGTAACTTTGGTCCGGCAGTTGCCGGGTCTGCCGGACCTGTTCCGACGCCCCTGAGTAATGGTCTAATTGTTGATATTGTCACTAATCTCTCACCGCCAATAGCTTCTGTGATCTCCACAATAGGTTTGAGTACCTCTATAAATGTTTCCATGACTTTGATTTCGACTGCCATTTATTCTGAGAATGTGACCCTCTTTTTGTGCTTCTTCTTAAGTCTGTCAACATAGTCGCAGAGACTATCCAACTTTCCCAATAGATCCTTAGACAACTCATTCGTCATTTTAAGTCGAAGCTGTGAGCATGTGTTCAGTTAAGACAAAGGCCAAGGTTTGGGTTGGATTGTGGTTTTTATACCACACCCGGAGGGTGCACATAAGCTGTGAAAAGCTGTTCAAATGAAAAAACTGGCCAAACATCATTGATACAGTATGTGAGACTGAGCCTTCTGAAATATAACTATAACTTACTGCATTTAGAAGCAATTTATCAAGTGGATGTGTTGACGAGTCTGCACACCACACAAAAGAGTGGGGTTCTGTAGTAAGTCTTCTTCACTGTAACAAGTGCTGTAACTAGTGTTGAGTGCTATACAATGTGACAACCTGAGGAAAATGAGTAGCTTTTAAAGTTGACACGTCTTCAAGTGCTGTAAAATATGCAAGAGTGTGGGTTCATGCTAGTGTTGTGAACCAGACCACCTTCCGCACACATTGGTGATGAAAATTGTGGAAGTTCCATTGTTAACACTGCCTGTTAGATTTTTGATTGTTAATTCTACCCTTAAGTGGTTGATATTATAATACTCTCTTTGAAACTATTTGGGGGTAGAGGCCCGGAATGAAACTTCCATATCAGCTCGTATAGTGGCAACCCAGTTACATAAGCCTCGACAACTATATTGCTGTGTTCGAATTTTGTAATGTTGTTGATGGATTTCTGGTGTAGCACCTACAGAACATATTACATGATATTATAGCTACATAGCTAGCTAGCTATATTATTGGTCAATTATATATAAAAAGTAGCTATTATGGAAAGCGCATGCAAGTTCCAATAGTAGTTACGTCTATCCACACAAAATACAATGAAATGTGCTTTAAGTAATGGGTGCGAGTGAGTTGCCTGATGTGTACCAAGTTCCAAAGGTAGCCTCAGCTGATATGAAAGTTTTTGGTCGCACATACCTATTTATATTGCTGCTTCTGATTGGCCTTGCACTTCTTTTACACCCAGGGTGTTTTTTGGTTAGCATTATAGATAATGTATAACATCTGAATTGCATCAGCTTGTAGCTAATAAGCTGTCTTTATTCAGTAATGATAATCAGAGTCAGAATCATAAGGACTTATAGCTATGTGCTGCTATATATAATTGGGGCGAGCCTGAGCAAGCCCCACACTAACAAGTAGCTGGTGTAATGGTCACGTTTACGATAAACTACGATATAAAATGGATACCTTACACTTTCTTTGAGCGTTGAATTAAACATTCACCTTATATGGTTGGCTTCAATTGCTGTGCTTCCATAGAAGTGCGCGTAAGCGTAATGGTTCCTGTCATGTAGATTATTGCACTTCTATATCAGGCATGTGTAATGGTTCATGCCACGATCAATCAACGATGTAGATTACTGCAACTGCATTTAAGGAGAGTGTAATGGTTCATGCCATTGATCAATGGCGTAGATTACTGCACTTCAATATTAGTGTGTGTAATGGTTCGTGTCACGGATAAAACAACGGGGTAAAATTACTAAACTGCATGTGGCGACTAGATTGATAGTATGGATAAGGAAGAGCGCCTTAGGCACAGGAGAGAGATACCGGATGCCACAGTGAAATAAACGTTGTACATTACAGGACTTCCTGATTTGTTTCGTGTTGTCGACCATGCCACGGGTGTAGATTACAGGACCTCGTGTAGCGACCATACCATAGAAAATGAACAGAGAAGAAAGACTACGCCATGCACTATTAATAAATGGGCGAAGATGATGCCTCGTCACTGACACTGCCACATCTTCATCCGCTATAACTCATCACGTCTCGACACATAGTTGGTCTCGTACATTTCTTGTATGCTTCCCACGTGACTATACAAATTGCATGCATGCATTCTCAGGCTTGCCCCTCCATGCTGTGTGCATCTGTCTAGTATTAATTAAAAGGTGAAGAATAGTGGCTAGGTGGTTTGGGAAATTTTTAGAGTGCTGGAAGTGCAACATATCAGTTGCAACATGCATTGCCTGATATACGTGTCATCTGGCATCATGCATACATATCATGCAGGCAACATATTCGTGTCTGCGTTACAACCATTACTTAAAGCACGTTTTATTTTGCTCACTTGCACATTTCCTCTTCTGGAGACTTCTCAATAAAAAGTTTCCTCTCCACTCCCAATTGCAATGAAAGAATCTTTATTGGGGCGAGCCTGAGCGAGCCCCATAATGGCGGTAGTCGGTTCAACCGTCGTACGGTGGTCGTGTTCCCGAAAGTTTACGCACGAACACGGAAAGCCCCACACTGTTAGTAGTCTATTCAACCAACCATATATGGTACGGTCGTCGCATTCCCGAAAGTTTACGTAACGAACACGGAAAGCCCCACACTGTTAGTAGTCTATTCAACCATATATGGTACGGTCGTCACATTCCCGAAAGTTTACGTTACGAACACGGAAAGCCCCACACTGTTAGTAGTCTATTCAACCGTGGTACGGTCGTCGCATTCCCGAAAGTTTACGTTAGTAGCACGGAAGAATTGGTTCCGCCACGTGGCATGCAGTATGGCTAGCAGAGTTGAAAGTGCGCAAGAGAGAGAAGAAAGGTTGAGAAGAAGAAGGGAGCATTATAGAATCAGAAGGGAAAGAGAAACAAATGAAGAAAGGGAAGCAAGGTTTGTAAAATGCAAATAATCTACTACAGCAGTACTGCCATTGAAAATATTGCAGGTTGGCACCGTAAGATCTGAAACCTCCATCACCTCAGCCACGTGCTCACACTTTAGGACAAGCACACGTGACATATAGTAATTCTTATTATTGCACATGTTATGTTTATTCGTGCTACGTCGATCAGGCTCGCCCCCACGATGCTTTTAACATCTGTCTAGTAATATGTGCAACTTTATTCTTTGGCTTGTAAGTCCACCCTGCCTAATTTGTTCTGAAGAATGGCAGGTTTTGTTGATTGTTGATAGGTGTCAAACCAAATTCTGATGTCTTTGATGGAGCATTATTAGCCTAACACTACCAAATGCACTTATCAAAGTTTTCTATCTCACATCTCAGTGTACAAAATCTACATTAGTGATATCATCAATTACAGAAGGTATACGCAGTTGACCAAATCCTTTCCAAGGGGGTGCTTATAATCTCTGTCTATAAGCACCACCCTGAGGAAAATGGTCTGGTTCAGTAGATTGGGTACATGCACACATATATAATGTAAAAATGATGTTAGCGGGTATCTCCATTAGAACATTCAGTGCTGTGGATTCCTTCAAGCACAACATAAATTATATATTACTATTAACTAACTGTATTATATAAGTATGTATGTACCTATAGCTATGTGAGTATTGTGATGCATGACTTTGTTTAATTGTATTTTTCAGTTGCTATGCATAATATCATCTGCATGTATTCTCAGGCTCACCCCTCAATGCTGTAGCATCTGTCTAGTAGCAACACCTTAGATGATAGTACTTCAACTTGTTTATTAATTATTCGATTTTATAATTTAGCTTTTAGTTTGCTTCCGTTGTATGGAGCAAGTGTGCTTAAAGTCAGCCAGTGCTGATGCATCAAAAGACCTTAAAGTAGCTGGACACAACTTGGCCACTAATGTGATAACAAATTACATGAAGATATTTTATTCTTCTCTATCACTTTCTGCACCTAATGTATTAACTGCGACAACACTCAGATTGTTCACGGCAATGGTGGCTCAAGGACCATTAGTGGCCCAAGAGCTGTTGCATTCTTTTAATTTTTCTTACAAGCCATTGGAAGTCTTACCTACAAAAGTTGGGGACATAAACAAGGTGAGTAATATGATACAACAATTATTGAGTATGTTTGAATTTTAATTATTTGATTATAGAAAACTGGGTCAATTCGTCTTTGCTTTATTCAGTTTGCTGTTTCATTTTTGGTTGTTGGAACAAATGACGTTATTCAGGAGGTTTTGTCATTGAAAGGTTATGTTTGTATGTGAATGATGAATGATGTTTACTTTATCCTAATAGGATTTCTAAATTTGGTGTTCACACTTCTTCCAAATGATAGCATTGAAGTTGTGTACCTAGTACTTAATACTTTGCTAGAGAAGGTGAGTGAGTGTGTGTGTGTGCGTGTGTGTGTGTGTGTGTGTGTGTGTGTGTGTGTGCGTGTGCGTGTGCGTGTGCGTGTGCGTGTGCGTGTGCGTGTGCGTGTGCGTGTGCGTGTGTGTGTGTTAAGTATATTGAATTCCAACAGTTAAAAATTAATAATTTCAGTACAGTGATTATCAATGTATGTAATTATTAGCATTTGTTCTGTTTCTGCTGTTGCGGTGAGGATAGTTGGTGAACACTATCCTAACATTCACCTATACTATAATTTTAAGTTAATACTTTGTATATGTAGCTCGTTTGCATGTTGTTATGTTAATGTATCATCTAATATGGACTTTTTCCATACAAAACACTTCACACCTCACATCAAAGCTTTCAGTTATATTCTACAACTTCTCATTAAAATAACAGATCCCACAATGCATTGTTACATTCAAATACAGTATGGATAAGATAGGGTATGGTAATTAGAGCTGTGCAATAATCTAAATATATTTATATCAAAGTATTAAATCCATTATCATGATAAAAATATTTGTTTTTATTATCATGATAATAGTAAATTCCTGAATACTACTGTACACTACACAAAACATACAGGTGTGTTAGCATACAGAGCAATTTTAGAACAGAAATTAAAACATGATAATGCTCTATCATTGTTTATTGAGATGGAGATAATTTTACAAGATATAGGTTTCCATTATCGCAAAGCCCTAATAGTAATGTCATGTTTTCAATAACACTGGAGCAGTAGCCAGTAGTTAGAGAATGTATGATACTGCATGAATACAGAGGAGGGCGGAAGCGATATAAGCGCCACTAAAATTTATAAAAGTTAATTGCATATTTTGGATATTAAAATAGTGGAGGATGACGATTCTGCGCTTGAAGATTTCATTTTAATAACTGTATACGCTGCTGACCAATCTTCTTGGTGCCAGTCTTTCCATGGCCTCGTGTCGTGGTCCGCCTCATGGTTAGCTAGCTCCCTGATAGTCTGGCGTAGCCACCCCTTTTATGCGGCGCCGCATAAAAAGGGCGGCTACGCCAGACTAGCTCCCTGAGTGGGAACTTTTCTGAGATCTGTAAGGAGTACAAAGGGTCGGGGAACCTCGAACACGTATATTCATTGTCAATTCAGGGGTTACGCCTCTCCCCCAACTCTTTCCCGTTGTCGTGCAATCTTGGTTCCGCCATTCTCAAGACATGCATGTGACCTCAAAAATTTGAAGTGCTGGTTTTGTGCTTTTGATGGTGGGGATGACTGTAGGTATGCATTAAGCATCGGGTGAACTTTCGATTGGTGGTATTTTTAATCCACGAAACTGCCTAATTATACTTACAATGTAAATGAATTGGCTCACGTGTGCTGCTTCCGCCCTCCTCTGGCATGAATACAAGCATGTATGTATACAACACGGGCACTAAATAGAAATACGATAAGGTCATATTATTTGAATGTCATTATATTCACTATCTGAATTTTGTTTTGTTAATACATGTTGCTAAATAGGTAATTGAAAATCCAAATATTTCCAAGCGGGTTAAATCAGCCTTTTTTACACATACCGTACTTACCAAGATCAGTTTACTGTTTTCAAGGAAGGAAGAGATACAAATGAATGATTGTGGTGAGATATACTTACAAGATGATGGCAATTATTAATAACCATTAAATGTTTTGTATTGTCTAGAAACATATTTGTCTGACTACTGTCGAGATTTCATTCTCAAATTATCTACTGACTTTCAGTTAGGAATCTGTTACAAGAGTAAAGGAAGTCCATCATCTTGGAGAAGGTTTGTAAGTACTTAGTTGTGTTTGTAAAGTAAGGTAACATGAGAACAGAGAAATTGGAAATTAGGAAATGTGGAAATGAGAAATAGAGGAAATGATGGAAACGGAGTATATATTGATATATTGTATTTATATTTATAATCGCCTGGCTATGTAGCTGAACATTTCCTAGCACAATGCTTGATGCTTTAGCTATGTAAAAATTATGCTGGCATCTTAGGCAGGTGCCTATACTAGTGTTTCTTGTCAGAAAACCATTTGCCTATTATCGGGTGGCATTGGCGTAATGCTCTATGTAATGAGCTGCACATGACAATTTTAGCAACATCCACATGCAGACATGTTCTTTCATTCCATCATTGTGAATATAACTAAAGCTCACCCATCAATATTAGGCTCAATACAGTGCAGGAGTGTTCAATGTGTACATATAGTCTACTAACTCTTTGTTTGCTTGCTGTAGATCCAACAATCCAACCTTATTGCAGTTTTTGTTGTCACTAAAAGATGTCAATGAGGAGAATTCACATCATCAGCAAATAGTATTGGCTACTCTGAGAGCTTGTCCAGATCTCGTCATTTCTTACCTTAATGGACTATCATATACATTTGAACCCAAGTTATCCTCTAAATGGATATCCAATGTAGAGTTTATTCTTCAGGTAGTGCTGCATGCTCATGTGTATGTATATATGGCCGATGATGATTAATGACAAGCATATGTCTGAATCTGTGTGATGTCAGCTTCAGATGACTGAGGCCACAAGTAACCAGCTATCTTGTATAATGTACTTTTGCATATCTGAAACTGTGTGTATACGTACATTTAAACAAGACATTTGCAGGTATATAGGTGAGCTCTCTCTTTCACTGTTACTCTAGGTCTACTCATCAATTACTAAAGTTTCTCAGATATTACAACATCTTACTCATGAGCAGTTAATGTCATGTGTAGACACAGCTGTTTCCTTTACTGTTCCACCTTGTGTTAGTAGGAATATGCTGAATCAAGGAGTACAGGTATGTATCAGTAGTGGTTAAACCTTTAACCGTCAAATTTCTGATGCACATGCACCAATGTCCCGAGAATACATTTAGAAATCAACTGTAAATAATGGAGCAGGCCTGAGAAAATCAACCTTCTGGCCGTACAAAATCTCCTAGTGTTTGAAATATATCTTATCATAATTTATGCTCTATTTATACTAACAATCTAAAATTTTCATCACAGATGCACAATTTAATGGAGAATCTTTGAAATGTTACAGAATGAAAATAATCCTTTTAGAACTGAAGATATTATGAATATCTAACTAAGTGTAATTTGCCCTCAAATGGTTGATTTTTGTAGGCCTGGTTACACATTGTTGTCAACTACTACACTGCAGTGAAAAGTGTATGGATTTTTATTATGGAGAATATCATACAAGTAATTAGAATTGATTGTACAAACATTTAATTAAATGAAGTGACCTAAATAATTGGAACCATGAAACAACCCAGTAATTGACAGGTTATACAATAGGCCAGTTTCACGTAAGCGAAAATATTTTGATTACTTATTTAATTGCGGTTACGTCACGACCTGGTAATGGAAATTTCGATTGGCTATAGTTACAGCGTAGCAAGGCCTCATTTTAGTGTTATTTTATCACTAACCATTTATAACACACTGAGCGACTGTTACTAGTTATATAGCCTTAGTTTTCAGCTGTGTTCACCACAAAACTGAAATGTTTTTCGCTGTAACTTACAGCCAGTAGGTGTGATTCGCTTCCAACAAATGCCACAATGCATGGAATTTTATTGTCTTTCCATTATTGTTCGCAAAATTAAAAAAATACCGTATATTTAAGCCACCGCATAAGTTTGAATGTGGCACATCAGTAATTTTCCATTGGATACAATTTTCTACACGCAACCACAGCATCCAGTCGTGACGTAACCACAATTAACACCTTAATAGATTCTTGAATCCTTACATGAAACCGGCCTATTGGCCTATACTTACTATTTAACTGTATCCGTGCAAATCTCCAGAGAGCTCTCATTATAATTTTATACAGTAAGTACATAGACAATGTGTGACAGTCAGGTTAACTAATTACCGTATAGTGCGAAACGTTGGCGGTGGAAAACATTGGTGAATTTGGCGAATTGAACTTCGATTCGCCAAAGTTTTCCCTTCCAATGTTTTCAAATCCATAAATTTGATCTCACATGATCTGGTTGATTTAACGCATGGTTCGTTCGAACATGGCTGCGGGTTAACGCCTGTCATGTCGTCGACCTCTCCAGCCCTTCCTGACCCTGATGGTCCACTGAGTGAAAAGGTTCCAGCAAAAGCTATTGAGTAGGTAACGTTACCGTATACTGTACGTTTACAAGCGAGTGTATGGGTGGCCTAGTGTATTGTACTGGTCGCGCTGGGGACTGGTTGCTCAACTGGTTGGGTCTATTGTCGTAAACTGACGCTAACTCTGACGTGTTATTTGCGCTAGGTAGTCTATAATGCAGGTTAATTTTTTCGTTATTCTTGCTGATTCGCCAAAGTTTTACGCCACCAACGTTTCCCGACGGCCACCACTCATTTCTGCAAGTAGGTTATTCGCCAAAGTTTTCTTCGCCAATGTAATATTTTGCTGATTCGCCAAAATTTTATGCCGCCAACGTTTCGTGCTATACGGTATTAGCTAGAGCCTTGTAGCCATTAAACACTAGCCATGTGACATGTGTGGTGTCTATCATGTTATCTTGAGGTTATGGATAAGGAGTATTCTGTATCCTTGTTAAAGCATGTGAATATTGTTTGGGCCAAAAACTTATTAAAACTTGTTACATTCTCAGCAGCTCTTTTCCTTGTTTGCTAACAGCCTCTTGTGCTCTTAATGGTGTGCCACAATTAGAATTGTTTACTGACACCTGCATTGTTAAGTGCATACCTGAAAATTCCTGCCCATCCATAAATTTGTTTTGGCTATGCCATCAACATGTTGACTAATGTGTTGGTTGTATTAACAACCCCATACATGTAGTGAACAACTGTTTGAACAGCTTAAATTGTAGTACTTTATGGCTTCACAATCATTTGTTCTGTCACAAGACATGGTGTACAAATTTAAGTGCCTCCATAACACACCTTGCAAAGTGACTAAAATGTGTTGCAGTGCTATGGACACCTTGGGACCAATCAAAAGTATGCCCTGATTTTCCAGAACATCTGATGTACTGAGGGCTATTTGGGACCTTAACTAAATGTCAACTAATAAAGTGTGTGGATTAGTGTATGGATTATGCAGGTGTCCTTATTTTCAAGTGTTCCACATAAGCAGGTTCTGCTGTACACTGTGCCTTCAGTAAATGAAAAAAATGTTAATGAAGAAAATCTACCAGTTTTTGTCTTACTGCTGGCCTGTCGTAAGACCCAACAACACTAGGAGTATGGCTTCAGATTTTTTCACACTATAGGTTAATCATATCAGATTTACGAAAATGTTGTTTTGATGAAGCTTTATCTGTCGTGCCATGGTGTTTCTCTTCTGAGTAATATTAGTGATAAATAGCATATTAATACTCTCTAAGTCCCCCCACTAACGACACCATCTTTTATTTAATGACGTCATTTCGGATTAAGGCTTATACCACTTCTTTGTAGTGAAAAATGATGGCCATTTTTCAATTGTTTCGTATCATCAGCTATCAACCAGATTACTAATGCAGTTCTGAATTGAACTTGTAAAAAATGTAGAGCGCAATACCGTGTTTAGCAAGCTTTGAGAGCATGATTCCAGGTGATAAATAAGGTCATTGTAAGTATTAGTTTGATCAATCTTGTGCTGCTAAAATTCTTGTGACCCAGTCCGTT
The DNA here is from genome assembly GCA_963930835.1 of Spongia lamella. Classification (NCBI taxonomy): domain Eukaryota; kingdom Metazoa; phylum Porifera; class Demospongiae; order Dictyoceratida; family Spongiidae; genus Spongia; species Spongia lamella. The sequence continues at coordinate 6,845,760 of OZ005748.1, read as the reverse complement.
GACAAGTTTGTTTTTCAGTCCATTCTGCCTTGTAGTCAGTTCTCATCGGGTTATTATATTGTCAAAATGATGTCAACCCTTGTACTAGAATATAGTCTAAATGTGTAAACAATACATATACTGTATTGTATGTTCTATTAGAGTGTATTCATGACACTTCACCGTTTCCACAGAATGTTAGTCCGCTGGTAAAATCTACTGTCATGTGTTTGTTGCTTATGATAATGAAGAGATCTCATGATGTGATAGAATGGTACAATGATACTAAGGGCAACAGTAAAAACACAGGTAACAATATTACTCATTAAGTTATACGTATGTATTACTGGTTGTGTATGTATGTATGTAGATGATGATTTTCTGCTGTGCTATTGTGATGGTGTGCTGAAGTTTCTACCGGACATCAAGACAATTATTTCATTACGACAGCTTCTAAGTAATACGGATATATTAAAAGTTCCAACAAATATAAAGACTGAATCTCTTCACAAGAAGCACGAAACAAGGAATACTGGTAAGTTATTAATTTGATATGTATCTATTAAATCTTGTCTTGTAGAGCTTGCTGATGGAGTGTTGCTGAGAGAACAAACATTGGAAGTACTGTGTGGATATCAGAAGTTATCACCTGATATGTTGTCAGCTAGTGGATTTGATCTCACCAAGTTATTGCCATCGGTGATCACATCAGATGATCTACCAGAAAACTTGTTGTTAGTTTTGTCATTGCTGTTGGGAGCTCCTGTAGGGACATTGAAGTGGCATCACCCAGTTAGTATTTGTGTGTTGCTAAATACAGTATATAAAGCAACATGTTATAGCTATGGCTTTCTGTATTTACAGTGTGTTACGTGGTCATTTTGTTGTGTAGAAAAATCATTTATTATCATCTCTGATGCATATTATGTATTTGGAAAGTAATAATATTGCTGTTGTTGCATCAAGAGTTGTTAAGAAAGTAAGGAAGTCAGCTAGTTGATTTTATGTGATACCAATGCATTGTGTAGATAGTTAATACAGTGTATGTAATATTATTATGTACCATCTTCTATTTATTGTGCCATCCAACATGCTTTTAGCAACGAGTAAATTAAAAAAAAACGTTAATTTCAAAAAGTGAATAGGGATTGTGAAAAGTACTTAAACTAGATGAGAGCTTGAGATTCTGAGATCCCTATTTTGACTGTGGTACAGTGTAGCTATATGATTTGGAACAGTCAAAATAAGGATCTCAAATATAATAGAATCACAAGCTCTCCCATATGCATCTACGGTTTAAGTACTTTTCATGGTCCCTATTCACTTTTTTGAAATTAACAATTTTTTAATTTATTCGTTTCTTTAGTTTTTTCATGTCCATTGTTACTCATAGCCCCTCGCATTTTTGTATGCTCTATTAGAGTATGCTATCAAGAGTAACATTACAAGCAATAATTAAGAATTCATTATTATTATATAATTATCTTTACCTTTGCCAATACAAAATTGACTGCTAACCGTAATGGTTACATCGCACTCCTTGAAGAGCATTGTGTGCTGTGTGGAAAGCGCGTCGTGATGGCGGTACGGTAACTAGTTATGAATTGTATCAGCAATTTCCTTTGAATATTATTTTATCCTTCACTAGTGTTGCTAAGTCTTCAAACGCCTTTCAAAGAAATTGCAACTCGCACATGCGGTGTGTTCTAATTAAAGCGCTTCATCTCAGAAAACTCGTTTTAAGGATGACACAGAAAATACAGGACTTGTTACTTTTCTAGTGATGAAAACACAAAGTTGCACAAATAGCTGAAATATATAAGCAGCTCAGTTATAAAATAATTATAATATGATGTGAATAAGATTCGTTAAATAATTTTAAAACAGATTTTCGCACAAAGCCTTTTGCACAATTGTACGGCTTCTTGGTCTTTAGAGAAGATGTTTTTAAACCAGGTGCGCACCTGGTTTCTTGAAATCGTTTTCGTGAAAACGTCGGTGTGTGTGTGTGTGTTTGCGTGTGTGTGTCCGCCCCCCAGGCTATTAAAAACTATTCACGTGAAATTAAGCCTGAATAACCAATTAAATAAGTCCTACTGCTTTTCTATGACACTTGCTATCGATATTACTAATGAGCGGGGCCTTAGTAACGAAGCGCGTCGTGAGTTACTGCCGAATAAGAACAAGGTAATGCAGTGTTGGCCGTTCATTACATAGTAAAAGCCGTTTGAACAGCTGTACATTACTAACAAGACGGAGCCTTTCAGTTTTGAAAGTGGGCGTGCCGTGCGGGTTGCGGAGCTTATAATACAAGACTAGCCTATAGTGTTACAGTAAGAATTTCGGCTTAAAACAACTTTGTACTACTTTTAAAAAGATTTATCACTAAAGTACTGGAGTATAAAGCCGTTTTAAACAAAAGAATTAAATTTGTATGCATTGCTATGTGCCCCTTAGTGATGAGTCTTTGCTCACATGACTTACTTGTGACGTCATTAATTACTATTACAATACACTGAATAGCAGTTGATTAACAGTGGTTTAACTTACACAGCGCCTGGTTTTTAGATGGTAATACGTCAACTTGTTTATATCTTTCAATTGCTTTAGAAAATGAACTTCTATGCTTATAGGCTTTCATACTTTGGCAATAGTTTTAGGAGCATTAAAAGAGGAAAGATGGTTTCGGTGTGTGTCCTATTAGGGTGTTTTTACAATTTTTGTTGGATCCCTATTATGAACCACCATCGTGGTTTATGATAACAGAGACTCAAGCCAAAGAACAATAGCTAATCAAGACTCACGATAGTGAGTCGCGAGGCCAAGAAGAAGCAGCATACGCGACCACTGAGTGAGTTATTTACATGTAGCACCGCCCTCAAACTCGCAAACGCTCTAGCTAAGCCGCCATGAAAGCTATCGCTTAGTTATCACAGACCCACAACGTTCTTACTATATAGAATCAATAAACCGAGAATGGAGGAAGTCAGCGCCACCATTCCTAAGTACCAGCCATTGCGAGTTTTATGGTGCCGTTCGTGTGCCCACGTACGACGAACCATCCCTTCCCGCCCGATTTACCCGTTACTCGAGAATTAGTACCTTCATTGTTTGAAGAATCAATAACCTGAAGTTTGTCGAAATCGGTACAGCCAGTCTTCAGATATGGCCTTATAAAATCCTTCCTTCCACAAAAATTTTTTTGACGCGGCCGTCGTTTTTTTTTCTTCTAATACTTCTTCTTTCTTTCTTTCATTTTCATCGCACACTTTTTTCGTGGGCTTGCGGGAGTTTGCGTGAATCCCGGAAGTTTTTTTCAAACTCTCTTTTTGTACATTCACTTGTTTGTCTAATAACTCACTCATTTCTTCATGGATTTCAGCCAAATTTGTATCAGCACTTTTCCTATGTATGCTCTACCTGTCTTACTACTTTCAGCCTGAAGTAAACACTTGAATGTATTTGAGAAAAGCTATTACACTGCAGGTTGATAGTTGCCATAACTTGGACCCCCTTGAAATGATTTGCATAAACTTTCAGATACACAATCTATATTGATGTATCACTCTGTAGTGAAAGTTAAAAAAATCTCGGGCTTGAGTTTTTCAAAATTCAGCTTCAAAGTTAAATTTACAATATTGTATGCTAAGCAAGTACAAGTTATGCCCATGCAGCAGGGGCGTAGCCAGCCATTTCTTGATGGTTGGGCAACGGTTCAAGCATGCAACTAAGTATATTGTTATATATTAATGCATACATATGCCCACTTTCATGTGAGCATTTACTTCTTTTGAAAAGTGTATGCACACTATCCTAGCTATGATGTAATGTATAACAAATGCTGCTGCATGAAGCTATAGGTACTCGATCAAAAGATCCAGGAAACTATCCAGCGATGATCATGACTATACAAGCTCACGTGCCTCTGGATTACTTGAATGGGCATCTACTAGACATTGAAAATATATATTAGTTATTATAATGTTTGAAATAATAATAATTTTTGCAACCACACAAAGATCGCATGTATACACAAGGCCAACAGTAAGGAGGCACCCTGTTTTTCACACAAGTGCTTAATTTTATAACCTGGCACACGTTTATACATGCATTGCTTAACCTTGATATCCAGCTGTCTCAAAGCTCCAGTCTGCATGCATGTTGAAGGCTGGAGGCTTCATCAGTAATTCTTCTATATGACCCTTGTGAATGATATTACTTTTGTCACGTGACTTGTCACCAGTGTAACAACACTGCTGATACCACTCCTCTCAGTGTATTTTAACAGAAGTATCTAATGCTGTATCAGTGACGGTCGGGCAAATGCCCCACCATGCCCACCCCTAGCTACGCCTCTACCATGCAGTACTTCTCTGCTGCTTGCTAGTAATATGTAGCTAACATCTGTTTCCAAAAAAGTAGTGATATGCTAAGCAAAAACACCTTGGGTGTAAAAAAAGTGCGAGGCCAATCAGAAGCAGCATTGCAAACAGGTGTGACCAAAAACTTTGATATCAGTTGAGGCCAAGAAGTTACTTATCAAAATCTTTTTCACTACTTGAATGGCATACAATAGTTTATAGCATATTTTTACAACTATGATTGGCTTTGTCACTTGGCCACCTTTTTCACACCATCATTATTAATAAAGGTGGCCAAGTGACAAAGCCAATCATAGTTGTGAAAATATGCTATAAACTATTGTATGCCATTCAAGTAGTGAAAAAGATTTTGATAAGTAACTTCTTGGCCTCAACTGATATCAAAGTTTTTGGTCGCACCTGTTTGCAATGCTGCTTCTGATTGGCCTCGCACTTTTTTTACACCCAAGGTGTTTTTGCTTAGCATCGACTATACATCACACTTAGTAGTGAAGAAGTTACTGTTTTTATATCTGCTTTACTGCTTTAGTAGTTGTGACGTATTTATTCATATTTAAATATTTCACATTTTTGTTAGGTCACATGATTTGACTAGCAATCATTGCTATTAGTTGTATGCCCCCCAGTCAGTGTTATGTTTTAAATATATATGATGTACAAAATTATTTGAGTGTGGTGATTAATGTTTGTTCATAGCTGATCACTATACTGCCAATATGTCACAATATTGAGGTGGATGTCATGGTGACCAGTTTACTATCGCAACTACAGTGTAGAGTATACCCCAGTGATAGTGTCTCATCATTAATAACAACTTTAGTAGATGGTTTGAAGTGTTTGGCTAAAGATCCAATGCAATATATGGACAACAGTGATTACAATGATGCAATAAAAAATTCCACTTCCTCATCTCTGTGTCATACAGTTTCCTTGGAATCTATACTAGGTCAGCATTTTGTTAGTTACTAATTTTACCTTAGCCTATTACATTACATATAATTATTTGATCAAGCTTATATATACACATACGTACACATCATAGTAAATATATTTGAGTAATATTTTTGCTTTACATTCATGTAGCTTCTGATTTAGAATTGCCTACTGTTTCTACTGAAGTTGTACCCTCTTCTAATGACACGTAAGGTTGTTCATTTCTATTGCTTAACCATTCTATACTATATTCCACAGTACTTTACTACCATCCTCCCTTATCAGTCCCATGTGGCTAATGCTACTCAAACAGTGTACTGCTGAAGGTACATACTGTTTTGTGTAGTACACTTAATCTTTATAAAACTTAAAACTGTATGAGAAAATGTTCAGTAGCTACTACGGGATAGGCCATTTATAGGCCATGAAATAAAAGGTTTAGTTTGCTTCAAGGATGTTACATGATATGATGCAGTGGAGATTATAACTGTTGATGAGTGATCTGACAAATGTCAGACAAGTGTGGAGGTTGAGCTAACATCGTTGTGCTTTGATCAGACATAATACCTGGAAGTAATAACAAACAGTAAAATAAACCACATTCCAATGGGAAAGAGACTCCTCCTTGGGTTGGTACCATGTAGTATCTCCTAGCAACCAGGTGTAATGTTTTTATAGGATACATAAACACTGTAGGTGACATGTATAAACAATGGCTTAAACACCTGCCTGTATCTTTTGACCAGTCTTTGATGTCAGATGCAAACATGTTTTGGTCAGACAAACAGGCTAATTGATCCTCAAATCCCTGTTATAATCTCCACTGTCAAATGTGATGAAAAGGTAATGTCTTTGCTGCAAACAATTGTAATTTTAGCTGAACAATGTAGCCATTTTATGGTTATGTCATCTGTACAGTATATACATTATGAATTGAGGAATGAAATGGTATTTAGTTTATCAAGTTATTAAATTTTGTGGACACTAATACCGAGAATATAATATTACCGTGATTATCATAAGGTTTATTGCTCAAAATATTCTGAGTCAATAAAATTATATCACTGTTTTATTTACAATTCACTGTCACTGTTAGCTCAAAGCATATTGCAGTAACATTTATTATCATGACTTGTGTGTCTTTTCATTATGTAAATGTTCATAACAAAATATTTGTATAATACCGTGATAACTGTGTTGAATTTTATACAATAACCGTGACAGTGATTTTTGATATTCTTATTTTTTAGCACAATTGCTACCACTAGCAACAGAGGTGTTCCTTAAGCTGTTACTGATTACTGATCATCCAGCCACAGTTGCTGACATAATTTTACATCATCTTGGTAATGATGAAGTGGCAAAGGAGTTTATGACAAGGTAAACACATATGCATTACTTGTACTCTGCATCACATGTTTTAGCTGGGACTAGTGCTGTCACAATATATGTAATTATATCATAAACAAAAACCACTCTAGATATTGTATTTAGAAATACTGAAATACATATTTTAACTACATATTTAGGGTATTGGTCATCTACACACACTTCATTAGACTAATCTATGAAGAAATTTTTAAACCAGGCGCACACTGGCCTTCGGCCTGGTTTCTTGAAATTGTTTTCATACGCGAAGTCGGTATGTGTGTGTGTGTGTATCGCTCCCCAGGCTATTAAAAACCATTCATGTGAAGTGAAGCCTGAATAACCAATCAAACAAGTCCTACTGCTTTTCAATTTCTTTATATGGCACTTGCTATCGATATTACTGATGGGCAGGGTCTTAGTAACAAAGTGCATCATGAGTTACTGCTAAAGTAGAGCAAAGTAATGCCGTGTAAGCTGTTCATCACAATAAAAGCCGTTTAACCAGCTGTACATTACTAACAAGACAGAGCGCTTCAGTTTAAAAGTGGGCGTGCAGTGCGGGTTGTGGAGCTTATAAAAGAATACTAGTCTATGGTGTGAGAGTAAGAATTTTGGCTTAAAACAACTTTGTACTACTTTTAAAAAGTTTTATCATTACGTATAAAGCCTGTTTAAACAAAATAATTAAATTTGTATGAGTTGCTATGTGTTCCTTAGTGATGAGTCTTTGCTCACGTGACTTACCCATGACGTAATTAAATTTTATTACAATAAGTTGAGTAACATTACACAACACCTGGTTCTTTATAAGTATATGGTAATACATCAACTTGTTTCTGTTTTTGTTCAAATTTTTGTATTGTTTTTATATGTAGTGTGAATCAAATTTCATGTCATGACATCTACCGTATAGCGCAATTATGCGGCAGGGGAAAATATTGGCGAATAAGCTTATCTCCAAGGATTGGTGGGGAAATATTTGGCGATTTTGGATTTAAGAGTAAATTAAGATACTAAGTTGGTAAGAAAGTATTGGTTGGTAAAATATTGGTGAATGGCAGTCGATTCACCAAATTCGCCAATATTTTCCCCCGCCATATAATTGCGCTATGTGGTAATATATACAACTGAAAAACCGTCTGTCTGTCTGTCCGTCCGACCGTCCCGGCGATAACTCAGTCGTGCCAGCATGGATTGATGCCGGACTTGCACGACGTGATAGCTATGTCTTCAGGTATCTCCAAGTTCATTTCTAAAAGTTTCTAAGAGCTATGCTTTTTTAGAACGAGAGCGTGATGGACACCCATGTCGACCAAAACAGCCATAAATCACTGAAATTATTGCGTTGATGGTAACGCACTTGGCTGTGACACTTGAGTCCTGTGGTCAGGGATTGAGTCACTCCACATTTTTTAACTTGTATATACTTTTTATGTGACGGCTGGTTGTGCTGCCAAAATGCCATTAGCCATTACCCAGCCTCCGCTTCAGCTGGAAGTAGCCAGCAAGTCACTTAATATGAAGTGTCTAAAGCCTCAGTAGCAGCAGCAGGCACTATACAAGGGTAAACGTTTTGACTCGATAAGTGGGCGTGTCTGTCGAAAACGAATTGATGCTCAACACGTGAAAGGAAAGACAGTAAGAACAGGAATGCAATAGGCAGACAAGTCCGTTTGCTGTAGCGCTACTACTATTATATGGGGGTGATTAGTGCCAAAATTGGAAACGACACATTTTTGTTCAATTGGATAGTTATTATTTTAATAGTTGGATAGCCTAATATTCAATTGGATAGTTAGAAAGTGAATTGGAGAGGCGTGGTCTCTTAAGATGATAATAAATCGGAGAGGCATGTCCCTTACAATAATGATAAATTGGAGAGGCGTGGTCTCTTAAGATGGTTAAATCGGAGAGGCGTGGGAGGGAGTGTACAAAAGTTAAATGTCACATCATTAAGTCATATTGATGTATGGTATATAGCTATGTTAGTTTGCAAAACCTTCTATTAAATATACTCTGCAATTGAGGAAACTGGTTTGCAGCATAAATCTATGTGTTGTCAAGGAAACTGGCAAGGGCAAGGAAGCTGATTTATTCTGGGAAGGAATACATAATGAAGGCAAAATATATGCATATCATTGTCCACATTAAGTATTGTCTGGTCTTCCATTTGATGAAACAGACTATAAAATAGTACCAGGCAGCTTTAAATACATCTCGCCACAGTCTTTCAATGTGTACTGATCGTCCTGTTATGAAGCTTCCACGACCAGGGCCCTTTTGTGGATGCTGTAACATAAATTGGGCTACTATCACATTTTCTCCCCTCATATCTGCTCTTACACAACTCGGTAATCCAAACTTATCAACAGCTTCAATGAATAACTGCAAAACCGTATCTGACCGATTGTTATCACATGCCTTCAAGTATATTATTCGTCTACTATATCCATCAATACATCCGTGTACAACAATCTTCCACCTACACAGATATATATAGCTATTATAATAGATAGTGCATACACACCTTATCAATTTATGATGTCCATCCATATGATATAGAGATAACGGCGCAGGAACTGATTATAAGTACGTCTATTCAAAATGTGCAATTGCCTCAATATAGATCCATGTGGATCTAATCGTCTTTGACTATCTCTAACCCGATGCTGTTGCACAAGATACCCCATGGACAGCAAGTGGCACTGCATCTGTTTATTTCTACACATTGGAAATTGTTGCCTTATTGTTTGCACAATTTCATCTAATTCTTGGTCAGATAACATAGAATATTGTGCTGTTATCGATAAACCAAATTCGGTCATTCTTCTTTGTACAGTTCTTATGGAAACTCCAAGCATATCAGCTATTTGTGGAACAGAAAATCTGTTTTCAATGAGATATGTTAGTTGTTCCAGTGAAATCAGAATGCAAGGTCTGCCAACTAATCCAGTGTGATCAAGTAGTACTTGCAATTGTAAATGGTGGTTGGAATTGGACAACTAACGTGACTCACTAATTAGTCTAGCAATAGAAACGGCATTTCGTAAAAATTCAATGATAGATGTCAAGTTCAGCTGCAGTGCAGTTGTGATTTCAGAGTCTAAAGCTATCAGCTCACAGTACACAAATTCCAGTAGAACAATACGGGTATCCAAAGAAGCATCTGAAATCATTCTTCCATCACTAAATGTTCTCAAATCGCGAAGTATTCTTTGTAAGATTTCCAACAACAATTCAGCCATCTCAAACTCGAAGTTCCAAAAGGCACACCACCGATACGAATCCTTAGCGCATCCAATAATAATAATACCATATCACCATAAATCTAGTAATTTAGTTATACGTACATGTACGGGACCGCACCCTGGCACGCGAATTTATTCTATATATAGGGGCCACACCTTTCCAATTTAGCATTATTATAGAGGACACGGCTCTCCGATTTATTACCATCTTAAGAGACCACATCTCTCCAATTTATCATTATTGTAAGGGAAGCTCTTAACCAATTCCAGGCAGCTTGGAATCAACATCCTCTTTCCAGTTGCAATAACCTATCTCCTGTATTACTGGATTATCTTAGATGCCCTTCTAATTGTGATACTTTGACTGATGTAAGCAAAAGCAAAATTTACTTATACATGTATGCACAGATTAAATCAAATACAGGAGGACACTATTTTATATGGCATTGATTGGGATGGGCCGATTACAGATTCTGATGAAGCTGATCAAGTGACTGTGTCAGAAGTACATAACCCATTAGCAGATAGCGACTATGAGGAACTCCGTACAGCAGTAGCTGCAAATGATTATAGTGACTGTTATGGGGTAGATGAATACATTAGGGTCCTACAATTCGTTCATGATAAGTTAACTTGATTACTTAAGTAAATCACTAACAAAGTCCGAATCCTCCATGCATGCTAAATCCAACATCCAAATTTCTTTTAAATCATTGTACTCATCATACTTTGTTGGAAGTGTTAATTCCAAGCCACAAGTTGACGATGTCGGGTAAGGATTTTAATGATTAAAACTCAAGGTAACTTTGTCATATCCAACAGGGAGTATACTATCGGCTCCTGTGAAAAATGCTAGGACCGTTTTCAATGATACTCTTGGTGTGCTGTCATCACTGGTAGAAGCTATGGTATAGAAACTTTAATTATTGTATAAATAACTACATAGCTGGCTACTTACCACAATTTTCATCATCATGATCATCCATGTGTTACTGCATCAACTGCATAACAAGAACCAATGGCAGTATTAAATACATAATTTTAATAATCAATATTGTATAGCTGCCTCCTTCACAATCATCTAGGTAATCCACAAGGTACATAAAAGCTGTCTCTTCAGCTGATGAGCCTCTCGGAGAATTTGATATATCTGTGAATAGCTTTCGTAGCATATCTGCATAAAATCCACTCTGGCCATGATTTCATTTAGCGTATATTGCTAACATACCTGAGTTCAACACATCGCTTTCACTTCTACAGTAATATGGTATAAAAAGTTTTGGGTACTTTTCAAGGGACTCTCGAACGCTTAAAGTAGCAAGTCCTTCTCGAAATTGGGTCTCTTCGGCCAAGGATTTTAGTAGTACTCTATGCAGTGTAACTGCTTGGACCAAGTCAGGTTTATTTATAAGTTTAAGTCTTGTAATGGGTTTACCAAACCCACATTCATCTAAAATCTCGATGTTATCCATGACTAGTTTACTGAATTCCTCCAAGTTAGTTGTAGCCTGTACCTATATAGTACACAGATAACATATATATCTAGCTATAGCTATTATACATATTTTTGCCACTATACAAATAGAAACAGAAAAAGCAATCTGGCTAGTTTAGCTCACGTACATACCTACGTATATACATAAATACCCATTGTGCGGCTCAGGTTGGGGCATGAAAAGATATTGATTACATACATTATGTATATATTATATATTCAAATATCTGTATAATTATATGGTTGACTGCAAATATTGGACAATGTAGAGGCAATGCTCAGCCTCTCCTGATACATAGAGGTATTTTATAGGGTTAGGTACAAACAGTTGAATGGTAGCTATTAGATAGGGACACAGACACTCGAACAAACAAATTAACACAACGTGCTTGTACTTCCTATATAGACAAAAGCAATTGTGCGTACATTGAATATAATAGGCAACTAAGTCACAATAGTTTCATTATATAATTATAGTTACCTTATATAAGAAATCCTTAATGGTCATATCAGCTACCTCTTCAATACTAGGAAGCAACTCAGCTACATCTCAGCCATAAAACAGTGTTGCTAAATAAACAAAAGGAGCCTCCACCATGAACCAAAGACATAGCAGCTATTTTTCCAAGTCGAGAATACAAACCTTCCTAAGAAATGGGTTAAGTAGCAAGCTATATCCATAAAATACATATAAGTTGCATACTTGATATGCAATGGCATTGTGTTTGAAGCAATCAGTTGATTCCAGATATTTCTGACTGAAAGAGGTTGCAGTCAGCCGAAAAATTCTCTGGTGAGACCTCCAGTGTCCACACCATCTTTGCCAACAAACACTACCTGTAGGATATCAGTGCGTAAATATGTACCATTATATACATAGCTGTACATGTAAAGCAACCTCTATAACACAGGATCAAGGTCATCTGAATAATCTCCATGATCATCACTTGATATCTATACATGGATGGGTAATGGATACTGTTATTGTACATGTGGATATTGTAGGCACTTACACTATCAGGTACAGGATCTGTGGTAATAGGGCTAGGAGCCGTGGTCTTAAGTGGATCTATAACAATGGTATCGTCTTTTTGACCAGGTAATTCCGAAATAGAAACAGCCATAGGATCATCATCATCATTGATATCAACAGAACTACTGAAATCAACATTTTATGGAGACACTGCTATAACATCGGTATACATAGCTACCAGTGACTAATTTACCTTTGGCTGCATTTTGACATATGCTCCCGTAATGTAGACATAACTATTAATTCACCACATTTTTTGCAGTCTATCTTCAAAGGCTCCAATAGTGGGGCTGTAGTATTGTGTCATAAAAATAAAATAGATAGCTATTCTACTGGTGGACAGTGGAAAATACTGTATCATGTATGGAAGGGGAAAGAATTGAATGAAATTAATGATACAGCAGCTCTTGTACTAATGAATGCTTAGACGCCCCCATGAGACTGTTTACTGGGATAACCAGCACCTTCATGGACAATTGTGCATTTATTACATAATCATATATAAAATAACTTTTGTAGCAGAGTTAAATTGAAGCTTTATTCGACTTGAGTTACAATGGCTGTAAGGTGATTTTCTGGGCTGTCGTAGCTATGTGGTATATATGGGTTTCCTTACATAGCTACGTATACGCATAAGCATAAATTATTTTAGCTACCTACCTCTTTCTTGATTGGGCTAAGTGACAAATTATTCTGTAGTGGTCTAGTATATATTTTAGCATGATGCACAACAGCCCAAGGCACATCATAGCCCAAATCTGGAGTAGCAATAACTTCTAGTCGTTTTCCACCTCCTTCACTGGTCCGCATTAGTTCAAACCCACCAGCATCACGTAATTGAGGGAAGTAGGACAATAAATCATAATATATTTCCTGGGAATCAGCAAATGCATCAAAGGTAATCTTTTTCTCTCCAAGACCAGCAATCTAAAATGCTCCTTACTGCACCATCTGGTAGAAATTGTGACTGTGCTTGCCAAGCATACAAAATTGTGAGTCCATTTAGTAGTCCGCTTCTTTTGTCTTCTGGGCGCAGTCGGATGCTTCTGGAAAGGATGCCTGCATCCCACTAAACTTCTCGGATTCCAGTTGAACAACGATGCTAAGCCTCGGGTATTCGTTGCTTGTCGAGATGTGGATGACGATTGTTCAGTATTGCCTACAGAGAAGCATGCACGTAAGACATAGCTACACAGATGCAAACACACGCATGATGCATGCATGCATGCATGCATGCATGCATGCACACACACACACACACACACGCACGCACGCACACACACACACATGCACATCACAAATCAGCTACAGTGCTGGTATTGCTTCCAGATGGTTGCTGCATCCTTTGACCAGATATCCCTGAGGCAATGTTCCTTCTCTTCTCTGATTAGTGGCATTGTGTGGTGCTATAATAATGCAAAACTATTAGAAACAAGCCAGCCATTAGCTATGAGCATTTAGCCTACCAATTGCAACCCCTTGGTCTTGCAGTTGCTGCACTGCAGATTGTATTTGTTCCTGTAAATCTTGTAACTGCCTTACTTCTTCCATTGTTGGTCGTTCTCACGTGCACGTGATATTACGACAAAGGCAATTGTTACAGTACTAACAGAAATGTTTAAATAAAAGAGCACTGATTGACCGTAGCTAGCTACGTCGGTGCACCTATGCGCGTTTATATTTATATGGTATATTATAACCTCGCAAACGTAATATACACGTGAGTTACTGAATCGACAGTCATTTATATAGCTATGAATTGGAGAGGCCACGCCTCTCCAATTCATAAGGAACCACACCTCGCCTCTCGAATTTTAGGGACCACTCCTCTACAATTATAAATGACACGCCACTCTGATTTATTATCATCGTAAGAGACCACGCCTCTCTAATTTATCATTGTTGTAAGGGACACGCCTCTCCGATTTTATATATTTTAAGGGACCACGCCTCTCCAATTCACTTTCTAACTATCCAATTGAACATTAGGCTATCCAACTATTAAAATAACTATCCAATTGAACAAAATGTTTCATTTCCAATTTTGGCACTAATCACCCCCCATACTCTGTGAATTGGCTAACAACCTTTTATTAGCTGGTACAGCCTACTCAATTAAGGTGTTAAATTAACTACAAAGGTGTTAAATAAACAATGAAACCTCACTGTAAGTAGACCAGCTGTTGTCATTGTCATATTCAGGCGTGAGCTAGAGTTTGAAACAAAGTAGGCATAGGCAAGGAAACTAGGTATGCATAGGAGACTATAGGCATTATAGGAGACCGGCTATAGGTACTAGGTATAGGAGACTTATAGTATATGCAGTTATAAGCATAGGCATGCAGAGACTATGCAGGCATAAGAGACTATAGCTAGGTATAGGAGTCTAGGTAGGTATAGGAGAGGAGTCTAGGTATAGGTATAGGCTTATAACTGACGGACAGGCGAGTCCTGTTATATGACCTATAGCTATACCATGCATATAGTATGCATTTAGCTACACCTGCACAACAGGGCAGACATAGCCAATAGGCATAACAGACTAGCTAGTAAGACTGAGTAGACTAGATTTACATACATATGCATAAGACTGAGACTACTAGAGAGACATTATGTGTAGGACACTGCATGCATTGCTGACCATGTACATATGTCTTGGCTTAGGAAAAGGCTCAAGCAGCTAAGTTGTAGGCCATGCAGGCTAAGTAGACTAGAGTCACATGATACCAGGTATAAGTAGGCATTGGAGACTTAGTACTTTTATCATACTTATATAGAATTGACAGACTTAAGGCATCAGGGAGTCCTGTCATCTGCTGTATAGCTGCCTTGCACAGCATGCATTTAGCTACACCTGCACGATAGGGCAGGTACATTTGCTAGTACATTAATATTGTGACATAAACTTCCATGACACATGACATAAGAAATTTCTATATTGTGGCAACACTAGCTGGGACATAATCTCTTATATAAACTCCTCTTTGTTTTCTATTATATGTACTTCACATCTTCTGACACAAGAAACATTATATGAACACCATGCATCCAATACCTCTTACAATTAAAAGACTAATAAAACATTACCTTACTCTTTAATGACAGGTTATATATGATCTGGTTCATTAGTTTTAGTAATTAGGCTATGCATATTGATTTGTCAGTTGTCATGACTACACGTATAATATGAAATGTTATAAATTCTCAGGTCCTTAGTGACGCCCTCACTGTGTTTGTGCTCTACGGGTGTTCATATAGTTTACATTGCTTGTACTGTATTTTTCTGAGATCTTGCACCTTACGAAACATCATGTGCCAATGCGCACGCAATTTAAATCATTTTTGCGGTGCTTCTGCTTGCTGTGGTGCTTTATAGCGCATGCATGCGCATGATGCTTTGTAAGGTGCAAGATCTCGGAAAAATACAGTATTGTATAGTGATCATGCATTGTGTTTGATTTGATAGTTCAACCAAATGGATATATTATGATTTTATATGCCGTGTGTTACCATGGAAATCAGCAGGATGTAATGATTTCTGTTCTCATGATGTGAGTATATTGTTTTGTCCAAGATAAAAATGTCACATAGTTTGTGTATATACTCCTTAAAAGTTCCTGGTAGTAGTTTATTTGCAAATTTTCTATAGACCTTTGCACGGATAGATAAGTTTTTACCATAATCAGTCATTCATTTATTCAGAGTGCGAAATAACAGCCTGACACAGGACATTTTCCGGACAAAAACAGTTTGTCAGGCCAAATTTTCATTTGTACAGAAAAAATGTATGGATGAAGCTTTAAGCAAAAGCTACGGAAAACCTGTTGATGTAATTGTAAATTTTAAGACAGCGTCCAGACAATTCCACTTTTGTCCGTGCAAACTTTATCATGTCCTGACAGTGTGTCAGCCCATATTTCAAAAGTTATTTTGTACTGTTATTTGATGAAGATTGTTAAAACATGTACTGTATAGGCACTTTTTCATGAACATGAGGAAATTCAGAAGCCATTGAAGCATATAAAGAAGATTTTACAGAGTGATATTAATGCAGAGGCCAATCTGTTTGAGTATTTATCACTGTTGTCATCTGTGCAACTTGAAAGCTTATTTTCTGATGTATGGAAATTGTGTAATAAGGAGTGGACCGATGATCGTGGCTCAATGTTTCTACAGCAATATCTTAACATTAGACCACTACAGATCACAGGTGTAGTAAAGTACCTAAGTAGAAGTTTTAAAATTTGGACGTTTGTATTTTGATATTTCTGGTCATTATATCAAGTTATTTCTAGTGACTCAGGCTAGAAGGGGCTTCCATCGGTAAAGTGAATCTAAAGCAGGGGTCTGGCCGGAGCTTTAACAAATTAATTATTAATAATCCAGCTTTAATCATGTTACTTTTGACCTGTCAGGAGTAGCTAGCTAATTTAGAGGTTAATAATACAAGATCAAAAGCTTTTATTATGATACGTACATACATTTTGTCTGTTAGGTGTGTATATCTTGTCTCCTGTGACACTGCTGTTGCAGTGTCTTCCTAAGGAGCCAAAGGAGGTCAATGATAAATCATATGAAGTGTCAAAAGTTAAAAAGAAGAAAACAAGAGCATCAGTAACTCATCCATCAACATCTGATAATCACACTTCAATATGGTTGACAAAATTAACAACTGAAAAACTTGACACAATTTCTCAAACTTTGTCTAAGTCAGCTTGTAAAGAAATGTTTTTGGTTGTCCAATTACTTCTGAAGAACATAACATCCTTGAACACACATGCTGAGGTACAACTTGACCATATAACTATTATTAGTAACTATATAACTATTATTAGTAGCTATATAACTATTATTAGTAACTATATATAACTATTATTAGTAGCTATATAACTATTATTGGTAGCTATAACTATTATTAGTAACTACTATAAATTTGTGTCTTTGTAGGATGAGGAGATGATGAACGTTCTGGAACAGTTTTATGATATTTTAAAGACTGTAGTGGTGAAAATTCTGAGTAGCAAGTGTACAGTATGTAATGATAACTTACTAGTGAAATGTGATTGTGAGGAATGCAGTTGCTCACTGATCATTAACACTGTGTTTAATAGTTCATCCTTGAAAGAAAAGTTTCTGACCCAATCCGTGGCCGTCACTAATCCTAAATTACAGCAACCTTTGCTTGTTAGAAAGCGGAAGCACTTGTCTCAAACTGAGACTGCTTGCAGTAGTGGGTTAATGTGTGATTTGATCACAGCTTGTTTAAGAGTACAGCCACAGATGATCAAGGTGTCATGTTTAAGGTTTTATTTTGATAAGATAGTTGAAATATTGAGAGCACAAGATTTTTCATTTATCATTACATCATCAGGTAATGTTATGTATAATCTATGTTTGTATTTTATGTCAGAAGGAGTACGTTACATGGATGATTTTTTAATTAATTATGTAACAGCCAAAAAATAGCTCCATGAAAATGAAGACCCACAAATTTGCTTGCTCATTACAACGCAAAATTTTAACCCACAAAAATTAATATGCGTACAGTGTAGTTTTCTTGTATACATAATCCAAACATTAGATACTCTAGTTAATGATCACCAGTATGATGAATTAGATCTGTTTGCTAAATGCTGTAAAAACAGCAGATGACAGCAAATAATTGTCATAGTTACTCTGACTGGTACCATGCAAGCTTTATTATCTATTTTGTTATGTAACATTGAATCCTTTAACAGTTTGTGTTTACTTTTATGTTATTTATATAGCACAAAAGATTTTTCAACAGTTTGCTTTGTATATGGAATCAACAACCATATCTAGTATATTGGATAAGTTATTATCTAACATGTCATTAGCCAGTGCTTCTGGCAAACTTACTGGGAGTACTGCAGTAGAAATACTTGTCAATTTGCAGTTAGAAAATCACATTAAATATTTTATGTCCACACACAATGGGTTTATCAGTTTGCTAAATGTTTGTAATTCCTGTAATATCGATGAACTAGATGAGATGCTGCTTGATATTTTATCGGCCTACATCAACAGACCGGAATCAAAATTAACTCGGTCAATGGACAGAAAAAAATTGACTAACATATCAGAGGAAATTTATCAAAGCACTCCATCATTACACACACTATTCAACTGTCAGTCTGAAACACAATCTGATCTGTTAGAGGCAATAAGTACAGATATTATAATAGACTGGATTACAAATCCTAGTGTTCATAGAATCAATATGGTTGATCTTCTTGTGAAGCACAGCAGAAGACATTGGCAACATTTCATTACAAATGTTGGCTGTTTATCTGATAATGTTTCTGAGACAAATGTTCATTTGTATTTACCACTGATCAAATCTTTGACTGCTAAAGAATGTGAGTAAATAATAGCCCATGTATTTACATACATATATATTATTGTACTATATTGTAGGTATTATGCCAAAGTGTCTTACTAAGATACTATGGGATTACTGTAGTGATCAGCTTGTTACTTCATCATCAAGTAATCAGGTTGGTTCATACAATTACAATGTGAAGAGTCCCCAGCTCCTATTGTACACATGGTTTGGTTCAAGTAGCTGTAGAGTGATGAATTAATCGAGCGATAGACTGACCACAGCCTGCATACATGAGTGTACCTGTTGTGGAGTTGTGTCATGTGATGCTGTAAAACTGACAAGATCTGACTACAGCTACTGTTTGAATCCCTTCAAAGAGCCATTAATGAATTAAAATATAAATTAAAAAGTGATAAAGATCAATCTCTCAGTGCTTCAAAAAGTAAGGAAAAAAGTAAATATGAGAGAACACTAATGATTCTGGCAAAGTTTAATCTCTACGTTTGGTTTAGGCTACTAAATTGAGTCAAAAATTGTCATATGCCACAACCTTTAGTGTTCTCTCATATTCCTCTACTTTTGTAGCACTGAGAGATAGATCCCTACTCACTTTCAATCGTGTTTACAGCCTCAACACCTGGTTTTTCAGCCGGTGTGTGCCCAATTTCTTGAAATTAGGGCTGAAACGAATATGAAATTTAGGATTCGAATAGTTTGAATGGCAAAGCGAGCGAATACCCAAATAGTTTGAATAAGCGATTTTACTATTAAAATACTCGATTTATGCTAGAAATACATAAAATGTAATTCATTTAATTACTAAATACGTTTAAATTTATAGTTAATTACAAAATATGCAGGAATTAATGCAGAAAATTTATTCACTGTACATCTGAATACTGTCTTGGTATTCGAATACCTATGCAACCGAGCGAATATCCGAACAAATCGAGTATTTGTTTCAGCTCTACTTGAAATTGTGCTTGTCCGGAAAGTCGGTGTGCGTGTGTGTGTGTGTGTACCCCCAGGTTATTAAAAACCATTCACGTGAAATGAAGCCTGAATAACCAATCAAACAAGTCCTACTGCTTTTCAGTTTCTTTATATGACACTTGCTATCAATATTACTGATGGGCATGGCCTTAGCAACAAAGCGCATCATGAGGTACTGCCAAAGAAGAGCAAGGCAATGCTGTACGTGTTAGCTGTTCATTTCACAGTAAAAGGTGTTTAATCAGCTGTACATTACTAACAAGACAGAGCGCTTCTGAATCAGCTTTAAAAGTGGGCAGGCCGTGTGGGTTTCGGAGCTTATTAAAGAAGACTAGCCTATAGTGTTATAGTAAGAATTTTGGTTTAAAGCAACTTTAAAAAAGTTTTATCACTATAAGTAGTTGTCGCAGCACGTGTATGATATCTTAGTTCTTATACAAGTCCAAGGCAGGATGAGTGTTAATAACTAAAATATCATACCAGTGAACTATGATAATACTCATGACCACCTGAGTTCTAAAACAGTTGATGATTTACTTTAATATTTATCATTATTGTTGTATACGTTTCTTACAGGAAACTTGTAGTCATATTTTGAATAAACTTATTGAACTCCAAAAACCAGGTATGGCTTATTAACGTGCTCACTACTTTAAACTTGATAATCATACAACATACAGTAGTAATAATTTTGTGTGTGTGTGTGTGTGTGTGTGTGTGTGTGTGTGTGTGTGTGTGTGTGTGTGTGTGTGTGTGTGTGTGTGTGTGTGTGTGTGTGTGTGTGTGTGTGTGTGTGTGTGTGTGTGTGTGTGTGTGTGTGTGTGTGTGTGTGTGTGTGTGTGTGTGTGTGTGTGTGTGTGTGTGTGTGTGTGTGTGTGTGTGTGTGTGTGTGTGTGTTTAATTTATGTACATGTTAATGATAATGAATAGCATAATATCAATTTTGTAGGCAGCAAGAAAATAAGCAGGTTGTTTACTAAATTAAATGATTTGATGACCAGTGACTCACAATGGAACAAGTATGGAATTGTGTATAATCTAACATGTTATTATGTATTGTGCATATTCTGTAGTCATCAACTGACCATAGTTGGCAAGTTGGTATTATTGATGACAGGGAATAATGGTGTTAATACAGTTTTGATTTACTGTATGAAACAGATGTCTAATTTTATAACATCAGGATGTGAGACAGATGAAGAATTAGTGTTAACAACAATACTCACTGTGTTGAAGGTTTGTAAATTTTTTGTTAATATTTTAATTTTGAAATACTCTAATAAATGCACACCACACATTAGCAATGTTATCACTAAGGCTGTACTGTCTAAACTGACAATATTTCATGCCAAGAGTAGATAAAGGAGAGAGCTTTTGCTGTTAATGCTAAATCAATCATAACATTTTTCACAGAGAGAGAAATTAACTATTAATGAATTGGTGCTCAGCAAGTGGAACAGTTTTGTCAAACTGATCTTAAAGTATGCAATATATTACATACATAGCATTTTACTCCACCTCTATAGGCATAGACTGCGTTCAACTATTGCACTGAATATGTTGCACTGTTTTATCAAACAGTTATACTTGGATGATAATTCTGAGAGGCTTGTTTGTATTGGTGACATTTATGAAATGATTTGGAGTCATTCTCAGTTTCTTGACATCATGTTGTCACCAAATGAAACTAATAACCAAGTAAAAGGTATGGCATGGAGTATACATA
The DNA here is from genome assembly GCA_963930835.1 of Spongia lamella. Lineage (NCBI taxonomy): Eukaryota > Metazoa > Porifera > Demospongiae > Dictyoceratida > Spongiidae > Spongia > Spongia lamella. The sequence goes on along the minus strand of OZ005748.1, from coordinate 6,824,254 downwards.
TAATGAAATGCATCATGAATTTATCAATTTAATAAAATCACGACTATTCTTTATCTTAGCTTAGTTATATTAAGTATATGACCCACATTAATTTCTGAAATTAATTGTATTATTTTATTTTACAGAAAATCTGGTCCAGTTGCTTTTGACAACATTTGATCGTGATCGTTGCACTAAATATCATTATGCTGTACTGTTAGCTGCCTATCATCCTACCATGGAGATTACCAGTAAGGAGAGCTACGTATACAACAGCCAAAGCTTCTATATTTTCAGCCCACAATCAGATCTAAATAATACCCATCAATTTGTATACATTATAACATACATACGTATCTAATTAAATTACACATGTACATGTGTGCATGATTATTGATTATAATGTCATATATTTGTGTTTACTAAAGATCAGTACATCATTCATTTGATGCAGCAGTATGAAATTAATGGAGTTGATACATCAGAGTTCAGGTATATGTTAGCATATGGTTGCTGGCTAGATGTTGAGTGATGTTATACATTAGTCCCTACCTGTGGGGTAAGACTGCAGTGAATCAGTTTAAGGAGAGACAAAAGAAAGGATGGGTACTATGTAAACAGCTTGGAATGCCTGAGGTGTTAGAGATGCTTGACAAGAATATAGTCAAGCAATCAACGTCTAATTTTCCAATTGATATTTCATTGGAAGTATGTGTGATTATTTGATTATTGAAACTATTTATGATATGCTTTCCTTAAAATATTGTTTATAGCCTCAAAATTATTTTTACAATACTGAACTAAAGGACCTGTATGATCCAAGGTTTCTATTGCCTCTTTTCAGTCATTTGTTAAGTACTGGTAAGGTTTATATAATGTGGCCTTGCATCAGTTACATGTTGTTTGTTTAGGTAATCTTATTAACTGTAGGAAATTTGTTAGCCATGGATGTGCTGGATATTTAGTAGCTGCCCTGTCTTCTCACGACACTGACATTAGAACAGCCGCTTGTCATTGCCTTTCAAGATTTTATATTCACTTAGAAGGTTCAAGATTCAGAGAGAAAGATCAGGTATAAAAGACACATTATTTTATTATGCTTAGCACTAGGTGTGCACGTGGTATTGCCAAATGATGAACATATTCAGTGTCTGAGCAACTGTGATGCTTCAAATGTAATCACTCTAATTTTTTACTGATGGCAATACAAACTTTCACCTCATTATCATTTACACACTACACTACCGACCGTAGCATACATTGCACAACCCTTATCTGGAAGGAGGTGTGCAGCTCTCAGTGCAGACCATCATATAATAATAATATGTATTTGAAATACACTAGAGTTAACCCAACAAAAAACAAGTGGATGTATTACCATCTAAAAACCAGGTGCTGTGTAAGTTATAACCACTGTTAATCAACTACTATTCAATAACAATTAATGATATCACGGGTAAGTCACGTGAGCAAAGACTCATCACTAAGGAACACATAGCAACACGTAAAAATTTAATTGTTTTGTTTAAACCAGCTTTATACTACAGTACTTTATACTACAGTACTTTAGAGATAAAACTTTTTAAAAGTAGTTTTTTATGCCAAAATTCTTACTGTAACACTATAGGCTAGCCTTCTTTTATAAGCTCTGCAACCCTGGCACGTCCACTTTTAAAACTGAAGCACTCCGTCTTGTTAGTAATGTACAGCTGGTTAAACGGCTTTTACTGTGAAATGAATGGCTAACACAGCATTACCTTGCTCTTCTTTGGCAGTAACTCATGACGTGCTTTGGTTACTAAGGCCCCACCCATCAGTAATATCAATAGTAAGTGTCATATAAAGAAACTGAAAAGCAGTAGGACTTGTTTGATTGGTTATTCAGACTTCATTTCACGTGAATGCTTTTTAATAGCCTGGGGGCGGACACATACACACACATGCATACCGACTTCGCGGACGAAAACAATTTCAAGAAACCAAGCGCGCACCTGGTTTAACGACAAGCTTAGAGAAAAAGATCTTCAGTAGCTATCCATCATTCCTGCAGAAAGTTGGCCTTACCTTTTTCACTCTTCATCGTATACCATTAAATTAAACATCGATTTACTCCTCGTGTGCTGCCAATTCAAATAATATTTAATTTTTATAAAATGCCAACATAACTTGTACATCAATAATGTCATTCAGCTAGTAGAGAAGGCTGCTATGAATTCTTTTATAAAACTCTCAAGATATTCCTGAACAAGCTTTTGTTGCATATATACTTATAGCCTATCTGCTTTTGGTAAATCCACTACATTGTTAGTTGTTGCGATTAAATGAATAAATTATGCATAGCCAGTTAATTCCAAAAAAATTATAATAATTTATTGCTTTTAATATCAAAGGTTGTTCTATTGATGGACGTATTGAGGAATTCTATCACTGTTGAAAACAGCAGAATATCTTGTGTTCATTCCTTGTTCGTGTGCAGATGCTTAGAAATATTTCTAACTCCAGGTACGAGTTCATGTGATAATAAATTTTGTATTCTGCATAGATTTAAATTAGGGATGTGTATCACCAGCAACTTTTACTATCGATTATCACTACCTCAACTATCACGATACGATTATTTGTCACGATAATTATGTATACTTAGTTTAGTATTGATACTTGTGAATAAAAGTTCAAATCAATTACTGTATTAGATAAGTTAGTGTACGTATGCAAGATAGCAAGTTACCATTTGATTTTCACTTTCATTTTACAATCTGCACATTTTATCACGGCGCATTTTATTGAAAATCAACCAGAAGCATTAACACTAAAGTATCTCTATGCCACCATGTAGTGGCTTGAACTATTAATTAAAATGTGCATGTGTATAAATTAGCATGCATAGAAATATCGATATATGAAATCTACTATTGCTATCACGATAGTTATTTTTGTATCGATATTATCAGTATATCGATATATATCGCACATCCCTAATTTAAATGTTTACAGTCCATACCTATATATAATTTTGCATATAAAAGTAACCCAGGCAATAGAAAGTGTCCATGCATGCAGTAATATTTTGGTTTTGTTTGTGCAGATCATGATATGTATTTAGTATTGGCGAACTTCATGGTTTACAAGCCTGCCTTGGACCTTCAGGAGGTTCCTTTGTTTTATTTGTTAGTTCACAGTTCTAGTAATCAGGTTGGTGTGTATTTTACAGCCAAAGAAATTGATATTTTTCTACGTAGCATAAACTAGAGAGACTGTGGATTATGTCATTATTAAAAGAAGCTTTACGAAGTGACTGTGATTATTCGGTATATAGAAAGAGAAATGTTATTCCTATTCTGATGACACACTACACATCATTACTTACTGATTCTTCAATGAAGGTACATATGCTACTATATGACTGCACATGTAAAATTAATGTTGTTACTTTTTGTTCAGTTACAGATATTATTGCTTATAAAGCAAGCAAGTTTGCTGAATGTTGTCGCTACTGATCTTGTGTGGAATAAAGGCCTACTAGCTTGGCTTCACTTTGTGGCTGATTCCATCAGGTACTAATTTGCTGTTTAAATCATTTTCTCTCACACTTACTTCTCTGTTCAAATATATAACTAAGTATTATATAGTTGAGCCTGAGCGAGCCCCACAAGTATTATATAATAGACATAAACAAGAAATATTTCCATATTTCCATGCAACTACTTTAATATCTCGAATAGGTATATTCACGAGATTATTATCATTAAAATTTAATTTAGCATTTAGCAAACATTTTGTATCCACAATATAAACTTGCTAGCTACGTATATGGTAACCAATTAAAGGAGCTAACAGTTACGACATGATCTTGAACAAGGAAATGCTAACATTACTTTTGTCATTGGGCACGTCAAGATTGTTTACCGGTAGGTATAAGGAATTATCGCTCAAACTATAGTTAGTTTTCGTCTTATTTAATGCACACTAAGTAAGCTTGCCAACATTGCTATGCATGGATATAATGTTTGCAAAGTGTAACACAATGAAATCTAGAGAAGAATGTAATGAAAAATGCTTAAAACGAATGTTCCACTATTCGGTCATTATGGATTTTACTGACTCACCTTGTGATCTTGTGATGTATGTAAATATGACAGATTCCCAGCAATGTTATGTATATTATACATTTTAGATATTTTAGATGTGAAGGGGAATTAGCTCAAATGGTAGAGCGCCTGCTTAGCATGCAGGAGGCACTGGGATCGATACCCATTCTCCAACCTTTTTATGCAACCAAAGACTTTACACAAACAAAATTGTTGTAGTCTTAACAGTGGACAGTACCTCCTGTATGCAAAGGCAGGTACTCTGCCATTTGAGCTAATTCCCTAGTCCAATTATATCCAAACCGATATCAAGTCTTAAAAAGATACAGTTTTAGCATATTTGAACTGGTATTCTTTTTTATCGCAATATAAAATGGTGCTAGGAATAATTTATTGCCTGGAATAAAAATTTACATACTGGATCAGATTCTCCGTCCTTGAGTAATAAACCATTTGTCAGTGCTGTGCGATAATCACAATGAAAAATATTATCATTGACCCAAAATATTACCCATCACAATAGTTATATTTTCACAATAAATTAGTATGATTATGACTATCTAATGACGTAACATGAACAGTGATTTATTACTAAGGAACACATAGCATTGCTGTTTGTGCTTACTGACTTTCCAGATAAAAGTAGTTTTAAGAATCTAGATGTGGTCGGTGCATGCCCAGTTTAAAAATACATTGTCTTGCTGATATAGTATGGATTGGGTAATCAGTTACATGGCACACTGTGCTGACAAAGTTTATTAGATGAATTTTATTGGCACAAGAAAGGTTCACGACAACTGACACTGCATAATGAGGGACTGGGCTGTCACTTTTCAAAATTGTGTATGACACTTCTAAATTATTCTGATTTCTTTATTTCAAGTCTGATTTTAATTGTTTGAAATCACTTAAAATCAATTAGCTGTCCAATCAATTATGACCATGTATGGAAATAAGACCAAGTTTACGGAATTGTGAGCCAATTGATTTCATGATTTCAGGCAAGGGAATACGAGATTTCAGTGAGTGACAGACCCCTCGCTGTATCATTCTTTTAAAAGGTATGACTGGATTTACAAAACCGACCTTGTATTTCAGAAATACCAATTTGAAACATTTAAGACACTGTAGTTCTCTTATGCTTGATGCAGCCAAGATGTTAGTTCAATAGTTGACAGAAACAGCCTAGACCATAGCATATTAATCCCCCAGTGGTCTGCAGGCTCTGTTTGTGACTCTGCATGGCTTGAAAGGGTCAGCAGACCTGGTCATATGCTATGTCCAGATAGTATCATTTTTGGTAAAATCTAGCTAAACAAAAACACCCTGGGTGTAGGAAAAGTGCAAGGCCAATCAGAAGCAGCATTGTAAATAGGTATGTGCGACCAAAAACTTTGATATCAGCTGAGGCAAAGAAGGCCACTATATGATTGGCTTGGTCAATCAGTGGTCAGTTTTTCAGTGGTCTTTTTTCTAGTCAATCATTGATCTTCTTGGCCTCAGCTGATATCAAAGTTTTTGGTCGTACATACCTATTTACAATGCGTCTTCTGATTGACCTCACACTTTTCCTACACCCAGGGTGTTTTTGTTTAGATATCACTACTTTTTGGAAGTATAAACAGATGTTATTACTTGTATATAGGACAAAAACTTTGAAGTTTAATATTTTTTAAAAACTGAAGGTTGGTACGTCAATATAGATTGTGTGTCTGAAGTTTTATGCAAATCATTCGAAGGGGTCCAAGTTATGGAAACTATCAACCTGTAGTGTAATAATAGCCTTTCTCAAATGCATTCAGGTGTTTACTTCAGGTTGAAAATAGTATGACAGGTGTAGCATACATAGGAGAAGTGCTGATACAAATTTGGCTGAAATCCATGAAGAAATGAGCGAGTTATTAGATAAACAAGTGAATGTACAAAAAGAGAGTTTGAAAAAACTTCCAGGGTTCACGCAAGCTCCCGCAAGCCCACGAAAAAAGTGTGTGATGAAAATGAAAGAAAGAAAGAAAGGAAGGAAAAAACGACTGCCGCTTAAAAATTTTTGTGGTGAAAGGAAGAGGCCGTATCAGAAGAATGGCTGAACCAATTTTGATGAACTTCGGATTATTGATTCTTCAAACAATGAAGGTACTAATTCTCTATTCTCTAGTAAACGGGCGAATCGGGTGGGAAAGGATGGCTCGTTGTGTGTAGTCGCACAACGAGCGCCATAAAACTTGCAATGGCTGATACTTAGGAATGGTGGCACCATTCTCGGTTCATTGATTCTATATAGTAAGAATGTTGTGGGTCTGTGATAACCAAGCGATAGCTTTCATGGCAGCTTAGCTAGAGCGTTTGCGAATTTGAGGTGTAAATAACTCACTCAATGGTTGCATTGCTGCGCTTCTTCTTGGCCTCACGACTCACTATCGTGAGTCTTGATTCTAAGATCCTTTATTTCTGTTGCACTGTTTAATTAACTAAAAATTATATACCCTTAAGCTTTTTGTTACATACGTATGTATTTGCTGTTTCCAGTAGTGATGGTAACAAGCTGTCTCTACTCTGTGAGATCATCCACAACATATGGAATACAGTTGGAAAAGTTTCTGAAGAATCACAAAATGTAAAGGATACCCTCAACAGTGATCAGTTGGTAGACTCAAAGCAAAAAGTTCATATTCCTCACATTGAACATGATATAGCTTTGCTGTTATTGTGCTTACAACAAAAACTCAACAGAAAAAATAATTAAATCATCTAGTATCTTGTACATTATGTGCTTTAATGTTGTTACTTGATTGTACCTTCATACATACCATTACTATAGTTTCTCTGTAAGTGAACAATAAAAGTTAGTGTGCATTAAATGGAAGCCTACAATGAAAGTAAAAGTGAATGATGATGACCTTACAATTTATGTTTAGTGTATGAGTGGTAAGTATTCAAACCTGAGTCTCTAGTGCAAATATTTACTAGTGCAAACATGGGTGAAGATAATTTTCCTATAATAAATTCACAAATTAATTTCTACTCCTAGGCATTGTAGAAATATAGTGACACCTGTAACCTTGATTTAAATTTTCATGATTAAACACATCGCAAATCAGCATCATTTTATGGTACTGTGAAAGTACATTTTTGATGCAGGTTATTCAAACCATCAATGCAGATTGTAGGTAAGTTGTAGTGTTGCAGTAATTCATTATTGAGAAGAAATTTGATGTTATAATGTCACTGTTAAATCTCTAGGATTGATGTTTGATGTAATACACGACACTTATGAAGTCGCAGGGGTGTAGGAAGATAAAAAGTTGCAGGGATGGGAGGGGCAGCATAATATTACTGACTGGCCCATGCCTTTACTACTATCCTATATACGTACGTAGCTACAATTATTATGCTGCAGTGCTAATAAATTTCACCTATTCATGTATTGCTCAATATTATCGTCGTATAGTATGTAAAATTTTAAGGTCTTTGTATATTAGGGATGGGCAATTAACCGGTTTTGCCTATTAACTGATATTTTCTTTGCCAATAATCTATATCTTGCATTTTTTACTACTAACAATACTCATGTAACATTGTGATAATTGGCACAACTTTTACAGTGTTTAGACACATTTGTAGACAGTTTTCAGTATAGGGCGATAATCGTGATAATTTTGCTTCACAATAATCGTATAACAAAATATCAATATTGCCCATCCCTATTGTGTATTCACCTGTCCACAGCCATCAGGTATAGTGACTGTTCTATTAGAGTATATCAATCCAATCTTTGTATTAACGACATAGTGGCAATTGAAAGCAAACTGTTAAATATAAGATTATCATTAAGTACGGTAGTACTTAATAGTAGGGATTGGTAAGAAATTGTATGGCTTCCCGATTTTTCGCACTTCATAAAACAACCTTCCAATAGGCTTTACCCGAAAAAACCGACTGGAATGCATTGCTAAGGCTGTAATGATGCTGTACCTTGGTTAAACGAAGCAACAAGTCGAATATTTCGACCTACAGCCAACTTTGAAAATTTAGAAATTCACCTGTATTTCGTCTGCCAGCCTGACAGCCAGCCAGCCTGCCGTAAGACCCGGTTGCGCTAGGTGTAGGGCTCCAGAACGTTCACACAATAAAGGTAATGGCGGCGGATTTACGAAAATGTTGTTCCGAAGACGATTTACCCACTGCGCCATGGCGATTCCTTTTATCCTTCATTCCCTTCCTTGTTCTTCTATATTCCTAGCAAGGTGTGAATCTCACCTTCGAAGGTGACGATAGCCTGTCACGGCCTCTGCTAATTACGTCACGCTAAAACCTGGCTTGCACGTGATATAATTAGTTACAGTGGCACCATGGCACGATGTTTTCGCGTGTACTTTTAATATTACATCGTGAACTTCGAGATTATAGCCTTGGACAAATAGCTTTTGCTGTTTTTCGAGCGTTATTTGCTATCACACAGCTGCTTTGCCATGTAAGCGCGTTGTTAACAAGCGCCTGAAAACAAGCATAATTATTACGTAAGCGCCTGTAACATTTGTGCGCCTGCTGAAAGATTATTATGAATGCTTAGCATGTATAAAAAGCAAACAAACTAGAATGATAAAAAATTAAAAATTTAAAAGGTAAGTAGGGATTGAATTCAATAGTGCTACAAAAAGTAAGGAAACAAGGAATAAGATTTTGGGACGAGAGAACATTCTGGCATGAGATAATTTATAAAAGTTTAATCCCTACTTTTGGCTCACTTATTATTATTGATTTAGTCAGGATGGCTGTATCTACCAGAAGGTAGGTATACAGGTCCTCAATGACAAACAATATACAACTGATAAACTACAACAACTGAACAAAACTAACACTTCAGTATAGGTTTGCCAAAAGTAGGGATTAAACTTTTATAAATTATCTCATGCCAGAATGTTCTCTCGTCCCAAAATCTTATTCCTTGTTTCCTTACTTTTTGTAGCACTATTGAATTCAATCCCTACTTACCTTTTAAATTTTTAATTTTTTATCATTCTAGTTTGTATTATGAAACAATAGTTAAGTAGGTGCACAAATAAAACCAGTAGTTAGCGTATTTTATATACCGTATAGTGCAATTATGCAGCAGGGGAAAATTTTGGTGAATCGGTTGCCATTTGCCAATATTTTCTTACCAACTTAGTATCTTTACTCTTAAATCCAAATTCGCCAAATTTCCCTACCAAACTCTGGAGATAAGCCTATTCGCCAATATTTTCTCCTGCCGCATAATTGCGCTATACGGTACATGTAATCACACACAATTCAATTGCATGAGTGAGCATTTTGTGATCACGTGACATACAGTGTAAAGATGAATAACACACGTTAATCATTCAGAATTAATACAGATATACTGTATCAGCAGTTGGGAGGCTGTGAGATTTTCATGGGTTAGACAGTGGGACAATGATAAAACAAACATTTCAACAAAGGCACATCAAGGATTGCTTACACTGAGGCAATACAACTAATAATGGTACTATAGATCACGAAGACCCAACAGAAAATTAAATCATGTAACTTTCATGTTTATCAGATGAAATTTATTTCATTTTCAATCATGAGTTTTTCCTAAAAGAATTTCACTCCAGAGTCAGAATCATCAGGAGCATTTCCTACTAACAGTTCTGCCTTGCCTTGTCTCTGTAGAGCAGTTATTGCTCTCTTTAACATCCATACATCAATACCATGGAATTCTAATATGTTAGCACTGTAATAATGACACTAAACATATCCAGTGATTTACTGACCTTGTGATTCATTCTCTTCACCAGAGTGAATTTCATACAATGTACAAACTGACTCTCCTAGTCCACTATCCTGTGCCTGTAGCATTGAGTAAATACATCAAAATCGCTTAGTGTGTACTTTTAGATATTATTCTTCTAAATAACAAATGTGACCGGATTTGTGAAAAGGGGTCTTATACACGCATCTGATTTTGCAACTTTGAAGAGGCATAACTTCATTTGTGAGTGAACTATTAAGCTGAAAATTTCTCTCGTATAACCACAATGATAGGAAAGGCCAGGTACCAAATTTCAAAGTTGTAGGTCAAACATGAGCTGAGTTACACATCCTTAAAGTCGCAAAATTGGATGCGTGTATAAGACCCCTTTTCGCAAATCCGGTCACAAATGTCAAAAGAGGAAGACTACCTGAAATATTTAAAGATCAATAATCAGAACACTTGTCCATACTGCAAATGTTATAGAGCTTATTCAGGAGGCATGTGTTCCCGGTGATCAATAATTCTTGGATACTTATCTGTGTCAGCCATTTTGAGTTACCCACAACACATTTTTAAAAGATTATGAACTATAATAGCATTAGTGCTTACAAAACAAGCTCCCCTATATTTTGAAAAGGTTCAGTTTGTCCCCTCCTAGCTGCATTTTTGGATTCAGCCCTGGTACGTAGGCATTAAATCAATAAGTTTACATTCTTTGAAATCACTGATATACACTCATAATACTAAGAGATACGCCCCTGAATAAGTTCTGTATACATATAACAACAGGTCATGAAGTCAGGTTGCCTCTCTAACAAGCTAAACAAAGTACAGTTAGTAATATCAAAAGGTTTTCATAATAATAATTGTGACCCAGTATGAGAAAACCGGGCCTATGCACACAACATACACCTATTCACATTATGGTATACTTTTTTAGAAATCTGTAAGCAGCATGAAATTCCTTCATAAATGGTGAGACATTTATTACAGTGTTATGATTATTTACAATTATTCAAGTTTGAAATCCAAAAATGTGGTCAAATTTTATGTACACATAAGCTCTATTTTGTCATGCCGGGTCACTAATACCGTATAGCCTAATTATTTCGAGGGTGAAAATTTTAGCTGATTTGTAAATTTTGCAGTTTGCTGAATAACTTTTTGTGGATAACTGGAGTACAGTATTGAGTTGCAATGGAGGACAAAAATTTCAGGGTTAAAATTTTCAGTTTTTCAAAAATTTGTGACCTTGAAATAATTAGGCTATATGGTAATTGATGTGAGTGAATATTCAAATACTCAACACATAGTTATGTTCGTACCCACTGGTATATGATATTCCCCCATTCCTCTGGGGTCCTCCACATCACTAAACATCTACTCCTGGTAGTATCCTGCCATTCCAGGTGACCTGCTTGTGTAACATCACCACAGTGATCAGACAGTGTACCATTACCTTTTGACTCTAGTCTCTCCAGCACAGCTCGTACTCCCTCCACTGGTAGTCTACTTGTGAAATGTTAAGGATTTCATACTACACTACAGATGAATATTTGCAACCTACTATATTTTAATGTAAAGGATATGATTTATGGTTTGGTTATTGAATAGCGGGCTGTTTACTACAATCTTCACATCCAGTACATATTCCTTAGTGTACTTACAGTATGCTAATACTAAATTGCACCACGCCTCTAATTGTTTCTCACGTGTGTCTAAATTCGGCTGGATGGTGAAGAATGGAGGAAAGCTGTACTGCCATGGCCACTCGAATTTCGACGACATTTTATAGCTCGTTTCAGTGATCTGGCGCAGCCTAACATTTAAGCGCCTCTAAGGGTGGTTCTTACGCGCCCGAATACGCACCCTCTTGCTCAAGATCTGCGAAAATTACTACATACGTCCACTCCACACTGCTGACAGTGTCATTGTGGATGAAACAGAGCAAATTTCTGAAGAGGCGTGACAACAGTATCTTTCTGTAACTTCTTAACGAACAGTAACGAACAGTTGATATGAAGAAATACCTCGAGAAATACGCATGCGCGTACATTCATATACTGTGGGTGGAGTACCTCGACATGCAGCTGCATACTGCTGTTAATCGTACACCAGCTGTAAATCATCCATTAGCTGAATTTAGCTGTACTGGTATGCGAGGTAGATATATGGGTACGCGTGTAGCTCTTAAGAAGTTCGTCGAGCTCCTCAATCATCGAGTGAATATATTAGAAGCTCGATGTCTGGTACAAGTGAAGATTGCTGTGGCATTACAGTACAATGCAACAGTCAACAAGCATTAGACTTGTTCGACCAGGGATTATTTGAATACATCAAAGGCTACGGCAACTTTTTGTCTACTTTTGAAAAGGCTCTGGAGCTTGACCCAAGCTTTGTGCTAGTACATTGTACTCTGGTACGTGTTTCACCAAGTGTGATCGATCATAGATTATAGGATCGATCATGGTTAAGATTATATGTTTAACTGATTCCACGTGATCTGTGTACTGTGTAGGGCTGCATAAAGCTGTATACCAAGCCACCAGATGACCCATCAGGTTGGGATGATCAATTGTTTACTGTTGTGTATATCATTCTTTCAGTTGTTAGTCATATATCAGCAATTAATAAGCTGTCTTCACAACAATTACTTGCTCGAGAACAGTTTCATGTGAATGCCCTTAAGGCATATGCATCTGGTGACTTACCAGAAGCTTGTGTTCAATTTGAAAAGAGCGTTGTTGAATATCCAAGAGGTTTGTATTTGACATGCATAGTGCAGTAACCATCTTTGCTTATTAAATTTCTATATGTAGTTGACAGGTATGTTTGTTATTTCATAGATGCTTTAGCAGTTAGACATGTGTTTAAGTGTCGTAAGATACTTGGCCAATTTCAGCGATTAAGAGATGTGTTGTCCAGTAGTATGCCACACTGGAACAAGCAAGATGATCGCTTATATCCTTTCATGCTTGCAATGTATGTATGTATGTATGTATGTATGTATGTATGTATGTATGTATGTATGATGTACGTATGTACGTATGTACGTATGTACGTATGTACGTATGTACGTATGTACGTATGTACGTATGTACGTATGTACGTATGTACGTATGTACGTATGTACGTATGTACGTATGTACGTATGTACGTATGTACGTATGTACGTATGTACGTATGTACGTATGTATGTATGTATCATATATACATATGTATGTATGTGTTGTAAGTATGCGAAAGTTACATTGTAATTATATAGATTCACAGAGTAAATGAGATGGGTATATTATGTTTACATGCTTATAGGTATGCTTTTTCACTGGAAGAAACTGGAAGGTATCGAGATGCTGAAGCTGCTGCTTATCAAAGTTTGGCCATGAGTGAACAATCTCCTTGGGCCACGCATGCTCTTGGTCATGTGTTTGAGGAGGATGTCGGTGCAAATGAAGGAATAAAGTTTCTGACTTCTACCAGAGATAACTGGAAGGGATCTCTTCTGTCTAGTCATATTAGCTGGCATTTGTGCCTTTATCATCTTGGTTAGTATGAAAATTATGCAGTAATACAAATACATTAATTATATTCTGATACCCAAGCTACAGTCTACACATGCATGCATATTAATTTTATTGTAGTATTTTGTTAATTCGTTACATCATTTACTGAATAAGTGTGTCTTCAATTTATTAAATTAATGAAACTTAATACTGTAATATTAAAGTGATAGGTTTTATATGTCCCGAGTATGTAATTTTTATGCTTTCCCTTTATTAATGATTTTGTTTAGCAGATCTCAATAATATTGAAGCATTACTCAAAGAATATGATGATAATTTGGTTCACAATGCTACTCCAGATAATGTGCTTGGTCTTATAGATACATCCTCATTGCTATGGAGGCTAGAGGTAATGAGTGCTTATACCGTATAGCGCTAAACTTTGGTGAATTTACCTTTACAGAAATCGATATGAGTATTACACGAGTCATGGTTGTAACTATTAAAAAATTGGAGGTTTAAATTTGGCGATGGAATAGTAATTCACCAAAGTTTGGCACTGCCGAAGTTTAGCGCTATACAATACATCTAAATAAGAAATATAGATAACAGTTTGTACTTATGGTCAGAAACAATGTTGGGGTTAGTCAAAAATGAAAAAGTAATGTATGTACGAACGTACGAGTGGTTGTTGTTGTTTTCTTGTCTCATAACATGACAGCTGTATGTGCTTATATATATATACATAATGCTTGCTAAGAACAGCTAGCTATGTATGGAAATGTTAATGTATAAACTATTTGTAGGAACAATGATTAAAATTTTTAGATTAAATGGCAAGGTTATTATTATTAATAACTAAAATTTCATTATTTCGACTGGTTTATTAAAACTATTTTGTAAGATTTCAAAAAACCACGATATTATTTTCCACTATTTTTAAAAGACTAAAAAACACTATCACAAGTCTCAAATGACTACAAAACACTTTCACAAGTCTCAAACGACTACAAAATAAGTTACAAAACAACCCATTCTTACAAGAGTTGGGCTAGCTGATTATTCTCAAGGGGACAGGAAACAAGGTATTAATAAATGCTAAATCTCTAATCCATGGCACTATCACTCGTCTCAACACTACACTAACCTGAACACTCACCGCAAACAGAAAGACATTCTTACCACTGACCATGTGTGCTTCAGAACATCCTAACATCTTAAACAGAAATCATCAGAAAAACATGGAATAATTTCATATTTCTAAATATGTGACCAGATTTGGCAAAATGTGCATTGTTCGCACACAATGTGGAAACACAGATTTCACCGCCATTCGATAGCTACATCAATAAACTAACAGTGCATGTGTGTATGGATGCCAACAGTTCATCAGTCTGCTTTTGCTGTGGCTGCTTTCTGGGGTGTGTCAGATGTCCACGAGTGCCCACAGTGTCTTCAATTGGCTCTGGTGGCCATCGATGAAAAGCCACCTGGCTGTAACTCGCCACACGACTGCCTAGTGATGCTATCCATTGATTTGGCTACTTTTTGTGCTATCTAGAGCACAATTATGCCCATTTGGAAGTGTGAATACTTGACGTGTGTTTATCCTGCCACTGTTGTGGCTCCCCACCACCCCCAACCAACCACCCCTATATAATCACTTGTGGTACTATTGAAAAACCATCTAAAATGGCGGGCAATTCAGTTAGCAAGCCATTCAACAGTAGACCCACTGAATTATCCTGTATAACTACAGATTTGTGGAGAATTGCGTGCAAGTAGCATAAAGCAGACTCGAGATATTACGAATTGAATATTTCAAAACGGTATTTCTAAACATTTACAAATGTGCGAACAATGCACATTTTCGCAAATCCGGTCACATATTAATTAATAATGCGGGTAGCAAAGTAGTATGCGGGCGGGTGACAGGAAACAAGGTATTAACAAATGCTGGCCTTAGTGAACCATATACCTTAGGTAAGTTTTATAATATGATGGTTTTTAGCCATGTATATTTCTACATGGTTAGATATATTGTGCATACATAACCACCATGTGTGAATGTACATATATGTACGTACACACATACACAGAGGCAAACACATGTATGTACGTATGTATGTATGTATGTATGTATGTATGTATATGTATGTATGTATGTATGTATGTATGTATGTATGTATGTATGTATGTATGTATGTATGTATGTATGTATGTATGTATGTATGTATGTATGTATGTATGTATGTATGTATGTATGTATGTACATGTGTGTGTGACTGTGTATACGTGTCTATGTGTGTGTGTCTGTGTGTGCGTGCATGAATTGTTCTGTCTCTTTACGTAGTGTCTTGGTATTGACACTGGTAACAGGTGGAAGAAAGTTCAGGAGAATTTGATGGTATATTTTGATAAACGTGTCTTACTATGGTACGATGCCCACTTGATGATGTCATTGGTACATGGCTCAGCTGATAACGAGTCTGCTGCAAGATTTGTACTTGCTGAACAATTGATAAAGGTCAAGTTTGTTTGACATTCTATTGTTAATTATCGAAGGTATAGGTTTATGTGCTTGACTATTACTTTGTGATGCACTGATAGCATTTTGCTGATGTTCTAATTAACTGATATTGCTTTTCCTATACTAGTAGCCACTCTGATATTAGTGTTGTTCCAGTATCAGTTCTTTATTACAGTTCCAGTTCTATTATCTTTTCAATTGCTATTCTAATATCAGTTCTGGAACATAATTTACCAGTTCTATATTTCTATTACAGTTTTATTTACTATTTACACAGTTGTTTACATTCGTGAAGTCCCGTATATAAAAAATTGATGAAAAATCATGTAAATATGTACGTATATGTAATTAAGCAATGTAAGGTTATTACGTATCAGTGCTTCTGGTTAGCATTCTTTGCTTTCATAAATGTCAGCTTCTCCTGTCACTTAAAAATCCATTTTTCATCAAGTACATACGTACGTAAACTGTTTTAAACTTGCTTAATTAACTTACATATGTCAAAAAATTGCCTTCTATGAAATAAAAGACTCTCTAAATTACTATGTACGTATGCACCTATGCGAGATTTTGATCAGTGGAGACAGTTTGTTATCTTAAAGTTTCTTCATGTAATCCATAGGCCTTTCATACATATCACATAATACGCATTACTGTTACATTCATTTCTTAAGTAAATTAACTGACTGTTGTAATACACTACAACATTAATTATTTTAAAGGGGTATTATTGTTATAGTGTTACAGCTGTGCATGAGATAAAAGATATTGTTTATACGTATTTCACACATGCATGTACAATATTGTAAGCACTATTTATGTATACATACTATATAGTGTCTGTTCTGTGCTTATATGCTAATCTCTGTTTAAGACTACCACTTTGCTGTGCTTTTGGTTAAATTTGATTAAGTTCAAAAGCTTTTTTCGAATATCCTTATCACGAAATCCGTAAACCAAAGAGTGGCTTACTGATTGGCAATATTGCAATGGAATTAATACAAGCTGTTTAACGTAAAGAAATGTGGAAGGCATGAATATTATTGTTGTTATAATTATGATGGCCATTAATAAACTGAATGCTCCATCAATACCTCCTGCAATAAAGACGGACAGAGTGGGCTTGAGTTGTTCTTGAAGTACTTCTACCAATCTTCCTGCTTTAATAGACTTTCGTTCTTCCGCTGCACTTCTTTTAACACTGTGAAAAAACCTGTTTGACTTGATAATCCTGTAACGTAGGTATATACTGGTTGTAGTGATGATCACAATTGATGTTATCAATGATGCTACAGTAACCAGTCCGGTTAGACGGCTTGTTTGTTTAGGTTGACATTCACCAAATGCCAGGATAAGTTCAAAATTATCAACTCTTGAGATATAGGACACTAATAGGATAAACAGCCACAGACAACTTATGATAGCAATGATTGTTTTAGTGTTCATGATTCTTTTGTGAGAAAATGGAAATGCTACACCAATGAATCGGTTGATGGTGATTGGTAGGAACATTATTCTACTAGCCAACACTGATATACGTATTAACATGTGTGCTATCGTACAGTTGAGATTTGGGAAATCAAAAAGGTAGGGAATTATCATTGTGCTACCAATACTCCAATGTATCAGTGCAAATACAATATCAGCAATGAGAAAATTAACAAAGAAAATGTTACGTATATTTCTCTGTTGTCTGTTCTTGACTATGATAGCTATCACGATCAGTGCTGGTATTGTTACTAAAGGAACTCCAACTGTTAATCCAAATAACTTTATGTAGGTTAGGTAAAGAGGAATTGTTTGATTAGAATGATTGCTCAAGTCATCATCAAGTAAAGTAGTGTTTGAATCCATCTTTTTGCACTGCAGAATAAACACTGAATCCACTTGTCTATAATATGATGTCGCAGGACTTTTAAGTCTCTAATTATCACAATTTCTTTGTAGTCGTGTAGTCATACGTATAATAATAACAAATGGCATAATACATCATCATATAATTATTTGCACAGTATCCTTATCATTAACTTACTGCTTCGTTCATTGTTTGAGTATGAATTTTGAGAAATGGCACATTGTCATGGTAGTAGTCAATGGTAAGGATTGCCATGAACTGTATAGCTTCAAAAAATGTGTGTTGAAAAACATGTTACATTTCTGAGACTAATCATGCTTACTGGATGATAGCCATTTTGGTTGTCACCCAGTCAATTTTTTGATCCTCCCATACGCATAATTATACGTAATTCCATTAACATTATATAATTATTATCCTTGTAAAATCATCTCTGTATTGTATGTTTGTAATACAGTCATTACAAGAGTATTCCCAATCTGGTAGAAGTTTTGACTGCAAAGTAGCTGATATGGTTAGTGTGAAATGCACTGTATCTAACTATGTGCGTACATGTACATATAGCTAGTTGTGTTAATAACTACATACATAATTATATGTAGATATCAAGACACAGGGTAGCATGGCTATGACCATAAAAACATATGCAATCGTTTCATTGGCACGCAATTAAAGAATCTTGTGAAAGGCATGTGGCTTTAAGTAATTTAGATTTGTCTACTAAATCTCTTCACTTGTTAGGATTTCCAACATTAACGATGCATCAATTTTAGTGAGTAATTGCAAAATTGCAAAAAATTCTATCGGTAATAACAAGACTCTTGCTTATAATTATTGATGTTTGTTGATTGCACTATTAGAGTATCAATGTGATATATTTCACCATTGCATGCTGTGAGTTGTCCCTATCACCCTATTAATCAATCACAAGGTGAATATAGTGTATCACTAACATTACTAGGCTTAAGGTACATAAACTTAAAATGCCCTAATTTCTATACACATTAAATTTTTTACTTGCAGTATAATGATGCCACTTGTGGCTGCCAGTTTTTATGTACCAGTAGAAATTACCAAACATCTACAGCCTATTTAATTTGAGATGTGCATGCACTGAACAAGTGGGCATCTTAGTTAAGTACAGCATAGACATATATACCATAGAGTAACTTTCAACCTTATCCCTAGTGGATGCACCCATGAACCAAGGCTGGCGAAAAAACTAAAGCAGTTCAATAAATAATTATAATTATAATACCTGTGGTAAAAGTATTTTTTTAAATGATAGTGTAGGTTGCACATAACAATTTGTTGTATTACGGCCTGAATTATGGTTGCTATATACCATCATTGCAGTAATTGTTTGTCCTTATTCCTTAATTTCCTGTCTTTTTTATTGCTATGTTTTTACAAGATTTGTAACTAAGTTTGTTACTTTGTATATATTATAGATTGGTATTCCAGTCTGTCAAGCACTGATTGCTTATGGAAAGCAGCAGTTTGCAGAAGTTAGTGGCATCATAATACAGTGTAATTAAAAGGGATGATTTTTACCATGTGATTTTACATAACAGGTTGTATCGCTGTTGGTTCCCTTGCGTTATGACATTGTACACATGGGTGGCAGTGCTGCACAAAGACAACTATTTTTTCTTACAATGATTCAAGCAGCCATCAAGTCTGACCAGTTGAAGTTAGCCCTTAGTCTGATTACAGAATTAAAGGTCAGTGTTGATTTAGCATTTGTACTTAGTGCGTACGTAGCTGAAATATTTGAATGAACCTTAAGTAATGAGAACTATGCAACATCCAGTCGGAGGCCTTAACATATACCTTATTTATAAAATGGAATTGGTATCAAAAATAAAAGTGTATAAGTACTAGTCTCGGTCTGGGCAGCAAGACTATACAAGTGCCCAATTGCAAGGCACAAGTTAGTGGCCAACCTGTTTTTTCTGTGGTGGTGTTTTCACATCGACTTAGTTCCCAGATTCTTATTCTTCTTTAAGACCCTGAAATTGTGCTTTCTTTGGTGTCTACAATAATAATGTGATTGCTATATTAGGGTGTATTACAAATTTGCTTTGACTTGGGTATCCATTTGACCCAGGTGACCTGATGTGGTATCTACAACTGAACTTGCATAAACAGATTATCCTACAGGAATGTGCCCAAGTTTAGAGAGTGGTGATAACATAAAGGATGTCTCCAAAACTTAAAGGGACCTGTCGAAGCCATTCAAAATCTTGTAAACAGATGATGTTAAAATGATTTTATGTATTTTTTAATATCACATACAACAATCAATGGCAGAACAGATTAGCCACGTTGTCGCTGCAATTAGCAAGCTGGAAGTGGATAACTTCCCTTTCTGCATTCCGAAGTACAGCGCTGGGTTTTGTTTAAGGCTGGAAACGTGAATAATGAAGCAGTAAGCTGTTCTCGTTAATTGACCTGCCAAAACACTCTCCATTTCTCAAACGATTAACGGATTCACCTATGTGCTAAGAATCCCATTCTTAGCATCTTATTGGAGTAAAACCATGTTTCCGCACTGGTAGGTATGGTTTTCAGTGCCGCCTTATATATATATTCTGTTTGTTTCCATTAATTTACATTATTCGCATTATTTCCTCGGCCTATGAAATCATAAAAACTTAAACGGCTTCGACAGTGCTGCACTGTCCCTTTAGTGATCTGCCTGTGCTTAAATTGTGACTAGGATTCATTGTGGAGATATTGTTTTGTGTTTGGAGTAATTGAAGTGGCTAGGAAGACTGAACATTTTCATTCATGCAGTACTGGTCAGTGAGTTTGTAGTGGTCATCATTTTACGAGTGGTGATTATTTTCTGCCAACCACTGCTAACCACTGTGGGCACATATCCCTGTTCCTAGTTGCTCAAAGCAAAATAATCTAAAGTTTGTATTTTGTACTATTCAAAGTTTCTCTGTATTGAAAAATGTGTTGTTTGTAATCAAATTGTGCATGTCTACAACATTCTTTGTAGCTACTATCATACTAGTTCCTGCATACTTGTTAATATTTTTCCATTTTGCTTTTAGGCCATCAAACCCAGAAGTCAAAAATTAACTGTTTTGTTTGAGAATGTTAAGAAAATGATTACTACTGAATGACAAAAATGGAATGCGAACTACTGTGTGGATCTGTATAGAATTAGTGGCTCTAATCAACTGTATGTTTAGTAAGGTTTGTACAGTAGCCATATTGTATCAGCAATTAGTGCTGGTTTTCAGCAGTGTCCTGTACACATACAAATACAAAAATACACAACTATATAGCTACATACGTATATACAACTAAAGGTTATACTTTAACTACAACTAGAGCTGCAGCCGTACATGTGCGATACCACCTTTAGGGCTGTGCCTATTATGATTATAATTTTACCTATTATTCTTTTGAGAAATTCTATAAACTTCATCTATTATTCCAAATTTTTTACCTATTATTCCTAAATTATTCTCACTCTTTATCTTAAAAAATTACTTATTAAGTACACAACATAACATTTATTACCTTAAATGTAAAGAATAGGCCTCTATAGGAATTTGAAGTTGTCATGGGCACGAGAAATATTTTTGTTAACATAAGATTAAGCACACATGTTAAAGACTTTGCTCAGTTTGCAGCAGCACTTTATCAGAGAATGCTAAGTGTTGTACTTACCGGCTGAAACTATATATAGTTAAATTGGTTTTATAGTGTAGCATATTTTAAATTTGTTCTATTATTCCAGAATTCTTTTCCTATTATTCCCAAAATTATTCTGGCATAATAGGCGCAAGCCCAACCGCCTTAAGTGTTGCGTATCACAATACTCTATAGCTTGGGTACCACGATATACTTTAGGTATTGATACTTGTTATTACATGGACAAAATGCTGGTTATAGGTTTACTAGTCCATATTTTGAGTCTTTTTGACACACAGTAATATCATCCACTGTTACGGCAATTTTCTATTTAAGCTCCATACAATATGACTCTTTAAGTTTCTATAGCAGTCAGTTTGTATTATATTGAATTCAAACATTTCAGCTAACAAAATCATCAAAATTATCATTAACCATTATGCAGTCAATACCTACAATACCAAAACACCAAAAGTTTAGGTATTGATGCCATTGTGGTATCACAATACCGATAGTATTGCACAGCTCTAACTACAATGTACAAAACCATTTGGCCTAATGTATTCTGCGGACTGGACTCACGGACTGGACTCGCGGATGGACTGGGCATCTTTTGAAATCCTGCATACACATACAAACTCACCTTAAATCAAATAATTAACTGAAATTCTTAAGGAAATCTCTATTGCCCATCAGCAAACACAGCATTTCTCTTTCGTAAGGTGCTTATTAATTAGAAATTATCTTTAAGCGCCTATATATTAGGTTACTATAGTTAGGTTAATTAAAACAAAGAACCAGCCAGCCAGTATCAACTGCAGTCAGGTTATTAGCTAGAGTATAAATATTTAATATCACTCATCCAGGCTAGGCTTAGATAGCATAGATAGTAGAGGGTGTGTCCCTATACTATTTATATTTATGCCTTGGATGAGCGATTTATACTCTAGCTAATAACCTCACTGTAGTTGATACTGGCTTGCTGGTTCTTTGTTTTAATTAACCTAACTATAGTAACCTAATATATAGGCACTTAAAGATAATTTCTAATTAATAAGCACCTTACGAAAGAGAAATGCCATGTTTGCTGATGGACAATAGAGATTTCCCTAAGAATTTCAGTTAATTATTTGATTTAAGGTGAGTTTGTATGTGTATGCAGGATTTCAAAAGATGCCCAGTCGAGTCCGCAAGTCCAGTCCGCAGAATACATTAGGCCAAACCACTTAGCTACAAACATTACACAAACAAAGAACTTAAGACCTTAAAAATTTGAACAAGAGAATGGAATCATTTGAACAAGAGAATGGAATCTTCTACAGTACTTTTCAAGGAAAATGTGATAATTTCTCTCTGACAGAAGACGTGACCCTAGAATGCAAACAAACATTAACGCTCCATAATCTTTGACTGTTTCATCGAAGGACTCCAAACAACATCACAATAATCAACCTAATAATAAACACTTGATATAATATAAAATTTAATAAAGAAATCCACTGCAAATGTTACATACTGATCAATATAAATTATACACACCAAGAAGGTACTTGGCAACAGATACATTATGAAGAGGCTTATCATCACAACAATAGATAGGCGCTGACCTCCCACCTTTTGCCATGAACCAACATAGTGTAATTATTGATCAACATCACAAAATGATACATATGTGGGAGGTCATTAATATATGTGACTATAGATTTACAACCATATTGTCACATTTGTATTTAGAGAAATACCAATTGGAAATAGTCAAGACGCAGTACATAGTTCACTGATGCTTGATAATAGCCACGCCAGATTCGCACCACAAATAGACCAATCTTATAGCTAGCATTACATGCATAAAGTTGGCAACTAATTGAAATTGCTGGTTTTTTGAGGACTTTTAAACACTTCCTGGAATATCACGAGTGTCGTGTATAAAGGTGTGGGTGGGCAGGAGGGGGTGAGTGGGTCCAGCATCTAGAAAACATAGACAGCCGGCAAGCTGTTTGTTCAGTAGTTGGCAGAAATAGCCACAGTTGGCCCAGGCCATATAGCATGAGCCAGGGTGGATGTTGGGAGCAGATTGGCATCCCATGCCGCCTTACTAATGTCCCCAGTGCCTCCTCAGGCTCTGTTGTGACTCTCCATGGCTTGACAGGGTCGCTAAAAGCCATCTGTAATAGCAGACCCGGCCATCTACGTATATATAGCTACATACATGTTATTACCGTGTCATGGATAGTACTTGAGTGTGGCCACAATATAGCTACGTATGTATTAAAAGCAATAAAATGGATTTCAGTTAATTTGTGACAATATAGAACCCTGAAACACACCAACCACAACAGGACCAGGCTCAGATATTTTAGAACAAAAATTTGTTGTGACATCCCAGAAAGATAACTAACAAACCAAAGGTGGGAAGATCAACAATACCATAACAATTAAGTTTCTTTAACAATATCTCATGATCAATACAGTCAGATCCCGCCTTACCAAGGTCAAAGAAGACAGTGCCAACACATTTATAAACCATCATCATAGCCTTCCTCTGTTATTTGATCACTTATTCGATCACACAACAAAAATGCTTGATGGAGTAGCTAACCTG
Organism: Spongia lamella; assembly: GCA_963930835.1. Classification (NCBI taxonomy): domain Eukaryota; kingdom Metazoa; phylum Porifera; class Demospongiae; order Dictyoceratida; family Spongiidae; genus Spongia; species Spongia lamella. Next base: position 6,800,285 of record OZ005748.1, on the reverse strand, counting down.
GACGAAAACCAAACTGATAAGTAGACAACAATTAAATTTGTTACCAGGCCTGAGATGACTAGTCTTATTTACACAAAATATACCTATTCATATTATGGCATTTATCTCTTCTTCTGCATGTGTGTGCGTGCTGTACACCATCTGTGAATTCTTTAGGAAATTCTGCATAGTTATTATTATGATGAAATTTGTGTTGAAATGCTATAATATTATAATAATTACTATCATGAAAAAGAGGTATTAAATTTGAAAGACTAAAAATTATAGGTCAAAATTTATTTGTAGATAAGACCAGTTTTCTCAGGTCCAGTCACATTTGTTAAGATGAGCCATCATGATCAACTGATTATAAACAATTCTTTCAAGCAACTTTGACAAAACGAAAATTAGGTGTAGCTAAAACAATAGCTTTTTTCCACAATGCAGCTAGGGGAAAGTAGAAGATACAAGAACTAGCCATTTATTCAATAATGGAGCGACAAGCTTAAGTCTCCCCAAACCAAGAAGACAATTGCAAGCCTGAAGAAAGTGTGCAGAAATTTATCCTTGCCCTATGTTGCTAGGATCCAAAGGAATCCTAAGGGCAAGGATGGAACTGGATTCTGCACAGTTCAAATTCCTTTGAATTCCTATTGATAGAATGGCATAATAGGTAATGATGCCCAATCTGTGGTACATGTGCATGGTGATTTTCATCTAGTAGTTATAATTAACATATAATAATTACAGCATTTTAAACTCTATCAAGAATAATTTATCATGCTGGAGTAGCTATGCAATATCAACAAATGTCCAGTAAAGATATATAGCACATAGTAGCCGGTAGGTACATGCATACGTCTGCCCAGTATATATGATTACTACAAGTAACCAATAAATACTAAATCTATTGCAATAACTATAATGTCTAATGGGTCAAGTCCAGCCTCGGAGCGGGTTTTTCCTTTGACATTAATTTTATTGAAAATAGTATTGTCCCATTTGGTTCTTAAGCTTCCCTAGCTGTAATATACAAGCTAAGCCTTCAGTGCAAGCAGCCATGTATATAGGCAGCGCAAATCTATATGAAGCAGGTATGGCTATATTAAATGGTATATACGCAGCATCATCATCCATTAATATATAATTATAATGAATGTTCGCCAGCATTGAGGGGGCCCCAACCATACTGAGCACACATATCATCATTCGTCAAAAAGGCAGGGTCGTGGCCAGCCTTCAACCGATGGGGGCATAAGCAACAAACTTATTATGACCCCACAAACATTATAATATTTGAATTGACAACAAAAAGCTAATGACCCAGTGATGGGCTAGCTAACATGCGGTGTAGTAAAAAGTGGTACAACAGATCCACAACCTAACTGCATAGCTAGCGATTACACACTATTGTCTTGCTGGTACATCAGATCTCAAGACTTAATTTAGTTGGTATATTGCCATGATGTCTGGATCACGTGACCACTGGGTAATCTTGTTCAATCTTCAGATACAAGTGATAATATACGTAGGACAGTTTCATCACGATACGGACTAGATAAGCGAGTAGTATAATTCGTATATACTCGTGCTTTCGTCTCTGTGATACATACATAATATGAACTCACACTGTTATTACTACAGTAAATTACAGCTTACCGCTACAATTTTATAATGGGTGCTGTTGTTATCACAATTCCGACTGGCCTTGTAATATCAAACTAGTTAGCAGCTTGAGTTCGAGCTTCATGCAGTTGTAAAGGTCACGCCACGGTGGTGCTACACGTACACTTAACCTATTTCGCCTGACTGATGATTACATCTTTTCACCTACTCTGTACTCCAGGCATACAGCATTTCCCTTGCTCCTTGCCGCCATTTTCATTAATTTTAATTTTCAAACTTCATTTATCACGTGAGAAGTTAGCCTTGTTGTGTTCTATTATTTTCGATCACTTCATTGTGTTTGCTTAGCTGTTAGTGGTACAAGCAGATGCAGAGTATTCTATACTACTAATTGACTAAGACTTGGGCTGGGGAATAGTATTTAAGGTATCCTTAATAAGAATAATTAATAAGGCATTTAAAATTGATGGGGGGGGGGGGGGGGCAAAGAGAAGTGATGGAGGAGCAAATGTCCCCTAGCCCCCTCTAGCTAAAAAGGTGCATACATATGCATATAATATATATTAATTATAATTATATGGGTTTCCAGGGCGGTGAGCTTGACCGACCATATACATATAGCTACGTAGCTACGTCATGAGCTACGTAGATCAATCCATCGTGACGTATGTAAACAAAATAACACAGCTAAATAATAGAAATGTCATATGCATACTTGTGGTGACATGTATAAACTTTGTGATGTCACACTTAATCAATTAGGCCTTTTATGACAACCTTTATAATAACCATAATTCACCAACAAAGCATAAAATTTAAATTAGCTCTTACTGTAGCTACCAATGATAATTATTCTTTCACATAATAATTATTATATTCACAACATAATAATATACTGCACAGCATAATAAAAATATATGTAGCTAGTAAGTTGCATGAGTATAGCTATATAGTTAACTAATATCTAAAGCAAAGTTCTAAAGTTAACAATGACTGGCTAGCCAATGTATTCAGTTGTCACTTAAACTGCACTGACAGACAAATTGAATTCACCGCCATCAGGATCAAAGGTTCTAACCACAACATAATAGTCACTGTCTGGAATCAATGCTTCTTCTATTTTAGCATTTTTACCATCACCGCTGTTATCATCAGATACAATAAACTTATCAGGATCATTAGGACCTACAATGAAAAGTATACAGTCAAAATAAATGTCAGGAACTATATAATTATTATATAATTATATAGTACTTGCTTTTATATAGGATATACAGCCATGCATTAGCAAAGTAATGATGTCACATATAACTATATTATGCATGCAGCTAGTTAATAGCTAGCTACGTACTAACCAAGAAGAGATAGCATGGTATCAATATCCCCCATTGTGGCAATGCTGTACACTTTAGGTACTTTATCAGTAGAAGTATGGAACTTCAGAGTCACTTTATCACCAGATGATTTTAGCACTCCTAAACATGATAAGATTGTATTGTTAATGTGCATGCATGATGGGCTTTTAAGTCAGCTAGCTATACACACATAAAAGACATAGTTATAATAATGTAGTATGATATATATACATAGCTACCTTTGTGGGGGTAAAACACAGGTACTGCGGACACATTACTATCAGCAGGTGTAGACAATGCTGTTTCATTAGAAGATGCAGAACTAGATGGAGTTGTGCCAGATACTGTAGATCTGTGTATAATAAATGTTTAGACATGTACCTATATACGTATGCATCTGTACACTTACTTGTCACCAGCATCAATTGTTCTACCGAACCCTGGTGAACCATACAACTGCTCAATCAGTATCTTGTCAAATTTTGACAAGACATTGTTGTACGGTATACCTCTCGGATGAGTATTTCCTTTTATCCAATCAGCAGGAAAACTATGAAAATAATCATTAGCATGATGAATTATTGTAAGCAGGATTGTAGCTCTCTAACTCACCCATAGTGCATGATGCTTCTGCTGTCGTACTCAGTCATGAGGAGTTGTGAACTGTCATACCTTCCAAACATGTTGTGCTCGATGGTACCCAAGTCCCAATTGTTTGGAGGCCCAGATAGTGACTTGACTACCTCTTCTCTGTCCCATTCGAATCCTCCACTGGCAGGGCTCTGGTGCTCATGAATCAAGCCCAATGCATGACCAAACTCATGTAGAACTGTGCCTTGATCAATAAATCCGAGGTTCATTGTTTTCCGTTTGCTGCTACAATCGGTTCCGATGTATGACCAAGCACCATCGTTAGAATCAAATCCAATTCTGATGTCGCTATAGAAAACATAATATGTTCGTTCAAATCTAATGTCCGCATATTGGCTCCACATATTAGCCCAGTCCATGATCTGATTCTCCCTTCCATTTCTCTCCATAAAGAACACTCGCAATTTGCTCTTGGGCCATAGCTTTCTTGTTACCGCAGCAGCTCTCATGATTCCTGATCGTTTCTTCCCCCATCTACCAAAAGGCTTCATTGCAGTAGACAGGTCTTTTGGTTCAATCCTATCATAGCATATTTGGCCTTTCTCTGTGATATACACCACACTGTCTTCACCATCTTGAGCCATTGTACTTGTTGTAGCTAAACTTTATTGTATTACACAATGTAATGAAGTATAGTGCAAAATTTTAGGCTTTATATAGCATTGAGCTGATGACATCACAAATTGTAGTTAAAGAAAACTTTTGATGTAACATGACATATTATTATGTAATACATTATCTATTTAAGTAGGGACATGACGCACTTCAAAGCTTTATTTACATAAGGTCATTAAATGCATTAGAAGTTTATAATAACCAATTAGCTAAGTGCTTTTATTTGGTGCATGTGTGTACATGTAGCTACATGATAGCAATGTGAGAAAATTAATATTTAGTGAGCTACATGCAGTGCCATAGTGACTAAGATGATATTAACAAAGCAATGCTATATGATGCAAAGTAGCTAGTTGGTACTTTTGTACCAAAATGATAATCGAGTCTCCATAACTGGGGGGAACAATAACTTGATGACATATTTATATGGAGAAAATTACATTTCTATGGAGTGACAGTAACTAGCTGGTTATGTCACCTTAATTTTCATTTATCATTGTATTATATATTCACTAATTAGCTGTGGTAATACTAGATGGAATAAAGGCTATGCATATCACTGTGACACTTGTGTGTAGCTATAATTACATAATTAGCAAATGTAAAATATTCTAAAGTAGTTAATAGCTAAATGTCAAATATCTTACATATACAATAACAGTAGCTGTAACATGACATTTGTTTTAAATCTGGGTCACTGTGATGAACTTCAAAAGATGTATATTTACATAAAGGTCATTAAGTTATTAGCTATTAGTTAAGTGATTATTCCATTAGAGCCACAAAAAACATTTCACAGAAACATGATAATGGAAATAGCCACAATAGATGATTTCATTATAGCCACACACAACATTTCACAGAGATGTGACAATGGAAATACATAAAATATGGGTTGCTTAGCTACCAGCTGCCTATTGTATTAAGTTTAAATTGAGCTAAAAATAGCCAAACAGAAAATATATGATTAAGCTATAATTCTGTATCTGGCCATGCAGCCCACCAACAGCTGATTATTTAACATTAATTTTTTGTGTTAAATGATAAAACATCAAAATAACAGTAATGTATTAGCTACTTCTATCATCTTAAAAAAATGTTCAACTTGTAAAGGAAAAAATTACATATATATCTGTACAGTTCATAGGTGTTAGGAACCTGCAAAAAACTGGGGGACCTATAAATTGTCAAGCTGAAGTAATTTGATTACAAAAATTGAGCAGTGTTAAGCCATGCCTATGAATAGAATTAATTTCAGCATTTGCATAATGTACTCAATGAAACTTGTTACGTTGAAAGCTGTTTACACAAGTTAGCTATATGTGACATATATGATTTATTAAGTTGCTTAAACAAGTTTACATTATTGCTATATGGGACTGATTCTATGATTACTAAATACTGTAGCTCCTAAAATCTTTAATGAATGTAGCTATGCCATATAAGCCCATCATTGCATGAGGGCCTTTGTGAGGCATCAATATGAAATGTGTTAATCTGTATCCAAATGCCTACTCTGTCACTAGCTACGTAGCTATAGTTTGTGTACATGTAGTGAGTCAGTATAGTGGCAGCAGTGATGTTCACTAATATTCTAAGTGAACATCACTTCATTTTTTGTCACTATACTCACTACACAAACCATTTTTACTATTTTGTTTACAGCGCTGCCTACTTCTGCTTCGCATATATGGCTAACATGTTTTATAAGCATCTCTGCATAGGGCTAAGCTAGGCTATTATGCTCCATGCAATATTCACAGGAACAATACACAAGGATACGTACATAGGAATAGGCAAAATTCCTGATAATGACAGCTAGTCATATAATTTATGTGACTGGCTTTGTGAAAACCCTCCACCTAAACACATCCAAATTTACAACTTTAGGAACTCATACTCATGTACATGTGTATTTAAAGTTATTTGAATTCATTATAATTATAGAAATATAGTACAATTATAATATAGCACACTTTACTGTGCTAAAATAGCACACTTTAATGTGTTAAAATAGCACATTTGTAAAAGTAGCACATTTGTAATGTGCTAAAACTGGAGACATCAGTTTAGCACACTTAAGTGTGCTAAAATAGTACATTTTTTTAGTGTGTAGCTACTTACATATGATTGATTAATTTCATATTGCTTTCACAAATGACTACAAATTTTACCAAATTAATGGCTGATAAAATCTATTGTGCAAGAAGTCAGATATCCAACTCAACTTGCCACAAATACCATAAGCTTGAAGCTTTTTGATAAGGCGACCATGAGGAACAGTATCAAATGCCTTAGGAAGATAGCTACAATCAATAGCATAACCTTCATCCAAGGCGTCAGTCCAGATCTTAAAGGTTTCAAGCAAATTAGTCACACAAGATCGTCCCCTGAAAAATCCATGCTGGTGGACAAAAAAGATTCTTGGTACAACAAAAAAGAAAACACTTCATCTCTAATAATAGACTCCAATACTTTACAAACATGAGAAGTCAGACTTACAGATTGAGTCAGATTCATACCTATATGCATTAGCTATAGCTATAGCTATGACTTGCGGCTAACTCGTGCAGTGAAATAATTATTAAATTATACTGTCTGCCCAGCTACTGCATGGCTATAGCTATATTAACTAAGATACTATTATGATACTTCAAGGACATGTACAATGAGCAACCATAGTATCTATGGGACAACTGAGTTCGTGGTTAATCCGGCTCGCATGGCCAGACCGCTATACGCCGTTCGTAGCCGCTATATCATGCAGTTTCGGCGAAAGTGATCTGGCCATCAAAGGGATTCGGTTATAAAATGGCACGAAATTACGAATAAATTATGATGAAGAGTATCTTATCCCTGATGTGCTAAGTGCTTGAAGCTTAAGAACGCCGGAGACTGCAGGGAGCCACACCTTATAATTATAGTACGCGTACGTATATCATCAAAAGGTAAAAAAATGCTGCATGGGGCGCCCAAGTGGGCACTACAGACTATAGAAACTGCTAATACACCACTGATCCACCGTGACGCCCAGAAAATTACAAAAATAATTATAATGTTTGCATACTTGTGGTGACATGATCCTTTGTGACGTCACACCCCGACCCAGTAATGCAGTTAAGCCTTTCAAGACGGCATTGTTTCAAGCTTTATAGCATTATTACCAACTGTGAAAACTTCCAAAAGAAAATTATATACAAATAGCTAGCTAATTATTTAATTAGTAACCACATAACGTGTCCTTTCTATTTTAATTTGCTACATGTATAGCTAGTATTGGTCGATCAAAACTTCCATCGACATACATACGTACGTACTGATATTACCAGTATTGATATTGATAATATTGATTGACCATAGCTGTGTTTTTGCTGATATGGCGATATCAGTACCGATGCATGCTGATACCAATATTTATATCAGTCTACCTAGCTCTATCCTCCATGGGAATGAATACACTGGTACTTGCCTGTTGGCATATAGACCATAAAAATCCATCCAAAGGAGATAGCAGAAAGTAAAATGAAAGTATTTTTCTAAATGGACATATACCATAGTTAGTGCATATATTATAATTATATATTATGCTACTTAACTCATCAACAAGCTATTTAATTTGAATGCTCCAAATTACATGGTAAATGATACATTCTTTCACACAATTCATTTAAAATTAACATATAGCACAACATAATTATTAGCTATTATAGTAAATATACTACAGCTAGCTATAGTTGCATGAGTACATATACAGTCTAAACAAAGTTCTAAAGTTAACAATGACTGGCTATAGCCAATGTATTCAGTTGTCACTTAAACTGCACTGATAGACAAATTGAATTCACCACCATCAGGATCAAAGGTTCTAACCACAATATAATAGTCACTGTCTGGAATCAATGCTTCTTCTATTTTAGCATTTTTACCATCACTGCTGTTATCATCAGATACAATAAACTTATCAGGATCATTAGGACCTACAACGAAAAGTCATGGAAGTCATGCCTGATTTTTACTAGCCATGCATACACTAGCCAAGATTATAGAAATGTCACAAAATTACATTACACATATAGCTAGCTATAGTTACTATATATACTAACCAAGAAGAGATAGCACGGTATCGATATCCCCCATTGTGGCAATGGTGTACATTTTAGGTGCTTTATCAGTTGAAGTATGGAACTTCAGAGTTACTTTATCACCGGATGATTTTAGCACTCCTAAACATGATGAAATTGTGATGGGCTATATATGTATATAGCTACACGTACACACACATAAACTGTGATGGGCTACACACACACACACCAATTGTGATGGGCTACACACACACAAATTGTGATGGGCTATATGTATAGCTACGCACACACGCACACACACACACATAAACTTTTGAAGACATAACTATATAATGTGTGAATTGCAAGTATGATATCAATACATATAGCTACCTTTGTGGGGATAAAACACAGGTACTGTGGAGACATTACTATCAGCAGGTGTAGACAATGCTGTTTCATTAGAAGATGCAGAACTAGATGGAGTTGTGCCAGATACTGTAGATCTGTGTATAATAAATGCATGTTTAGACATGTACCTATACGTATGTATCTGTACACTTACTTGTCACCAGCATCAATTGTTCTACCGAACCCTGGTGAACCATACAACTGCTCAATCAGTATCTTGTCAAATTTTGATAAGACATTGTTGTACGGTATACCTCTCGGATGAGTATTTCCTTTTATCCAATCAGCAGGAAAACTATGAAAATAATCATTAGCATGATGAATTATTGTAAGCAGGATTGTAGCTCTCTCACTTACCCATAGTGCATGATGCTTCTGCTGTCGTACTCAGTCATGAGGAGTTGTGAACTGTCATACCTTCCAAACATGTTGTGCTCAATGGTACCCAAGTCCCAATTGTTTGGAGGCCCAGATAGTGACTTGACTACCTCTTCTCTGTCCCATTCGAATCCTCCACTGGCAGGGCTCTGGTGCTCATGAATCAAGCCCAATGCATGACCAAACTCATGTAGAACTGTGCCTTGATCAATAAATCCGAGGTTCATTGTTTTCCATTTGCTGCTACAATCGGTTCCGATGTATGACCAAGCACCATCGTTAGAATCAAATCCAATTCTGATGTCGCTATAGAAAACGTAATATGTTCGTTCAAATCTAATGTCCGCATATTGGCTCCACATATTAGCCCAGTCCATGATCTGATTCTCACTTCCATTTCTCTCCATAAAGAACACTCGCAATTTGCTCTTGGGCCATAGCTTTCTTGTTACCGCAGCAGCTCTCATGATTCCTGATCGTTTCTTCCCCCATCTACCAAAAGGCTTCATTGCAGTAGACAGGTCTTTTGGTTCAATCCTATCATAGCATATTTGGCCTTTCTCTGTGATATACACCACACTGTCTTCACCATCTTGAGCCATTGTACTTGTTGTAGCTACACTTTATTGTATTACACAATGTTATGAATTACAGTGCAAAATTTTAGGCTTTATATAGCATTGAACTGATGACATCACAAATTGTTAAAGCAAAGTTTGATGTAACATGACATATTATTATGTAATACATTATCTATTTAAGTAGGAGACGTACTTCAAAAGCTTTATTTACATAAGGCCATTAAATGCATTACCTTTATAATAACCAACAAATAACATAAACAAAATAAAGGTTAGCTGGGTGCTTTTTTGTGGATATTATTATATGATAGCTAGCTTCGTAGCTAGGTATATACGTATGTAGCTAGCAGTCTGAGATATTTTAGTGACTCATGCATGTAGCTATATAGGTGTCATAGTACTAGTGACCAAGATGATATAGCTATACCATAACAAAGCAATTCTATACAGTAATGCAAAGTACTTCTTTTGTACCATTGCTAAAATAATATGATCGACTGACCAGCTAATCACATGCATTAAACTTATGGGTAACCTCTCCACAACTGGGTAGCTAGTTATAAATTATAAATGTAGTAGACTTCCCCATCAATGGCCACATGTATCGTTAAAAGCATGGCAATTACCTTGCATTCCATAACATAATAATTATGTGATACATAGCTACACACAAGTGTCAGGAGTTAACTACACAGAGAGGAGATAGGACATGCTTATAAGTTAATTAAAACTCCATTGCACATTTCTACCTGAATATTTGCTGCTTTTGAATGACTAAAGCTATAATTCTTTTGATTCCTGCTAGCACAGTTATACTTCAGCGTTCATTTATATTCACTTGTCTGTATAAAGTAATCAAACAGGGTAACCCCACCTATAGTTGTTATAACTACAATCAAATCAGAATCAATTGCAATAAGCCCTCTACTGTAATTATAGCACATAATAATAATTATTATTATGTAAATGTATGGAAACCAACATACAATAAATAATGCACATGATCATGGGTGACTGAGCATGTCCGGCCTCCTCTTACAGTTTAATGCTACAGCTAACTAACTAGTGAATAACACAACATCAAAACACATGCAGCACCAGCAAAATTAAAATCTTCATTTTACCATAATAATTAATACTATTCTATACATACGTGACCTATGTTCTAAATTCAAGAATATTAAAGGATGAATATCTTCTGTACAATATACATATAGCTATATAGCTAATTCTCAAATAGTAGCTGCAGCTGTAACACGCATGATATTATTTGATGCACTTCAAAAGATGTATAAAAGCCATTAAGTCCAATTAGTTGTAATTGTACTATGTAAGTGATTATTTCATTAGCCACATAGCTAGCTACAACATAGGTATACTATATAAAATATGTGTCACAGAAATGTGACAATGGAAATAGTCACAATATAGATAAAATAAAATATGGGTTGCTAGGTGCAGATGTACAGTTATGATAATTCTGTAAATTGATTCTTCATGTCACTAATTTTCATATAGCTAATAAAATTTCAGGCAAAAATATTTCTAGCTAGCTATATAGCTACTTACATATGATTGATTAATTTCACATTGCTTTCACAAATTACTACAAATTTTACCAAATTAATGGCTGATAAAATCTATTGTGCAAGAAGTCAGATATCCAACTCAACTTGCCACAAATACCATAAGCTTGAAGCTTTTTGATAAGACGACCATGAGGAACAGTATCAAATGCCTTAAATTAGGAAGATAGCTACAATCAATAGCATAACCTTCATCCAAGGCGTCAGTCCAGATCTTAAAGGTTTCAAGCAAATTAGTCACACAAGATCGTCCCCTGAAAAATCCATGCTGGTGGACAAAAAAGATTCTTGGTACAACAAAAAAGAAAATACTTCATCTCTAATAATAGACTCCAATACTTTACAAACATGAGAAGTCAGACTTACAGATTGAGTCAGATTCATACCTATATGCATTAGCTATAGCTATATGACTTGCTAACTCGTGCAGTGAAATAATTATTAAATTATACTGTCTGCCCAGCTACTGCATGGCTATAGCTATATTAACTAAGATACTATTATGATACTTCAAGGACATGTACAATGAGCAACCATAGTATCTATGGGACAACTGAGTTCGTGGCTAATCCGGCTCGCATGACCAGACCGCTATACGCCGTTCGTAGCTACGTATATCATGCAGTTTCGGCGAAAGTGATCTGGCATCAAAGGGATTCGGTTATAAAATGGCACGAAATTACGAATAGATTATGGTGAAGAGTATCTTATCCCTGATGTGCTAAGTGCTTGAAGCTTAAGAACGCCGGAGACTGCAGGGAGCCACACCTTATAATTATAGTACGCGTATACGTATATCATCAAAAGGTAAAAAATGCTGCATGGGGCGCCCAAGTGGATACTACAGACTATAGAAACTGCCAATACACCACTGATCCACCGTGACGCCCAGAAAATTACAAAAATAATTATAATGTTTGCATACTTGTGGTGACATGATCCTTTGTGACGTCACACCCAGTAATGCAGTTAAGCCTTTCAAGACGGCATTGTTTCAAGCTTTATAGTATTATTACCAACTGTGAAAACTTCTAAAAGAAGATTATACACAGATAGCTAGCTAATTATTTAATTAGTAACCACATAACGTGTCCTTTCTATTTTAATTTGCTACATGTATATAGCTAGCTAGTATTGGTCGATCAAAACTTCCATCGACATACATACGTACGTACTGATATTACCAGTATTGATATTGATAATATTGATTGACCATAGCTGTGTTTTTGCTGATATGGTGATATCAGTACCGATGCATGCTGATACCAATATTTATATCAGTCTACCTAGCTCTATCCTCCATGGGAATGAATACACTGGTACTTGCCTGTTGACACATAGACCATAAAAAACCATCCAAAGGAGATAGCAAAAAGTAAAATGAAAGTATTTTTCTATATGGACATATACCATAGTTAGTGCATATATTATAATTATATATCATGCTACTTAACTCATCAACAAGTTATTTAATTTGAATGCTCCAAATTACACGGTAAATGATACATTCTTTCACACAATTCATTTAAAATTAACATATAGCACAACATAATTATTAGCTATTATAGTAAATATACTACAGCTACTGTAGCTATAGTTGCATGAGTACATATACAGTCTAAACAAAGTTCTAAAGTTAACAATGACTGGCTATAGCCTGCAATGTATTCAGTTGTCACTTAAACTGCACTGATAGACAAATTGAATTCACCACCATCAGGATCAAAGGTTCTAACCACAACATAATAGTCACTGTCTGGAATCAATGCTTCTTCTATTTTAGCATTTTTACCATCACCGCTGTTATCATCAGATACAATAAACTTATCAGGATCATTAGGACCTACAACGAAAAGTTATGGAAGTCATGCCTGAATTTTACTAGCCATGCATACAGTAGCCAAGATTATAGAAATGTCACAAAATTACACTACACATAGCTAGCTAGTTACTATATATACTAACCAAGAAGAGATAGCACGGTATCGATATCCCCCATTGTGGCAATGGTGTACATTTTAGGTGCTTTATCAGTTGAAGTATGGAACTTCAGAGTTACTTTATCACCGGATGATTTTAGCACTCCTAAACATGATAAAATTGTGATGGGCTATATATATGTATATAGCTACACGTACACACACACACACACACACACACACACACACACACACACACACACACACACACACACACACACACACACACACACACACACACACACACACACACACACACACACACACACACACACACACACACACACACACACACACACACACACACACACACACACACACACACACACACACACACACACACACACCAATTGTGATGGGCTACACGCACACAAATTGTGATGGGCTATATGTATAGCTACACACACACGCACACACACACACACACATAAACTTTTGAAGACATAACTACATAATGTGTGAATTGCAAGTATGATATGAATACATATAGCTACCTTTGTGGGGATAAAACACAGGTACTGTGGAGACATTACTATCAGCAGGTGTAGACAATGCTGTTTCATTAGAAGATGCTGAAGTAGATGGAGTTGTGCCAGATACTGTAGATCTGTGTATAATGAATGTTTAGACATGTACCTATACGTATGTATCTGTACACTTACTTGTCACCAGCATCAATTGTTCTACCAAACCCTGGTGAACCATACAACTGCTCAATCAGTATCTTGTCAAACTTTGACAAGACATTGTTGTACGGTATACCTCTCGGATGAGTATTTCCTTTTATCCAATCAGCAGGAAAACTATGAAAATAATCATTAGCATGATGAATTATTGTGAGCAGGATTGTAGCTCTCTCACTTACCCATAGTGCATGATGCTTCTGCTGTCGTACTCAGTCATGAGGAGTTGTGAACTGTCATACCTTCCAAACATGTTGTGCTCAATGGTACCCAAGTCCCAATTGTTTGGAGGCCCAGATAGTGACTTGACTACCTCTTCTCTGTCCCATTCGAATCCTCCACTGGCAGGACTCTGGTGCTCATGAATCAAGCCCAATGCATGACCAAACTCATGTAGAACTGTGCCTTGATCAATAAATCCGAGGTTCATTGTTTTCCGTTTGCTGCTACAATCGGTTCCGATGTATGACCAAGCACCATCGTTAGAATCAAATCCAATTCTGATGTCGCTATAGAAAATGTAATATGTTCGTTCAAATCTAATGTCCGCATATTGGCTCCACATATTAGCCCAGTCCATGATCTGATTCTCACTTCCATTTCTCTCCATAAAGAACACTCGCAATTTGCTCTTGGGCCATAGCTTTCTTGTTACCGCAGCAGCTCTCATGATTCCTGATCGTTTCTTCCCCCATCTACCAAAAGGCTTCATTGCAGTAGACAGGTCTTTTGGTTCAATCCTATCATAGCATATTTGGCCTTTCTCTGTGATATACACCACACTGTCTTCACCATCTTGAGCCATTGTACTTGTTGTAGCTAAACTTTATTGTATTACACAATGTAATGAAGTATAGTGCAAAATTTTAGGCTTTATATAGCATTGAACTGATGACATCACAAATTGTTAAAGCAAAGTTTGATGTAACATGACATATTATTATGTAATACATTATCTATTTAAGTAGGAGACGTACTTCAAAAGCTTTATTTACATAAGGCCATTAAATGCATTACCTTTATAATAACCAACAAATAACATAAACAGAATAAAGGTTAGCTAGTTGCTTTTTTGTGGATATTATTATATGATAGCTAGCTTCGTAGCTAGGTATATACGTATGTAGCTAGCAGTCTGAGATATTTTAGTGACTCATGCATGTAGCTATATAGGTGTCATAGTACTAGTAACCAAGATGATATAGCTATACCATAACAAAGCAATTCTATACAGTAATGCAAAGTACTTCTTTTGTACCATTGCTAAAATAATATGATCGACTGACCAGCTAATTACATGCATTAAACTTATGGGTAACCTCTCCACAACTGGGTAGCTAGTTATAAATTATAAATGTACTACAGGGTAGACTTCCTCATCAATGACCACATGTATCATTAAAAGCATGGCAATTACCTTGCATTCCATAATAATTAACTACATATAATAATTATGTGATACATAGCTACACACAAGTGTCAGGAGTTAACTACACAGAGAGCTATAGGAGATAGGACATGCTTATAAGTTAATTAAAACTCCTTTGCACATTTCTACCTGAATATTTGCTGCTTTTGAATGACTAAAGCTATAATTCTTTTGATTCCTGCTAGCACAGTTATACTTCAGCGTTCATTGATATTCACTTGTCTGTATAAAGTAATCTAACATGCATGGGTAACCCAGGTAGAGCAGCCTATAGTTGTTATAACTACAATCAAATCAGAATCAATTGCAATAAGCCCTCTACTGTAATTATAGCACATAATAATAATTATTATTATGTAAATGTATGGAAACCAACATACAATAAATAATGCACATGATCATGGGTGACTGAGCATGTCCGGCCTCCTCTTACAGTTTAATGCTACAGCTAACTAACTAGTGAATAACACAACATCAAAACACATGCAGCACCAGCAAAATTAAAATCTTCATTTTACCATAATAATTAATACTATTCTATACATATGTGACCTATGTTCTAAATTCAAGAATATTAAAGGATGTATATCTTCTGTACAATATACATATAGCTATATAGCTAATTCTTGAATAGTAGCTGCAGCTGTAACACGCATGATATTATTTGATGCACTTCAAAAGATGTATAAAAGCCATGCATTAAGTCCAATTAGTTGTAATTACTATATAAGTAAGTGATTATTTCATTAGCCACATAGCTACAACATAGGTATAATATATAAAATATGTGTCACAGAAATGTGACAATGGAAATAGTCACAATATAGATAAAATAAAATATGGGTTGCTAGGTGCAGATGTACAGTTATGATAATTCTGTAAATTGATTCTTCATGTCACTAATTTTCATATAGCTAATAAAATTTCAGGCAAAAATATTTTCTAGCTATATATATAGCTACTTACATATGATTGATTAATTTCATATTGCTTTCACAAATGACTACAAATTTTACCAAATTAATGGCTGATAAAATCTATTGTGCAAGAAGTCAGATATCCAACTCAACTTGCCACAAATACCATAAGCTTGAAGCTTTTTGATAAGGCGACCATGAGGAACAGTATCAAATGCCTTAGGAAGATAGCTACAATCAATAGCATAACCTTCATCCAAGGCGTCAGTCCAGATCTTAAAGGTTTCAAGCAAATTAGTCACACAATTAAGATCGTCCCCTGAAAAATCCATGCTGGTGGACAAAAAAGATTCTTGGTACAACAAAAAAGAAAATACTTCATCTCTAATAATAGACTCCAATACTTTACAAACATGAGAAGTCAGACTTACAGATTGAGTCAGATTCATACCTATATGCATTAGCTATACACTGTTAAAACTGGGGTTTGTAATGCACACCCAATGGTATGTTATACACACCATATTGCATGCATACCAGTGGTGTGTTTCATATTGGTATGTAATGCACACCTTATTTTCTCTGGTATTAGCGCTACATAAATAAGCGCCTCAGGTTATGAATTATAAGATGGAGGCGCAATATATTAAACGAGTGCAAGACAACGATATACGTTTTAAAAAAAGCCACAATAGCCCAAGTTAAATCCCGAAGCATCTCGGAAGCATTGTTTGACAATAGGCGCGTAAATGTTGCGGCGCTATGGTCTAGACAAAGCAGCAGCATTGCGGCGAAAAGCTGTAAAAATAAGGCTACAAGCAATTGAAACTATAAGATATAATTTATAATCTTTTAAATTAATGCTCACCAATGACGCAATGAGTAACCTAGTTACGAAGCCCTTAGTAACGATGAAGGAACGGCTGGAAGCTGTAATGCTACTGTACAGCAAACTTTGGCGAAAATTCCATGGGAAACAGCTACAGACAGGTAACAACAATGGTTCATCGCCTGGCTCACTTGAATTGATTCCCTAGAGGAAGCTAGTTTAATAAGCGCGCATTCTTATCCCGGCTCCTGCTGAGTGCCAGTGCTAGCGTAAAGACAACTGGTTGAAAGGTAATGTTCTGCTATAAAAATGTTAGATATTTCGCCGTTTGTTTCTATTTAGGACGAGAAAATGGTGCTAAGAATTTATCATTAATTGTTTAATTTCTCAGGACTGTCACTTCACATGCAGCAATTCCCTGTGGCTATGTAAATGTTATGAACATCCAATGAATGCTGAATTGGCTGGTATGTAACTGGATACAACACATGTGTTTTATACAAGGCATCTTGGAGTATTCAATTGTGAGCATCTTGTCCATATGATATTACTAAAGTCGCTGTGGCTGTATTCCTCTACAAGCAATGAAAGGTACGTATAATTCAGGAGCATTAGCAATGTTACAGTTGTTTTGGATACTAGAATGTGTGTGACTAAGAGCTACGTACTGTTTTCATGGCTTGTTTCAAAGATATAATTATACTGGTTCGCACTGTGAGCTGGGCTGTGACTGTGGCTGCAACCTATTGCCGTTGCATGTACGATCAAGAGGAGGTATGTTACATAACAGAACACAGCTACACTAAAAAATGAAGTGGTGCATACCACACTAAATGATGTGATAAATGACAGTGTAGGATGATAATCACCTTATTGATATGGTGATTAGAACCCCCTCGATGTCGTTTATCACACCATTTAGTGTGGTATGCACAAAACATTCTTTACAGTGTAGCTGTGTTATTGTTGTGTTTTTGAACATCCTATAGGATCATTGCAGGCTCATATGAATTGCATACAACTGTCTTCAAGTTTGTTAAGAGGTATTTGTTTGCATGCTCAAATGTAATTGCATTATATTTCATCTATAATCCGTAGATATCGTTTCGCCATATATTTGCTTCATCAATCTGTCAGGCTTTGGTGTTTCCAGTGGAGAAAGGTATAGCTATACGCAGTAAACTTGTAATATCATTTGTTAACTTTTATATCATTGAATTTTACTGCAGGGTGCATAGTACGTACAAAGATACAGTAGAGATCGACGTTGCTGCAGCTGTAAAAGAAAAGGACGTAGTAGTTAGAAGTTGCTGAAAAGTAGCCAGAAGAAGAAACTGTAGAAAACATATTTAATATTTCAATGTATTTATGTGTCAATTTGAAATATATTGAAGTGTGTATTTCATATTTTATTGGGTGTGTATTTCATACTTTTATTTTGTTGGTGTGCATAACACACCAAAAAATGGTGTGCACGGTGTAAGGAGGAATTACATATATCCGGCTCGCGTGGCCAGACCGCTAGTCGCTATATATACGCCGCGTACATATATCAGTTTCGGCGAAAGTGATCTGCATGGCCACCAAAAGGATTCGGTTATAAAATGGCACGAAATTACGAATAAATTATGATAAAGAGTATCTTATCATTGATGTGCTAAGTGCTTGAAGCTTAAGAACGCCGGAGACTGCAGGGAGCCACACCTTATAATTATAGTACGCGTACGTATATCATCAAAAGGTGCATGCCGCATGGGGTGCCCAAGTGCATGGGTAAGACTGACCATAGACACTGCCAATACACCACTGATCCACCGTAACGCCCAGAAAATTACAAAAATAAAAACAACTAATTATAATGCTTGCATACTTGTGGTGACATGATCCCTTGTGACGTCACACCCAGTAATGCAGTTAAGCCTTTCAAGTCAAGTTTTATAGTATTATTACCAATACTGTGAAAACTTCTAAAAGAATATTATACACAGATAGCTAGCTAATTATTTAATTAGTAACCACATAACATGCATGCTGATACCAATATTTATATCAGTCTACCTAGCTCTATCCTCCATGGGAATGAATACACTGGTACTTGCCTGTTGGCATATAGACCATAAAAAACCATCCAAAGGAGATAGCATGACAATCGACAATTCATTATAGTACTGGGTATAGTTATACTGGAAAGTAAAATGAAAATATTTTTCTATATGGACATATAGTTAGTGCACAAGCTATTTAATTTGAATGCTCCAAATTACATGGTAAATGATACATTCTTTCACACAATTCATTTAAAATTAACATATAGCACAACTATTATAGTAAATATACTACAACTAGCTATAGTTGCATGAGTACAACATACAGTCTAAACAAAGTTCTAAAGTTAACAATGACTGGCTAGCCAATGTATTCATGCAGTTGTCACTTAAACTGCACTGATAGACAAATTGAATTCACCACCATCAGGATCAAAGGTTCTAACCACAACATAATAGTCACTGTCTGGAATCAATGCTTCTTCTATTTTAGCGTTTTTACCATCACCGCTGTTATCATCAGATACAATAAACTTATCAGGATCATTAGGACCTACAACGAAAAGTCATGGAAGTCATGCCTGATTTTTACTAGCCATGCATACAGTAGCCAAGATTATAGAAATGTCACAAAATTACATTACACATATAGCTAGCTATAGTTACTATATATACTAACCAAGAAGAGATAGCACGGTATCAATATCCCCCATTGTGGCAATGGTGTACATTTTAGGTGCTTTATCAGTTGAAGTATGGAACTTCAGAGTTACTTTATCACCGGATGATTTTAGCACTCCTAAACATGATAAAATTGTGATGGGCTATATGTATATATAGCTATAGCTACACACACATAAACTTTTGAAGACATATCTATATAATGTGTGAATTGCAAGTATGATATCAATACATAGCTACCTTTGTGGGGGTAAAACACAGGTACTGCGGACACATTACTATCAGCAGGTGTAGACAATGCTGTTTCATTAGAAGATGCAGAACTAGATGGAGTTGTGCCAGATACTGTAGATCTGTGTATAATAAATGCATGTTTAGACATGTACCTATATACGTATGTATATATATCTGTACACTTACTTGTCACCAGCATCAATTGTTCTACCGAACCCTGGTGAACCATACAACTGCTCAATCAGTATCTTGTCAAATTTTGACAAAACATTGTTGTACGGTATACCTCTCGGATGAGTATTTCCTTTTATCCAATCAGCAGGAAAACTATGAAAATAATCATTAGCATGATGAATTATTGTGAGCAGGATTGTAGCTCTCTCACTTACCCATAGTGCATGATGCTTCTGCTGTCGTACTCAGTCATGAGGATTTGTGAACTGTCATACTTTCCAAACATGTTGTGCTCAATGGTACCCAAGTCCCAATTGTTTGGAGGCCCAGATAGTGACTTGACTACCTCTTCTCTGTCCCATTCGAATCCTCCACTGGCAGGACTCTGGTGCTCATGAATCAAGCCCAATGCATGACCAAACTCATGTAGAACTGTGCCTTGATCAATAAATCCGAGGTTCATTGTTTTCCATTTGCTGCTACAATCGGTTCCGATGTATGACCAAGCACCATCGTTAGAATCAAATCCAATTCTGATGTCACTATAAAAAACGTAATATGTTCGTTCAAATCTAATGTCCGCATATTGGCTCCACATATTAGCCCAGTCCATGATCTGATTCTCCCTTCCATTTCTCTCCATAAAGAACACTCGCAATTTGCTCTTGGGCCATAGCTTTCTTGTTACCGCAGCAGCTCTCATGATTCCTGATCGTTTCTTCCCCCATCTACCAAAAGGCTTCATTGCAGTAGACAGGTCTTTTGGTTCAATCCTATCATAGCATATTTGGCCTTTCTCTGTGATATATACCACACTGTCTTCCCCATCTTGAGCCATTGTACTTGTTGTAGCTAAGCTTTATTGTATTACACAATGTAATGAAGTATAGTGCAAAATTTTAGGCTTTATATAGCATTGAGCTGATGACATCACAAATTGTAGTTAAAGAAAACTTTTGATGTAACATGACATATTATTATGTAATACATTATCTATTTAAGTAGGGATGTGACGCACTTCAAACCTTTATTTACATAAGGTCATTAAATGCATTAGAAGTTTATAATAACCAATTAGCTAAGTGCTTTTATTTGGTGCATGTGTACATGTAGCTATATGATAGCAATGTGAGAAAATTAATATTTAGTGAGCTACATGCAGTGCCATATAGTGACTAAGATGATATTAACAAGGCAATGGTATATGATGCAAAGTATATAGCTAGTTGGTACTTTTGTACCAAAATGATAATTGGCTAATTATATGAAGCTCTCCACAACTGGGGGGAGGGCACAATAACTTGATGACGTATTTATATGGAGAAAATTACATTTCTATGGAGTGACAGTAACTAGCTGGTTATGTCACCTTAATTTTCATTTATCATTGTATTATATATTCACTAATTGGCTGTGGTAACACTAGATAGTATGCATATCACTGTGACACTTGTGTGTAGCTATCATTACATAATTAGCGAATGTAAAGTAGGTCAAATATCTTACATATATTGACAATAACAGTAGCTGTAACATGACAATATTTGTTTTAAATCTGGGTCACTGTGATGAACTTCAAAAGATCTATATTTACATAAATGTCATTAAGTCCAATTAGTTAACTGATTATTCCATTATAGCCTCAAAAAACATTTCACAGAGATGTGACAATGGAAATACATAATATGGGTTGCTTAGCTACCAGTTGCCTATTGTATTAAGTTTAAATTGAGCTAAAATAGCCAAACAGAAAATATATATAATTCTGTATCTGGCCAGCCCACCAACAGCTGATTAACATTAATTTTTTGTGTAAAACGTCAAAATAACAGTGATGTATTAGCTATTTCTATCATCTTAAAAAGTGTTCAACTTGTAAAGGAAAATACATATACATCTGTACAGTTCATAGACATTAGGAACCTGCAAAAAGCTGGGGGGAGCTAGCTACTAGAAATATTAAGGCTAATTTGTATGGAAAAAAACTACAATCCTATGGAGTGGTAGTGAAAACTGGGAGGCTAGCCTTACCACCTTGTTATCTGGCCAGCCTACCAGTGACATGACATGAAATTGGTAAAAACAAACAGCAAGCTGAACAAAGTCTACCATAAAAGATTATTGTATACTTTTCCAAGACAGTAGCTATGACCTTTAAGAAATTAGTTGCAAAAACATATACAACTTGAATTACATCCGAGCAATTTAAATAATAATATACGTAGCTAAGTGGCTAATTACGTAGCTCACAGCTTTGTATCAACATGCATTAAATTTCACATATATAGCTATCTATAGCTACGATTCTTTATGTTGTCGACAGTACTTTAAAATCATGTAGCTATAATTTATGACATTACCTAAATTGTCAAGCTGAATTAATTTTTGATTGCAAAAATTGAGTAGTGTTTAAGCCATGCCTATGAATAGAATTAATTTCAGCATTTGCATAATGTACCCAATGAAACTTGTTACGTTGGAAGCTGTTTACACAAGTTATATGATGTGTTGTGACAGTTATATGTGACATATATAACAGACAAGTTTGCATTATGGGACTGATTCTATGATTACTAAAATTAATACTATAGCTCCTAAAAATCTTTAATGAATGTAGCTATGTCACATAAGCCTATCATTGAGGGCCTTTGTGAGGCATCAATATGAAATATGTGTTAACAGTCACATATGTAAATATATTAAGCTACATACTTGGTTATAGTTATCTTAACACAACAGTTTATTAAAAGCTAAGCATATTATCAACTGTGATGTCATAAAGGCTTTTACATCACAAAGGTCACTAGCTAGCCTAAATAGCTTCTAATGCTTTGTTTGCCCACACATCCGTGATGTCACACCTTTAATCTTTTACTTAGGCACACAACCTTATAATCAGATCATGTAGGTGGCAAAACTGAAGGGTTTTAAGACTCGTAGGAATTCAAATTTTCTCACTAGTGTTATTGATATACGTAGCTAGAACCACTCTAGTACGTAGCTACATATGTACTTAAAGCTACGTATATGTACACTAAATTGAAAAGTGTTGAGCACCTATAATTTATAGATTACCAGTCCCTCATATTTGAATCACCTGTCAACACAGGGATCGTTCTAACTATTAGACTGGAGGTCTGCTTATCTTCTAAGGTTGTTTGCAGATTACTTTTGTTGCAACGTTATCTTCATTTTGTTTAATGTCGCAAATACATATGGCTGATGGGCTTTAATATTAACAAATGTGTTATCATTCATACATATCTTAAATCACAATGTCTCAGATGAATTATCTCTTGACATCTTTGTCTAGATGCAATATTTACCACAACCATGTCTTTTAATTTTACCACAGGTGTAGGAACCTGCTGAAAATCAGGGACACTCATCTGACCAAATTACATTGCTGAAGTCTTCCTTATTAATTGTTTGTTGATGATGTCGCTTGTTCTTATTCACACCCCTTATTATCTGACAATAATGTGGTATGGAGGACATCCATCCTATGAATAATACAATCTAACGAAATAGCAATTGCACATCACATGTTATGCTAAGTCATGTATATTCAAATTACACTTATATGTCAAGGGTGAAATCTTTTGTGAATGGTAGTTTTGTAGATAAAATTTTGGCATTTTTGTGGAGAAGTATGGTATTGAATTGTATTGCAGGACAAAAACTTTGCAGCTTACAGTTGTGTGGTTATCTAAAAAATGGTTTCACAAAAATTTCTATTCTTGTTATATTAGCGTAGGCTAAGCTCAGGCTGTATATAGCTACAGGGACTATTCTTAAAAATTAAAAGTATAAGAGGCGAAGACCTTAGGCCTACATAGCATTAGTGCATTAGCATTACTGTAATTACACCGGTCAGTTTCCACCAGAGTAGTTATGATGCAAGCTAATTGAAGATGATGCTAGTACTAACAGTAGTGATCAAGACTGCACTGGCAGTGTTCGTTCTAATGTTTCACGATTTCCATTGAAACAGAGAAGTTATAATAGTCTAAAGAAGTAATTTAGTGATGACACGAAAGTGAAAAGAGTGGAGGAAAAAATTTATCCAATAACAGAAGTTTTTAACCCTTTGTTTCTTGAAGAGTGGAAAAGAGAAAGTATTTCAAGACCTAATTTTGCGACAATCCTAGTACGGAATTTTTCAAAAAGAAGTGAGGATCACATCAAATGTTGCGGGTAAATGTGGGAAGAATCAATTAAACAAGGAAATGCTAGCAGCTATCAAAGTTGCAAACTTCAGGATGTGGCCACTGAGAATTGCCGAGTGTGTAGAAAAGCCATTGACAAAGCGAGTAGATGCCTTTACCATAGTAGAAGTCCTTCAGTAAAAGAGAATGCGAACATGAAAGACCGACTGTGTCACTGATTAACTTAGGCAACTTTTTGACTTTGAAACTAGGCAAGGCAACTTATTGTAGGCTAGATTACTTAATGATATGTGAATTTTCCATGTCATGTGTAATTTTTTTGTTTTAATGATCACAGTGATCATAGAGAGAAAAAGGAAAACTTACAGAAGAGCTGGCCATCCACGTGTACTTAAACCTAAACCAAAACACCCTTTGAGGATACACATTTGGGGGACTATACCACTTGTAATGTTCAAGGAAAATCTTACGGCTTTTTGTTTGGGTAAAATATTTGAAGCAGGTTTAATCCCATTTGTAAGATCCAAATTCTCAGATAGCCACAAATTTCAAATGGATAATGATCCTAAACATACGAGCCATTGTATTAAAGATTTTCTAAAAGATCACTATATAGAATGGTGGAAAATGCCAGCAGAGAGCCCAGACCTTAATCCTATTGAAAAGGTCTGGGGGTCGCTAAAAATTTCTTATGTCAGGAAGCTAGAAAACAGAAACCTTAGTGGTTTAAAAACAGGAATAAGACTTTTTTGGAAAACTTTAATGTCCAAAGTATGCCGTAAATACATTAATCATGTGTAAGGTATGCATACAGTAGATAGCTACAAGTATCAATATAAAACACTCCAGGAATTGGAGGATGGTTTGGGTAATATGATGCAGATCCAGCATCAGAATACATGTAGTCTACTTCCTCTTTATCAAAAATGGATGCTGCAACATATGATTTATGTAAGTACAGAATATCTGGAGCATGCTCTTGAATGGGATGTGCCAATTGGGAGGGATGCTTGATGTTTAATCCATTACTTCTACTTACCTTCTAAGTATGACCTATGCAGTTATTTTCATTCATCTCTTTGTTTCAAACCATGCTAAGTTAACTATTACACTTATAAACCAACCATCCTAGAAACAAGCCTGCCCAAAAGTAATCTTTTGTAAGAGCCAGCTGATGGTTTAGTCGAAGTCTATAGAAAACAAGATTATTGTGAGTGATATAAAAGGTAAATTGTATGTTGGCAAATTGTAGCTATAATGGTGAGGAACTTAATTTACAAAAGTATCTCCAAAATTCAAAAGGGGTTTTCTGCAAAAACTGCAGAAACACTTCTGGATCCGACACTGCTTATGCATACACAATACTCGTGGAATAAATTGTAAGTTGCTAATTGATTAACTTTACTGATTACCAGTCACTGAAACATATACTGTAAGTATTTTTGGCAGAGATCTGAAACAACTATTCAATTTGTTTGGATACTCGCTTGGTTACATATGTAGCTAGCTATGTATTTGAATACCAAGAGAGTGTCCGGATGCACAGTGAACAATTTTTGTTGATTAATTGTTGCATAATTATTTTGTAATTACATAGGTATTTTCAGTAATTAAATGAATTGTATTTCAAATAAAATACGTAGCTTATCCAAACTATTCGGATATTCGCTCCCTTTATCATTTCAAACTACTCGAACCCTAAATTTTATATCTGCTTCAGCCCTTGGTATATAAAACCTATAGGAGAAAGCTGGTATGAAATGCAGTATCTGTGATTATAGCAGGGGCAGAGGAAGGTACTGAAGTTGGGAGGGTACTTAGCTAAACTCAAGTGAATTTTTATTAAATTAAATTCCTTAAATTTAAGGGACCATGGCCCCCCTACTTCTGCTGCCTATGCGATTATAGTACATAGCTATGTGCAACATTATATGTTTACCTACTTCAATGTAATTTAGATAGCCAGTGCTTCAATAATTTTGAGGAGCACACCTAGCATCTTCTGTGCAACAAAGGGCATAGTTTGGTAATAGATTATTGTCATGCAGTGATAGGCTGTCATCAAATTTTAATTGGAACCCTAGTAACTCAGTTGGGCAGAAACAAAAAGGTACATGAGATCCAGGATCACTGAATAAAAGGAAAACCTATCCCATTTGGGTACATAGCTTTGTATGTTTGAGTAGAAGACAAGCTAACACTCCACCAAATAGCCAAGAAAGGGCCCCATTGCAGATACCTGGGCTTGGTGAAAAAGATATCATTAAATATACATGCTAATGCTCATGATGTATATATAAGATGAGCTCATGCATCAGTTTCCTAAACTGTCAGATGGTGGAGGATTTCAATTGTTGAGAATCAATGGCAAAGACATGGAGGTCATAAATGCCCCTGATGCAGGTTACAATGTCCTATTTTAAAAGCAGTAGTGCACCAAGCAAAATCTACATAAGAACTTTACAAAAAGATTTATCTTGCAGTCCGAGGTATGTAGCTACATGGTTTATAATTACCTTGGGCTATACAATAGAATTAACATAATGTACACCATCTAGTTGGACTTTAGTAAAGCGTTTCTACATACCAGTCACCTAATAATATTCACAAAAACTGACTTAAACTGAAATCCATTTTATACTAGTTAAAGTATGGCGGTGAGTGCAATACAGGAAATATAGCACGAGGGAGTGGTCGAGAGCTATATTTCCTGTAGTGCACAAGCGTAAGCTGGAATTTAACTGGTTTATTGAGTGATATCCGAAGTTGTAAATTAGCCACTATGGCGAAGCAAGCTATCAAGGAGCGAATCATTGTTAGTCCCAGTTTATTGACTTGGAACCCAAGCAAGTTCGTGTATAGTCCAGATTTTGATTTAGGAATCGGGGAAGAATGGTTGCCAAAGCACCTAGTAATAATTTCGACTCTGCGGAGTGCTTCAACTCACGCTGCTTGTTAAACACAAACCACTACAATAATTGTTGCCAGCGTCAGTGCAACCTCCTTGGTAATTAATTATATTAAAATAACAATAACAAAATTAATGAATACAACAAATAATAAATCAGTGTATATACACTAACTCAATATATGTGTACCAAGATTATTCTATATGGTAGCTACTTTCTTTACAACATCAGCCACCTGACAAAATATGGTGTGCCACAAATAGACTTATAACTGATAAGGATGTGAGGAAAGCAACATCAGAATGTGCATTAACTCACAATCAACTCCTAATTGAGAGAATCATTTGCAAACCTTTACGCACCACCACTGCAACGTCATCATAAATGACCGACTAAGACCACTATTCACAAACAAGATGTGTAGGATGGGAAGAACCATAAATGCACTAGGTGGAAGAGGACATGCAAATCAAATTGAAAAATGGCAAACAACAAATTGGACAATATCAAGAAGAAATTGTTCCTAAGCGTAAGGCAGAAAATGTATTGGTGCAAAGCCAAGTTTAAAAAAGACTATCAGTTTCTAAACACAACAGATCTTGGTCAGAGTATAGGCAACTTCAAATTGATTTCCTGTTTCCTGTCCTCCGCCCACATGGTTTCTTTGTCAAGCCAGAAAATTCCATTATTTCGTAAACTGACGTTTTCTAAGTATCATGTGATTGTTAAAGTCCGGATTCTTTAAAACACTAGTGAACGCATGGCGCAGTTGAGCATGATGGTTAACCTGACTATTTATGATAAATGCTGTAGAAAGACTGTTCTTAGCTGGACCATATTACAAGTTGATGATGAGGATACAGTCAAGGATTATTTCTCACTTGTAGAGATGTGCAAAACATGTGTTGTTGTGTACATGTGTAGTAGTTAACATAATGGAATAATGGAATTTGCCACCCGCCGGCATGCCAAAGCTTGTTTGACCAGGACGGGAAACAGGAAATCAATTTGGAGTGGCCATAATAAAAGGAAAAAAAGAAATTGCAAGTGACATATGCACAGCATTAAAAGTTATGGAAAACACACATTTTATCTCATCAAGAATCGAATTAAAAAACAAAGAGATAAATGAGCAACTAACAATGTAAAGGAGAGATTCAACATTTCCAACACTGCATACCACGAACTATCCATGATCTATCCGTCGCTACCAAGTTGGTCAGCTCTAAATAAAATTTCTAAAGAAATGGACATCAGAAGTGCTTACAGTAAGGCTTGAAAACCTGGTTAAAAAATTAAAGATGAGCCATACAAGCAGTCAAAATAACTGAAGATGGCACAAGTCAGCCGCAGCATGAATATTTTAGTTATTGCATTTTACCATTTTGGATGGCAGCAAAAATTCCCAACTCACCAATTGGAAACCGTGTCATTGCAATGCTAAATGCCCAAGAAAACCATAAGCATTTGTCAGTTGCAGTGAAGGATATTGCAGAGGAATAGAACTCATAAAATCAATATTAATTGATGGTCATGAGTACAATATCAAGTTTTACCTAGGTGCTGATATGAAATATTTGACGATCTGCCTGGTATAGAAGCTGCTAACTCAATGTACTCCTGTGTCTGGTGTAAGTGCCTCGCAGATGAAAAGCACAATACTTCAAACGGCTGCATACACGAACCAATATTCCCTTCCATTCCTATACATCAAGTAATACCAGACATTCTACACCTGCTTTTAAGAATTAGCGATACACTGATTAACATGCTAATATTGGAACTCTGAAGAATGGACGGAATTGAGAAACTTAGGACAAAGGAAATCAAACAAAGCACAGTCAAACATCTCAACACCTACATCACTTACTTAAAGGGGCAATGCGTATCTGAGCAAAGCCATTTAACTTCATTATGCAATTATACAAACCGCATAGTATCTGTTGATATCCGCGAAGTAATAATGATACACAGCAGAGAAGAGAACAGATGAAAGTGCTAGCGATAATGCTGTTTCTCAACGTGACATTGGTGATTCAACATTTAGGCCAGTTTACTTACTGCTAGGGGGGCCATTGGCAGCATGCGTAATGACGCTTCGCCAATCTCTTTTATCATACTGCTATCTATTGCATATTGAATGTTTTAAACTATTCAATACTCACGTTAGAAGCTCCTTGTTACAGCTCGTACGTGACTGTAGAGTACTGACAATGTTCCGCCATTTTGACCGCACAAGTTCATTTAATAATAATAATTTGTCAAGATGCATAATAAAACAGGCTGTTAAACTTAAATGGCTTCACATGAAAACAATACCGGTGCATTGCCCTTTTAAATGTCAATTGTAAAATCATATGTATGTAGACAAAGAATCCAATGTTTTGAAATGGAGAGACTTAACAGGTCCAGGAAAGTTAAAACTACTTGCCTCCATTCAAATACCTGAATTATTTCCAAATCTGACATAGTTCAAAAGCTATGGGACAACTTCAAAGCAATACACAAAATTCTAACAAAATGAAAAAGGGATCACAGATTTTACAAGAAAAGTAACAAGTTGGATAACACTTTTTACATCAGTGTATACATCACACTCGGCATGTCACTCCCTATATGTACATCTTAGTGGCAGGTTCTGTATTACCCTTAATGGAAGATTCATCAGCTAACAACCGTTCCCAAAAAATTGAAGCTAAATGATGACATCATGAAGGACTATTTTAAAAGCACAAATCATAGAAACAAAGGAGCACTAAGCTAAACTGATTGGAGGATTTAACAGATCAGCAATATTACAGAACAAAGCATTTACATGTTTGTTCAAATTGTAAAGAAATGGGCCACAACTGTAAAATAGTAGCTATGAATATTATGTCATACATGCATTATATGATGTCATACTTGGTCACAAGTTAAAAACAAGTTTCTGTCTCTTAATTAATACATAAATGGAGGACACTACTCCACTCAGCCACAGTACCACCAAGTGATGCTTGATCCCAAAATACTGCATTTAGTCCAGTCTGTTATATCAATTTTTAAGGCAGATTGTAACAGAGTGGACCAAAGCACCAAATTTGGTATAGTTACTCCTACTCCAACCCTAAATAGTATATTATCACCTTGGTTTCTGTTACAATATAATATGACAGAAGTGGACTATATTCTTGGCAAGATTTACTTAGCTATATAATGATAATTAACTATACTGAGCACTGAGCTCACTCTTTTAGGCTATAGTATGACTAATTTGGTTTGGTTTATAACTTATTGTTCTAATTAATGATCATTTCTATTGGATATAATGTTTGGTGCTTGGCTATCAGAACCTACATTTGATCCATGTAGAAAGAATGGATTGGAATGCATACATCATTGGTGAACAGAGTTGACAGCTTCCAAAATAATGGCATTGAGATATAGCGCAAGTTACCAATTATCAAAATGACTCAATTATCGGAACTAGGTGGTTCAATTATCGGATATATAGTTTACGAGAATAAACGTACGATCACATAAAATTATTTATGGAAATGGTAATATGGCAGCTGCTCTTAAACAATATTATTTCATAGAATTTTTGCATATTCTTATAACCATATATACTATCTATGTTATAACTAATTGTCTTTTTGTGTATATAGGCTCCATTAATTCTAGTAATGTCAAGTGTTGTTCAAAAAACTCCACCTTACACCGACGACCTTTACTGCCCAAGGGGCAAAGAAAGGGAGATCAAAGTCAGCACCTGCTGCTTTTAAGTCTAACTAAATGTAAAAAGCAAAAGCAGTGGAGAAACAAGGTGATGGAGGCTGCAATAAGTTCTGTCATTGATGAGAACACGCCAATTTTACGAGCTGCTAGGAAACATGGCATACCTAAGTCAACACTCCATGATCGTATTTCGGAAAA
Source organism: Spongia lamella (assembly GCA_963930835.1). Taxonomy (NCBI): domain Eukaryota; kingdom Metazoa; phylum Porifera; class Demospongiae; order Dictyoceratida; family Spongiidae; genus Spongia; species Spongia lamella. The sequence continues at coordinate 6,769,078 of OZ005748.1, read as the reverse complement.
AGTAGAGCACGGTAAAAAGCCTGGACCCAAACAATTGCTGTCAGCTGCTGAAGAAGAATTTTCAAGCTTTTTAATCGAGGTGTCTCAAGCTGGCTATGGAAAGACTAGGAAGGAAGTGAAGAATGTTGCAGGTATGGTTGCTGTTGATAAAGGGAGAAGGAGTAAGCCCATTGTATCAGATGGGTGGTTTTGAAGGTTTATGCAAAGGCAACCGCATTTATCATACAGAAGGGGAGATCCTACAGCGAATGTCAGAATGAATTGGTTAACAAAAGAAGTAATATCAGAATATTTTGATTTGTTGAAAGAGGAACCAACTGCTTAATTCACCTAATAGGATATATAATGTAGATGAAACGGGAATAGTGTTGGATGGTCATGCTCCAAGAATAGTTGCTAAAAGGGGGCAGAAGAAAGTGAGATACAGAACTAGTAGCATTAAAAATCAGATAACAGTGATAGCCTGTGTAAGTGCCAGCGGTCAGTGCATTCCATCATTTGTAATCTTTGATGCAAAGCATATATCTCCAGATGAAATGAAGAAGAGTATTTGGCACGTTTACAGGTAGGTGGGATAAAGCATATAATATTGTTGTTGATCACTACTCACAGGTGTCCAATGAGGAGATACATCAGATAAGTATTAGAACAGCCGACCAGGGAGATGACCAATCAGGAGAATGGATTGTGCAGCGTCGAGGACGTGTAACTGCTTCTTCTTTTGGGGAAATCACCAAGCAAAGTGTGGATTATATTCCACTAGTAATTAGACTTTTATACTCTAAATCACGCACAACAAAAGCCATGAAGTATGGCCATGACAATGAGCCAAGAGCTCGAGACTTGTACTTGGAATATCTTCAGAAGCATCACCACAACGATGCAACTGTACAAAGGACAGGTTTTCACATAGATTTTCAGGTATTTACATACGTACATAGCAACTATCGCCCCATAAGAATGTATTGTTTCTCCATACAAATAGCTGCCCCAGTTCTTATAAGGTTCCACCTATACTGCTATGAACAACAAAGTGACTGAGATGAGGGTGTTCCTCTACTGTTAGAGGGTCGGAGCAGGAGTCATTAGGGTTCAGCCCCTTTGAGCTGGTCTATGGAAGAGAGGTCCGTGGACTTTTGAAGTTACTAAAGGAGCGCTGATTAGTGGAGGAAGAATCTGAAAATCTTTTGGACAAAGTTTCTGAGTTGCGTTACCGATTGACAAAAGCAAGGGAAATTGCTAGAAGGAACTTGAAAGATGCCCAAGGGACAATGAAGAGCTGGTATGACAGACGTGCGAAAAGTCGATCCTTTGATGTGGGGGATGAAATCCTTGTCCTACTGCCTATCCTACATAACTCTCTCCAGGCTAAATTTAGTGGACCATATACTGTACACAAGAAGTTGAACGATGTAGATTATATCATTGATACACCTGGCTGCCGTAAGCAACAACGCCTTTGTCATACCAACACGATAAAATTGTACCAGAGAAGAAGTTATAATAATACCATTTCTAAATTATGTGCTGTCATTGCAACAACTCTTGTAGAGGGAGAGAGAGATAGAGCTGAGAATGGGCCTAAGCTTTCGAACTCCGAGATATTGAAGAATCTTGGAACCAAACTGAATCACCTCACAACTGAGGAGAAGGCAGAAATGGAACAACTTTTGAAAGAGTTCAAGCAAGTATTCAGTGATGTCCCTAAATGCACTACATGTGTTTGTCATGATGTTAAGGTGGGAGAGGCAAACCCAATTAAACAACATCCATATCAAATCAACCCAATCAAGCTGGAACAGATAAGGAAAGAGATTGATTATATGTTAAAGTATAATATCATTGAGCCAAGTGATAGCAGCTGGAGCAGTCCCTGTGTGCTGGTCCCTAAATTGGATGGGACACTCCATTTCTGTACTGATTTTCGCAAACTGAATGCACTCTCCCAGACTGACTCCTACCCCTGCCGCGAATTGAGGATTGTATAGACCGTATTGGGAGCTCGAAGTATGTGACCAAGATGGATCTCTTGAAAGGATATTGGCAGGTTCCCCTGACCAATAGGGCCAAGCAGCTCTCTGCCTTTGTAACACCAGATGGCTTGTATCAATATCGAGTCATGCCGTTTGGCCTGAAGAATGCCCCAGCCACCTTCCAAAGAATGATCAATCAATTGTTAGGGAGGATGGAAGGTTGCGAGGCCTACATTGATGATGTTGTTGTCTACAGCGACTGCTGGGAAGACCATTTAATCCGTCTACGCAGGGTGTTGACTAAGTTTGCTGAGGTGAATCTCACCGTTAACTTGGCTAAGAGTGAATTTGGACATGCGCAAGTCACCTTTCTGGGTCATGTGGTTGGCAATGGCCGGGTGAAGCCACGCGGTGCCAAGATGCAATCAATCATTGAATATCCTCCACCATCAAATAAGCGAGAGCTCCTGAGATTCCTGGACATGGCGGGCTATTATCGCAGATTTTGGAAGAATTTTTTGGTTATCACAGCCCCTTTGACGAATCTGCTGAAGAAGGACCAGGAATATGTGTGGTCTCAAAGTTGTCAGGAGGCATTTGAGAAAGTGAAGTCTGTTCTTTTGTCAACTCCAGTGGTGATGGCTCCACACTTTCAGAGGCAGTACATATATTATACACAAATATATGCGTTTAAATGTTTTGAATAAAAGGTAGATGTGCGTTGTGGAATATCAGTGAAAGAGAAGAGGTTGCATACTTAAAGGTGTTCCAAATGCTAGCAAACTGGCGACTATGAGTCCTTCCTATAAGAACGTAGGGATAAAGTTGGGTTAACAGCGACAGCGCATACCTTTGAATAAAAAGCGCAACGACAATTGTTAGATTAATGGCGACCAGAAAATCTTTATATGAAAAGGTAAGTGATGATGGGTGGCTTAACAGCGACTACAACTGCTTTACATAAAAAAGCAAGCGATATCAGGTAGTAAAACGATGATATAAGAAAATGTTTTAATGAAAAGGACTCACCATAGGGAGTTTAGTAGCGACGACTAATCCTTTGCCACAAAAGCACCACTGTAGCAGTGAGGTTCACAGCAATCCAATTGAAACCTTTTCATGAAAACATATGTTGTACTCACAACGTATCAGCAACAACGAAACGTTTTCAACAAAAGAACAGTGAATCAGCTCCAGAATAACGCGCATGCAGAGAAGCGCACAATTGTCTTGTGTGATCACGCGACTTTCGATTTTTTTAGCGGGGGAGAACACGTGTGTTTGTATTAAGGTGAGTGTGACTCATGTTTATGTGGCATGAGAGTTTAACTACTGTTATAGGGTAAGTATGTGGTTTTAATCCATTGGGTAAGTATGTGCATGATTATTATAATGTATGTTCCTTTGATCTACCAACACTTCAGTAGATATTGCTTAAACTTATTCAGATAGGTTATATAGCTACATAGCTATAGCCATAACATGTTACATCAAATTAAATTGTGTCATCATGTATACTTTAAGAAACATAGCTAGCTAGCTAACTGCATGGTTATATTTTAATGTAGGCATTGCTTGCCTAAATGGAGCCCACCGAAGAAACGTCCCAGAAGAATTACTTCTCTAGTGCCACCATCAATAAAAGAATTTCAGTGGGAGAATCCTTACAATAAAGAAGGGAAAGTGAAAATTTTTTCAGATGAACTTAGAGATGGTGCTAGTAGCAGGGTGTTTTTAGGTGAGATGAATGGTAAACGAGTTGCCATTAAGCATCTCAGAGGTTATGCTCCACAGCACGCAGCTACTCTGGTCAAAGTTTATGAACAGTTCTTCCACTTAGATCATCCTAAGGTAGTTGCTATACATGGTGTATGCTCTAAATCTGGATTTGTCATCCTTGAGCTGTGTGAAAAAATTATTGGAGACCAAACGATTCACACTCTTCAAGATTTGATGAATATGTACCAAAATGAATTACCGCTGGATGTAAAGGTAGCAGCTTTAGCTGATATAGCAGAAGGGATTCAATACTTGCATAAAAGTGGTATCATTCATGGTGACATCAAGCCATCAAATGTTCTGATAAGTGAAGATGGCGATAATGATTTTGTTTTTAAGGTCACCGATTATGCTTGTGCTAAAGTTACTGTGCAACAGTCTTCTCGTTCAACCACTTTGAAGCAACTTATGACACCTGGATACATGGCACCAGAATTATTACCATCTGAAAATCTTTCTTTGCTTGCATTGCCACCAAACAAAGCCACTGATATATACGCTTTTGCAATAATGGCTTATGAAGTTGTATTTGCCAAGCAAGCTTGGCCAAATGTTTCCATGGCCTTGATGGCTAGTGTAAAACAAGGATTAAGACCAGAAATTCCAGCAGAATCAGATGATACATTATCCAATTTAATTAGAGAATGTTGGCTACAAGATTCAGAATTACGACCCAATGCAGCAACTGTGTTCCAGATATTGGATGCCTACCTCAATGAACTACAGAATGAACAGGAGGTATCACCCATTGCTGAGATTCAAGATTACAATGAATTTCAGGTGACGGATACCAGTTCTGCTGTTGAATTGGATAGTTCAGAAGATGAGAGACAATCATGCACTAATTCTACTGATTTGCAGGATACAGAATTATCACTTACTGATGAAGATAATATTACTGTGGGTAGGCAACAAGATCAAAATGTAAGTGATCCACCATTCTGTGCGGGTTCAAGTATTTCATCTAATGATCATGACTTTCAAATGGCCACAAAAGAAGTCACTCCCCTTAATAGCCAACTAAATAAAATGAAAGGAATTTTGAAAATAGCAAATTTCAAACAATTTCAATTAGAGGCAATTGAATTGTTGCAGACAGGTAAGGATGTAGTAATTGTACAACCAACTGGTTCTGGAAAATCACTGTGCTACACTGTGCCAGCCTTACTCAATCCTGGAAAAATCACCTTAGTCATAGAACCAGTTGTAGCCATAATAACCAACCAAGTTCTTAGTTTACGAGCTAAAGGAATAGATGCTGTAGCATTAGGAAGGGCTGCAGGTATCAATAAACTGCCAAACTTTCGAAGGGTTTTTAAGAGCTCTGATGATGTCCCAGCTCTAGCATTCTGCACACCTGAGTACCTATTTGGTACTCCACCTGACGGCAGTTACTCAGGGTCAGTAGGTCAATTCGATGTATTGAAGTCCTGTAAGAATGTCAATCTTGTTGTAATTGATGAGGCACACAAGATATTTGACAGAATGCCCTCCTTTAGGCCTGCTTTTGACAGTCTGAAGAAACTTCAGCAACTGTCATGTACATTGGGAGCCATGTCAGCTACCTTAACAAGTAAACAAATTAAAGTTTTAAAACATGATTTCTTGCATGGGGCTAAATGCTTTGTGCTAACAGAAGGAGTTCACCGAGATAACTTAGTGTTACAACTTAGAAGATACAAGAGGCAAAAGCAGTTAACATACGATACAGATGAAAATGTAAATGCAGATGAAGATGTAAATGATCATGAAGTTGACGATGATTCTACATGTAACGATGAAAGTTCATCCTCAGGTTTGCTGTCATCGTGGTCCAGAACTGTGCAAACAATTGAGAAATCTTTAAACGATCCATTAACCATTATGTATTTAGACTTTGTCAGGGATGTTGAACAAATTGTTAGTATTCTGCAAACAGACAAAATGAAAGTAGCCAAATACACTGGACAAATGACACTTGAAGACAGAACATCAGCAGAGACAAAATTCTCAAAAGGAGATGTACCTGTACTGGTTGCGACTGAAGCCTTTGAATTAGGAGTTGACAATCCAAAGGTGAAGCAAGTGATTCGGATTGGTGCTCCAAGAAACCTTGGAGTACTGCTACAAGAATTTGGTAGGGCTGGGAGAAAAGCAGGAATGGTTGCAAAAGGATTTCTATACTTCAATGAATATGTTGATGATAAGAGGTTGGGTTTATGGCTGAAATCTTCATTTGATTCCCGTACAAACGATGATGCTCATGAGGCTGTCAAGCTAGAAGTCCTATCAAGCTACACAAAAACCTGGCAATTTGTGTACTCTGCCTATCATGGGAAATGTCTAGCATGGGCTTTATCTTACTTCTACGGAGGAGCAGGAGATGCAGAACCACCAACTTGTTTTGTGTCTAACAGCCCCCTGTGTATGATTTGTGCAGTATCAGATTTAATTTGTGAAGAAACGGTGAACATTAAAGAGTATCTTTGCATTTTACTGCAAACAGTAAAGGATTTACGAGCAGCAGATATAAACAGTGTCACAAAAACACTGCTAATAGGAGTAATGATGCAAACCACAAGCAAGTATGTATGTGGTCACAAAGAAATAGTTGACAAAACCAATATACCCTGGGGATCTGGCCTAACTGTTAACAATATACAGATAACAAGTTCAGCATGGTGTAAAGTAATATACATTGCAGTACACTTATCACTGCTGACCCTTGAATTTACTTTTCGGCCTTTTGAAAGCCATTATGAAGTCCATCGTCATTTTTCACTTTCTTCAACTGGTGAAGAATTTCTGCTTTCACCCTCCGCCATAATGTCTGTGAATCCTCACTCTTCTATCATTGACCAGCTATTAGCATCTAAAGATACTTCTTTACAACCAAAGAGGAACAAGCAAAACCGTGCTGTACAGGTAAAACTGAGAATAGTTAAATTATTGGAAGAAAAGAAATGGCAACAATGCAACACTGATTTGTTAAAGTTTATTGGTTTCTTTGACAATAACATAACAGATGATGAGGTATGCCTGTATTTTCCAGATGTAAGAACACTATCATCTGCGACCTCGGATCCCCACCACCTGCTACAGTGCCTTCAGCTTAGTTGTACACAGGCCACAACTAAAGAACTTGAAGTGCACTTAGATGGCAGGAAAGAAACCTTTGTAACAAATAGATCCTACTGTGCAGGAGTAAAAGTTTGTAGTGGTGAAAAGTGCAACTATGCAGTGTCTAATAAGCAGAAAATAAACCGATGTAGAGAACATCCAAAATTGGCACTGTTACCAACAGGACCTTGTCCTTGCCATTTGGTGTACGTGTATCCTAAGGACACAAGTAATGATGGTAGACGTTGGTTTATAGCCCTAAATACTGAAACCAGTGGTAAGATGCATAATCATATGGCACCTTCCGAGTGGAAAATCTCACCAAAGGTATTATCCGATATTTCTAATGTTGTATCCAAAAACACTACATTAACTCCCAAAGATGTACAGAAAGGCATTGGGATGGATTATAGACCAATGGAAGCATCACTTCCTACAGCAAACCTTGACAGAATGAGGGCGGTAGTTAAAAAGGCCAGAAGAGAGGTCGAAAAAATTGACAACGAAAAGGTAAACCCCTTTAAAGTTATTGCATCCTTTCCAGCTATCAAGCATAAAATAGATGAACAGCAAGGAAATATTCAGGACAGCACCTTGACTGAAGTCAATAAATTAATTGATACATATCAATTGGATGGGGATGATGCGCACAATTTTACCAGGGATCGAAGATTAGCATTTTTTCAAGCGCCCTTCCAAGCTTTTCATTGGTCTTGTGCAGAAGCTTTGTTTGTGGATGTGGATTATACTGGAAACCATTATTTCCAATATCTTCTCAATATAGTATGCTTTAACAACATTACTAAAAGATACATTGCATGTGGACGTGCTTTGATGAACCACCAGGACGGTTATTCCATTGGCAAAGCCCTTTCAATACTATCAAATCATGTAAAGAAATTTTATCCCTCATACAACATGACAACAGCACACAAGGAAATCCTTTTGGACTTTGATGAAGCCGAAGCTAATGGCTTTCGATTATCATTTGGCAATGATGTGAGCAACCTTTTCAGGGGTTGCTCAGTTCATTCTTTGAGGTCGGCTATGAGAGTAGGAAAGTTAGTCAATTTGTCTTCAAGTTCATTGGGCTACCAAATTTTTGTGGCAGTAGTCAAGCTTATTCCTGATAATCCATCTAGGGAAATTGTTAAACAAGCTTTTAATATTCTGGCAGGCTCAGAGCCATTCACTACATTGGCTGAAAAGCTACCACCACCCTTATGCAATTATACTATAGAAGAAGTAGAGGACACTAACTGGACCAGAACACAAACATGGATTGAATGGTGGACTCGTCCTCAGATCCTTAAGAAGCTATGTAAAGCATACAGTGCCCTGGATTCTGATGACTGGAATGAGCTTCCAGGAACTAACAACCCAGTCGAATCTATAAACCGACAGAGTACACCTGAGAATGTGAAATCAGTATCACTGAGACCACTTATTGAACATATATATTTAGAAGACCGACGACAGGCTACCCTACAAGTAGCAACCAATGCTGGAGTAACCATTTCATATGCTGTAAAGAAGCGTAGAAGAATAAGACGTCCTCCAAAGGCACCTGAAAAACGGTCAGCTTTGGGTATTCCTGTGGTGCCCACTGGCAAAAAAGCAATAGGACTATGACTGGCAATAGAATATTATGATGATGACAGTCAAACAGCAACCAAGTGGTACAAGGGAACGGTGATTGGGCATACGAGGAAAGGCTACTTGGTGACATTTGACGGCTGTGGTCCACAAGAAAATGAAACCATTAAATCCTTACAACAGGGGGTGGAGAAAGGTGAAATTAAACTGTTGTAGGCCACAAAACTAGCTATGTATCTACCAGTTTGATTTAGGCAATTTCATTATCTTACAGTATGTAAATCAATATCAATCATGATAATAATATTGCATGGTATACACTTACCTAGCGCTATGAGAGGTATTCCGTACATCCGTAGACCATTTGATTCAGCTAAAGTCAATAACCCTAAATACCCATACGCTTTGCATGAAAAAGAATTTGAAGTCGCCAGTATCCCTATAATCACGTGATCTTTGTGTATATCATCTTAGCAATGCACAAGAGTATCAGAAAGGTACAAGAAGTGTCAGTAATCTGACAAACTCTTATAACCTTTGTATGTAAAGGAAATCCATGTCGCCAGTATCCCTACTCACGTGAGCTTCTCATATAAAGCTATGCTATGTCGCCGTTATCCTGAATAGGTACAGACCTTGTACCTGTAAGGTACAAGAAGTGTCAGTAATCTGACAAACTCTTTTACCCTTTTTATGTAAAGGAAATCCATGTCGCCAGTATCCCTACTCACGTGAGCTTCTCATATAAAGAATCGCTTGTCGCTAGTATTCAGGCGATACACTATCTTTTCGTACAAAATCTTTCTTGTTAGGTTTGCTTGCCAGGCAACAAACTATACTTTATAAGAAAAGGACTTGATAGCGACAAAATATCCTTTTGTTTACAACGTTTAATTACGATATTTTTTCGGTTGTCTAAGTCCGAGTTTCTCCTCATGGTAGACGCCAGTGGTGTGGGTGCTGGCGCAGTGCTGATGCACTCTGATTCTGAGGCCTGGTTTGCTATTTCTCCCGCAAGTTCAACCCATCTCAAAGAAATTATTTGACCATTGAGAAGGAAGCTTTGGCATTAGTGCTGGCTCTACAGAACTTTGATGTATATTTGAACGCTACCAAGTACCCTATCGTGGTGTATACTGACCCCCTTTGGTCTTTATTAACAGAATGAGAAACCATAATCAGAGATTGTCAAGGTGGGGACACTACTCCAGGAGTACAATCTTGATATTCATCACATCCGAGGTAAGGAAAATGTCATAGCCGACGCATTGTCCAGAGTGGAGGAACTCCAAGCTGCATAAGAACTTGAACTTGTGCATGCACTAGCTATGGAACATACACTTTGTTTTTGTAAGTTACTTAACTATTATTAGGCTGATAGTTGTGTTTACGGCAACTCTCTGTTGTAGAGGGAGAGTGTCACGTGCCCAGGGTGATATTTAGAGTATCGAGCACGTGAGTTTTAGAGAGTGATTAGACATGTGATAAAAAAGCATAATTCAAGCGCGCAGCGGATCTCGAGTGATAGTCACCCTGTCAAGGAAACGTGGCCATAACAATACTGATATTTCGGTATTGAAAATTTTCTTCAATATCGATTATCATGGTGCTTAATATCATCCATTCACGGTAATATCATAATATTGCCCAACCCTAATCTCGATGCAGATTGTGATGCCCTAATCTACTAGACTGATACACTATAAACTCGATACCAAAAAACCCAACCTCCTGTTTTTACAAATTATCCACTATGGATACCACAAGTTGTACTAATTGATGCCATGTTTAGTTAACATCAGACCATTGCAAAAACAAAAACAATCAAAAATTATGCTTTCTTACTTTTCAATCAAAGACAACAATTCAATCCAAAATCATTTGAATACCACAGACAATACAACAAAAAATCTATCAGTCAACACCAACATTGTGCATTTACTCCAACCACTACCATACTACCAAGATAGCAGGAATATTTAGATTGTAGAGAGTGTAAACGTTCAATCGTAGAATCAATAGGGCTTTTTTTACTATGAGAAGGGAGAGTATTACTTAGAGATAGACATATCTGGTTGTTTATCAGGAAACAGTGAGGATGATGCATGGATTATATCTGCCAATGAAATAGTTCCTGACCAAATAACACTGTACTATTCAAATGCAGAAGAAGCCGATAATAGAATATGGAGGCACATTCCCAAGAGAAAACATAGTTTGTATTAGTAATCTAGGACAGGGGTAGTGATCAAAGCAACGGCCAATGGCATCATCCCTGGAGAAGAATCAACTCTTGAGTTCTGAATGAATGCACAAAAGATCAAACTAAGTCATGGGCTACTAGGATATTAACTTATTCCCCTGACACTGACACATACCATATCGGTCTAGGATTACTAAATGGGTCCTCCAAAGAATACATAATACAGATAAATGTCATCCATTCAAATGAAAGGAAATACTCATGCTTAAATAATTTGCAAACAGCCCTCCTAAATGATCCCGATTTAGGCACTCTACCTAGAAGTAACGTTTCTGAAATTATACAAGTTTTGTTTATTTCTACTGGGTTCTTTTTTTAAATCACTGGAAAGGTAACACTACTGAATAACTTTTGCCAGTACACAGATTTTATAGGTTGCCTAGACCACACAACAAAGATGAAAGATTTTTATCATTTGTAAAACACATTTAGCAGCTTTATCTCACAGTATGAACACGAAACGCCTATATATAACTCTCTAGATGAATCCCTTGGACCAACTGTCAAACATGAAATGTGGCTTTGAGAAATTCAAACAATAGTGAACAATCGGATTAGAGGAGAAAGTTCTATCATTTACCTCTTTATGGCAGCATTGGTTGCGAACATCAGTGTTGGATAGCACAACTGTGGAGAAACTCCATACTTCCTGATGTATATACATCACTTCCTTCTCCACATCATAGTGGCTGGGTATGTCAATCTGATGGTACCTACAAAATCGATTGGGAAGATACTCAAGTACAGGCAAATATACAAAGTACAATAGACTTTCCACTAAAAGGGTGCAGCTGCAAAAAGGAATGCAAACTTGTATTTGTAGATGTTGTAAGAAGGAAAGCTTTTGTAGCCCAGGTGCCAAGTATGTACAAATTTACAAAATTACAATGATGTAGATGATAGCAGCAGTACTGAAGGGAGTGAAGTGATTTTGGAGATTCTGATGATGATACCATGCCTGCAGAAGTTATCACTGATGAATTTAACTTTGAAGTTACTAATCCTATATAACAATTATATATTATTCATCTAAAAAGGTACGCATGTATTCATTAAACTAAAAAAGAAAATCCGTATGGTATAATGTGGAAGAATGTGGTACAAACTCATATTAAAGGATGAAAGAACTTTATTTCCTCTATAGATATAGGAATACAACTTTATTACACGACAGGTTGTGTTCTGCTTACCGTTGTTCCACAGGGATGTGAAAAGCATGTAAGAAATTTTCCTGATCTTCTACAGTACAATTGTTGATCACGCAATGTACTATCACATGACATAAACTTCAGACACTTTAATCTTGCATTTCTTATCCCAAATCATCTGTAAATTGTCCCTAAAATGCCTGAAATTTACCACGAGGTCACAATGCCATTATTAATTAACGTGGGTGGAAGCCACTTCACAGAAAAGAGCTGAGGATAGCAAGCCTCTGGCAACAAATTCAAGAAAGAAACAGAGTTAGGCAGCACACAGACTGCTTTTCATTGTATGCAAATGCAATAAAACTTGTTTCACCTATACATGTGCTGAATCCCAACTTGAACTCCCTAGATATGAAGGATGTCTAGACCATCAACACCTCCTCACCTTTCAATCGGAAGAGAAAACCTACAGTACATGTTTCAATGCCTACCCTTTGGTCTCTCAGCAGCAACCCAGAGTGTTTAAGAAACCGAAGCCAGTGGTGGACTAGCTTTCCAAGCCAGAAACAGTATGCATGCTTTATATTTTAAGCTAAAATAAGAGAGCTATATGAGACCTACACCATTTTGAAGCTTATGCAGAGTACTATCCAAATATTTAATCTACCCCATTCAACCCCATCAGAGCCGATTTTTGTATTGTAACCTATGGGCTCACATGAAATATTTTAAAAATATGCAACGTGCATGTGTGCATGTCCACCCTTCCCACAAACTAGTGGCTTCTGCTTTATTTCTGAAAGTGTTATCGAATTACACATTTCATGCAATATCTCAATACTGTTGATTGTATGTAGACTGTTGCCTACATTGATTGCGAAAGCTGCATTTGACTGTTGTGGCACTCACTCTTAGTTTGGTTGTTTTTGATATTAAGTTTTCTTAGGCTATGTCGGTATATTTTAAGTGTTATTGCTTTTATATTATGTTACTTTTGTATATTTAGGATTCCACTCCTTCAGACTCGTGTTCAGACTTGCCTCCCAAAAGCCCAGACCTGCCAATGATGAACGTTACAATAGAGTATCACAGTAAGCTTATTATAAGGGTTACATAGAGTTAAGGTAAAGTTAGATAGTACTGAGTAGTTTTCCACTTACATAGATTTTTGTAGCAATATCACTTTTGACTTATGTAATACTATCCTAATAATGTGTCTCTTGTTTATTCCACAAAGGACTGTACCAAATCAATGCTTCTTATGTGTGTAACAAGCAATGGCTCCTGGTTGTGTTCACCTATCTAAGCCTTCTTTGTACATAAAACTGCTTTTTCTTTTATCCAAATGTCACCCTAGGGATATAGTGCTTGTGATAGTTCCATCATTGCAGTACCTAACAATGCAGCCATTAGCTATATCACTTCATATTTCATCTTAGTAGCTAAATTGCTGAATTCATTAGCTCATACACTACATTATTCAGTGATTATTATAAGAATCTTTATAGCATCAAGATTTTAAGTCAGTCAGATGGCCAATTACATAAACCCAGCAATAAGGTTTGATGACCATGCCAGCTCATGGAATGAGAATACGTATGTTTAGCTATCGTTTATTCTATTGTCTAAAAAACTATAACATTGTCCCCAAGATATGCAGCTAAAGATGTATTTGAAAGATGACTCAAAACACTATTTGCTCCACGGTTCCCCAGATATACTGGTAAAGAAAAGTGTTTTGGTGGTTGCAGATATACTACTGACGATATTGTAAAATGATACATTAGTGTCAGCATCTACATTACATTATTATGCATCTACATGTTCTTCAAATGGTGACTACATTATGAAAACAGTGAGTCCGTAACTGGCAATTATATCAAATGGGCTAGAAATTTAATACAAAATACAAAACTTGTTGATACAATAGTCTAAGAGTATTTCTAATAGCTGATCTAAATTTCCGACTTCCAGGGAGTTTAGCTACTACCAGTACATAATGGCAGGGAGAAACAGTACTTATGCAAAATACTTTGGTTAGAAAGAATAGGATGATATTGGATGCATTAAATATCAAGAGCTTTAGATTGGGTAAGTAGTTATATAATGGTATACGCACCTAATGCATTCTCATTATCCGTACTGCATAGGTTTAAAACTGACTGAAAGAATATCATCTAAAAGAATGTAACATGTGCTGCACATGATTACATCATTTTAATTTTTACAGAGCTTTCAAAGAACAATGCAAATTTGGTAGTGGAAGGCTCATTTCAATAAGGAGGCCAGCCAGTCACAATCAATGGAGGCACCACAACCTTACTAGAAGATCAGTGTCAACAGCTGAAGTGGGCTGAGAAGGCAAGATCAATACTATCTCTTGCTAAGGTGCTGTTGAACAAGAACATTGTAGAAATGACACAAAGGACCTCCCTGGAAAGCCTATGCAGGAATGATTTGAGCAGTTGGACACAGTTGGAGCCACACAGATTTTTAAATGGAAAGTGATCTTATACTTGCATCCAATTTTGCAACTTTGAGGAGGTGTAATTTTGCATATGGTTAAGTTAATACGTCAATCTTTGCAGTTCAATGATAGGAAAAGCTTTCCTCAAAATTTCAGAACTGTGGCTTGATCATAGCTGAGGTTGCATCCCTGTAAAGTCATGTTGGTGAGGCAGTCTTGGGGAGCCATACCAAGTGTTGACGTCTCCCATTCCAATATATCTGAAATTGACTACTCTTGCAATTGTAAGACTGTACTTCTCTAGTAGTTCTAGAGGCACAGGATACTGTGGCATACCACAACTTGTAACTGTCTAGCTTGGTGAGTATTCTACCTAGCCTGTTTTGATCCATTCTTTCCTGTATGTAAAGAAATTAGTAACCCTTTTACCATCAAATCTTTCAACGTGCATGCCTCAAAATGCCAAAAGTGTTACAATTACACAGTTAGTCAACTATGATGGTCTGTAAAGTGTAAACAAGCTTTATCTATACTATTAACAAGCTTTTTATATCATATAAAACACAGATACCTAAAAGATTTATCTGCCACTGAGCATAGTACCATCAATTGGTGAAACAGATAATAGCTCAGAAGAATCATTTGGAGCAAAACCAGTGCAGAAGCAAAAAAGCTGATGTAAACATTACACAAATGAACCAGGTTGTAGGACACGCTGTTGTCACGTCCTTTATACATAAGTACAGACATAAGGCGCTGAGCTTGTCCTGTGAAACTGGTGAGTTTGTAGCTTTTTACGATTACATTGATGATATTCTTCTACATCTACTGCCAATTAAATGGAACAACTATTCTGAATTGTGTACATTTGATGAGGGTGGAAACACTCTTTTATGGTTGATAGTTCACCACAGACTTTACCTGAGTAACAATACAATTGAAGATTATAACCCTACGCTGTTAAATACTTTTATTTTTCAGAATGTGCTGAGGATATTTCATAGTTTGATATACAAAATTGGCCTAATTTATTCCTCTACTACGTATTCCTAGATATCTTCCCAGAAGTATATAAACATCACAATTGTTGTTTGTGCATGAATACAGACATGTCAAATACTAAATTTCTTAGCTAATGTAACAGCCTTCATGAAACTCTCACAGAAATGACAAACCCACTAAACTGGTATGGATATATTAAATCTTAACATGCTTTGTGAAGATGAAATGCGGATATGTACACAAGGCATTACGTCTGATACATTCCTGTATACTGATATGTAAACTATTAACAGTATTTTGTGAGTCACTTGACAATTTAAGATTACATTGGTACACCATTCCATTCTCAACAGTATAAATAACTGTGATGTATCAGTTGGTTCTTATAATGTAGCATTCCATATGTCAGAACTTACAGAATCATTTCCTTGTATAACAGATACAGAAGTGTGGAATACAATGGATACTTTACAATGATGGACTGATGGTGTCATTCACAAAGTTGTATGAACACACAGCATCATGTTTGCATCAACAGTGATATTATTACATACCGTATAGCGGGTAAATTTGGTGGCATCTTAATTTGGCGTTTCGCCAATTCTCAGCGTTTGGCGGATTTTAATTTGGTGAAAGCCTAAAATCAGCCATTGCTTCATAACAAATGTTGAGCAATCGGTGGAATTAAATTTGGCGGTTTCGCTAACATCCACCAAATTTAATTCCACGTCAAATTTTCCCGCTATACGGTATATCACAGAGAAAATTAAGATGATATTTTTGATAATTGTTGCCACAACATACTGCCATAAACAGGCTAGTTGATTGTGGAGTTGTCACTGAATACTGTGGGTCAGCAGGTCAGTATATTGTAATTTTAAATACTAAAGTTTAATTCCACCATGTCATACATGACTTGAATGCTGGAAGTACGTAAGTAAGAACATGAGATTTGTAGCTGCTGTAAAAGTACTCGTATTCAGAATAACTGAATATATGATGAACATTTAATTTGACATCTTGGCTTTAGATCATCACTTTAAACATTATTCTTTCATATATGCATGTTAATTTTAGACTTAAAATCTGTTTCTAGGCTGAAGCCACTAAGATAGCATTTAGCTCTGTATAAACATCTTTGCAATCGATGAAATCGCATTGTTCTAAACTGTCCTAATAAGTTTACCAAATACATACAAACTTACCAAATATAATTATAAAGCTAAGTAGAAACATTTAACATGCTAGATATCATAATGTAGAAAGTGTGCGCTGGGCCAGGCCTTTTCAGTCGCGAGTACACTCGAGCAAAATGTCATGCTTGAATTCACATGTCAAGTGTACGCACTCAAACTCACGATGTTGCATTAAATCGGTACTGCATTATATAATATTGAGATATTTGTTTTTAGATTATGAAAAATGCAATATCGTTTAACAGTACATCAGTGATGAATTAAATTCTGATATTCTGTGTTAAATTTATTGATATTATTCAGCAGCTGTTTATCAGATCACAGAATATGTATGCTATGTAATTAGAAAATTTCTTTAAGGTTGAATGACAAATTCTTTGACAAAACTATACGTATGTACGTAACTCTTCTGTAAGCATTTCGTGTTCCAGCAGATATCATGTGAACTCAAAACAATGTTCTTTATCTACATTCATCTGTTAACACTCACGAAACATCCACTTCAAGGGAAGATTGCAACAATCTGGATGACACCTGACATTTCAGATCAATGTGGCTGAACATGTCCAACTACTTCTCTAATCAAATTTACAGGATATCCAGCTGAATTCAATGACAGTATGGTTCTTGTCTGATCTTTTTGAAGTATAATCTCCACTGCACTTACATGAATGTATTCTTATTGGCCACATTTTAAAGTCTTGTGTGTACTGTCAAGTATTTCACAAAATACTGTACAAGTGTTATTTAATTGACATTGCTGTATCAGTTAGTTGCAATACATTGTGTACATTTTAACTACTAAAATGACTCATACTGACTAAGTTTTATTAATGCTTATTAACAACTAGAGTTTAAAAAAATATTGAATTCAAAAAGTGAGTAGGGATTACAATAAAAAGTACGAAAACAAGTAGCTAGCAAAATATAGCTATCACTCACCACAGTATACTGCATACATGTATTTGCTCAAGTATAGAATTTCAGCTGAGTAGAGCTGGTAGCTACATTATACACATGCACAAATTAAACACATTCCTAGCACCTCTACAAGATTTAATCCCTACTTTGGCTGCATGAAGTATTATGTTGAATTGTGGCTGCCAAAGTATGCATGGTTTAATCTTGCACAGAAGAGAATGTGTTCAATCTGTGCATGTTCATAGCTACCCAGCTACTATTCTATATTTGAGAAAATACATTGCATGTATACAATGCTGGACTCTTTGGGAGATAGCTAATACATGCATGACACCTAAATTCAGCTTCTACTACACCAAGTTCAGAGTAGCCTTTGTTCCCATACTTGACTATTCCATAGTTCAAATATGATCGACAATGCGATTTCACTTTGAGGAAGGGGAAAGGTCACTAGTTAGGTAATAAGATAAAGGACAGGGTTGTTAAGTTTTTCCAATGGTTGAAGACACCTTAAACTTGTTTTAGAGGTATGTATTAACAACCAGCAAATATATTGACATGATCCGAGGTTGTTATAAGATCCGGGCAAAAACCTGTTCATAAAGTGTAAAACTAAGGCAAAATTCTCCATAGTGTTGCACAATCATAATTGTAGAAAGGTAACATCACCATGACAATTATGATGAACACATGACGATTGCTCTCATAATCTCATATACTGCTTTACCCCTAATGAGTTGTAGTTCATTTTCAGTGCCAAATCAGCCAACTGATTATAATTTTCCCAGGTAAGAGTTTGAAAAGAGCAAGATTACTTACAGATTATTTCAGGAACAGTAGTTTAAGTAGTGGAAATGGCTACACTACGATAATGTAGCTTATTGTCACTACTGTGTGAGTGCTATCTTGAATCATGTGCATTTCCATTTACTAAAGGGAAATGCACATGATTCATCTTTTCTTTCTAGTTTCTCTAACTGGAAAAGTGCCACTAGATGTTTACACAAGCATCATGAAGTCACAGTCACTCACAAAGCTATATAAAAACTATTTATACAGACAAGCCACATTTGATAACTACTTAGCTATGACCAGCCGTACCGGTTGAATTTTGCTTCCTATGACCCTATATAACTTGTTTATTAGAATCACATCATGGAGATGATTCTAGTGATGGAGTGATGAATGTATTACAAGATACAACCCATGTGGAGCTGAAACAGATGATGGTATACCAGGTAAGCCAGCATTTCAGGATGACTGACTGTAAAGAAGTAGCTGAGAAAGGCGTACAGGTAGATGATAGTGAGTTAAATGAACTAAGCTTACAATGTGATGACAACAAAGTAAATTTTTACACTGGACTACCAAACTACGCTACTCTGAAGCTTGTGTTTGAATTGATCATTTTCATTATTCTTTGTATGTAGAAGTTGTGTATAGCTAGTCAATGTATTTTGTATGGTTCCTATTGGGTTTTCTCACCTCAGGGGTTGAACAAAACAGAGATGTACTAACAGAATTTCAAGAAGTATATATGGTTTTGATCACATCACGGCTTAATTTAGAAGAGAAAGATCTGGCTTACAGATTTGGATACAGTATCCAGGAAGTGGATAGCCACCATGGCTGAAAGGCTTTGGCCATTAATTCACTGGCCAGACAGAGCTGAACTTAGAGAAACCATCCCTTTAGTTTTTCGACAATTCTTTCCTAAATGTGTCTGTATATTAGAATGTACAGAAGTTTTCTTAGAAAGACCCAGTGACCTGATAACAAGGGCTCAGGCATGGAGCAACTACAAACAACATAACATTGTTAAATTTTGATAGCAATTGCTCCACAGGGTAGCATATCTTTCATATCAAAAGCCTGGGGTGGATGTGCTTCTGATAAACTCATAACTGAACATTGTGGTATATTGGAAAAGCTTTTACCAGGTGATTTGGTTCTGGCTGATCGAGGGTTCACTATACAAGACAGTATGGGTTTGTATTGTGCTGAAGTCAAAACACCAACGTTTACAAAAGGGAAGAAGCAAGTAAGCCGTCATGAAGTAGATCGGTCCAGAGAGATTTCACATGTCCAAATACGTGTGGAATGGGTGATAGGCCTGCTAAAGAAAAAGTATACAATACTACAAGGGAAAATTCCAATATGGACAGTGCTGTCTCGCCATCAGTGATCTTGCTAAACATCAAATATTCCAAGACCAATCACAGGGCAGGGTAGGGGTTCGTGTGAGCTATGCTCAAAGATGGCACAGCTAGCACAATCGATAATATAGTAACTACTTGTTCTGCAATATGTAATCTAATGTCCTTATGTTATGCATTATGTACGTACTTCACAATATTCAGTTGAGCTTGAATCTGGTAGAAGTATGCATCAGTTTTCTTCAAATGAACATCTTCATCCAGATATGTCTGGATTTCAACAGCATTTTCAGGTGACTCAGTCTTAACACAATATGAACACTTAACTTCTAGTGTCCCCAATCCACAACAGTCACATGACACAAAGCTATCTGGTGATGCACCCAAATGAGGATAAGAGGGGTTGATGACTAGACTACTATCCTGCGTTTTGAAGTTCTGGTGCTGAGGTGACACAGTATCTACATATTGAGTTATCGCCACCATCTCATGATCACAACCCCAACTGAAATTTAGCAAAAGTTAGTCAAATGTAGCTACATGTGATTGGTAAACGTACCATACAGCCTTATTTTTAAACTTTACTGACGACTCTGGGTAGTAGTGTTGTTTTAGTATCACTGTAACTAAAACTAAAATACTTTTAGTAGACAGTTTTTTATTTTAGTAAACCAAGAGTTAATAATGTGGAGAGAGAGTGTCTAGCGCTATATAGGGTTGTAAAAAATGATTGCGTGAATTCCAAGGGATTTCCATCCACACAACTCAGTAATTTTCTGCATATTCGATGGGTGACGATTACTGTGACCAACACTTTATTCTAGTCCTGCAGTGATGCCATAAGAGCGTGTTCTCGTGATATTATCGTTTTTCGAGCTATCTTCAGTTGATCAAGAGTTGATAGAGCAAGTAAGAGAAATGGCAGGTTACGGAACGCCACATCGTCAGCCCGAACAACACTCGATGTCGAGACTTTTAGAGTTATTTTCTAAGTCTCAAGATATGATCTATGGAGATAACCATCTGGATAGAGCGAGTGAAACGCTAGATGGAACGGCGGACCATGAAACTCCTTCT
This sequence comes from Spongia lamella, assembly GCA_963930835.1. Classification (NCBI taxonomy): domain Eukaryota; kingdom Metazoa; phylum Porifera; class Demospongiae; order Dictyoceratida; family Spongiidae; genus Spongia; species Spongia lamella. Next base: position 6,748,401 of record OZ005748.1, on the reverse strand, counting down.
TACCCGTCAAGACACCCCTCAGCGTCGAGACTCTTTGACTCGTTTTCGACGTCCGGACCCGTGTCTCAAGATACAGACTTGCTAGCTGATTCAGAGCCAATGGAGACCCAGCCAAGTTTGTTATTGTGCTCTGACTCATTCCCAAACTGGTGAGCTTCAAGTAGAATGTATATGCTTAAATGAAGAACAGCATTTTCCTGAATTAGCTTTTGTACTAGGGTACACTGGAGATACTAAAGAGCCAACAGGAAGTTCACCAACATTCACCTTTTGGGTATACTTCAAGAATACACTTGATAATCAAAGGAAATGAATATACGGTGAACATGTTAGGTAATCACTTTCAGTCTGGTTCACTGTAAAGTGAAGCAGATGTACATGAATTATGTAACATGTTTTCAAATCAGTCATGCACCATTTAAATTCTGTCCTGGAATTAATTGGGAGCAGTACAAAGATTACCATAATGTCATTTGGTACCATTTAAAATCAGTGAGGTTTTCAACAGCTCCCTTTAAACGAGTTGACTCTGTGAACTGTAAGCTGTGGTATAAACTACCAGTCAATGCTCCTCTGACAGACAGGTTCACAAAGGAAGTGATGTGCTCTGCTTGCAAACGTCTGAAGATAGATCTTGATTGGCAAAGGAAATGCACTCTTTCTGAAAGTCCATCCCGAAAGATGAAAAGACAGGTCCCATCATCAAGGACAAAATTAACTTATATGTCACCTGCAAGTCAATCTAAAAGGAAGCAAAACTCATTGATGGAAAGAAACAATGACAAGATAAAGCTTACCAAGTTTGAAAAACTGAGATAACATTAGCTGAAGAACAACATGTATGGTTAATGAATATCCAGCTACAATTTTTTAGCAACTGGAAAGTGTAGCAAAAAATGGAGCATGATCACAATAAGAATTGGTAAGTGACTGAAGAAAAGGTTTGTAAATCTACATGTCCTTCATCTGAACATAAAGAATTTTGCGGAAATAAAATGGAAGACTTCATACCTCTTGTTTTCGCTGTCTATATTGATGGACAAGGCAGTAAACAGTAGGAAATACTGGGATACATTGATGATAAAGCTGTTCTGCTGAAAGATTGGTAAGGTTGGACGTTTTATAATGGCATGAGAATTTGTAGAGGAAATTCTCTACGTATAACAGTTAAAGCATTGCCTTGCTAGTGCTATATGAAAAATAAAGCACTCAGCACTTGGCCTCAATGCTAATATAGCACTCGGCTTCGCCTCATGCTATATTAGCCATCTTGGCCTCGTGCTTTATTTTTCATATAGCACTCGCGGCAATGCTTTAACCTTTACATATAGCATTGGCTGTCTATACTAGGAGTCCTGCTGCATATGAAGTCTTAAAAAGCTTTGGGATACTACAGCTTCCATCAAGATCTACACTTCAGTCGTACACTGGGGCATTTTTACATGATCCAGGTGCATATAACTATTGTATTGCTGGTCAGGTCTCCCAGTACATTTTATTTAAAGCCGAATGTGAAAAGCAAGGTATAAACTAACTAGATTTACTGTATATTTAGGTAAGCACAAGCCACAGGGAGATGGCGTCTTAATTTTTGACGAGGTCAAGGTGGCCTGTCAGCTGATATGGAGTTCTAGAAGTCAGACACTGTCAGGATTGGCCATGACCAGCTAGGACCTTTCATCCTTGAATGATGTTTACCGTATCTTAGAACAGCTAGACTCTCCCCAAGCAGACATCATACATTTTGCAATCTTTGTGGTGAGATTTAACTAGCAATTATGACATTGTAGGCCCATATTTCACATGCTCAGAATCTGTAGATGGAAAATTTATTTATGCATGCATGCATATTTGAAACTCTGAGATTATTTCAAGCTCATGGACTGAAAACAAGTTTACTTGTATGCGATGGCTGTCCTGCTAATCTTACAACGATTAAAACTAGCCATGGGTTTTCTGGAGCCTATTCAGTGTTACCTGCAGACAGCACAGGGGATCGGTATGCAATTAAACCTTGGTTTGTTAACCCATATAACCCACCAAACCTCATCTACTGGATGATATGTCCCACACATCAGGTATGGTATTTTATTGTTCACAGTAATTGATCATGTTTTTTACCAGCTGAAGAACATGATTAATGCTCTTTTTTCCTCCAAGAGTGGTGGCACAAAACTTTTCAAACGAGGCAAAGAACATTGTAATTTTGGGTGGGACACCATTATTCACATGTATCAGCATGAAGTTGGCAGGGCTAAACTGCAACAAACCAGGATGGTGCCTCGTTTGAAAGAGGTGCACTGCATTAAAGACGCGTGGACAAAGCTGAATGTCTCACCTGCGAAGATTATGCAGGTACACACAAAATAATTTCAACTAGCTATTTGTAAAGTCATTTTTATAGCAAGATCAAGTACTGGGTGAATTGTATTGGTATATTCACCAAGATCCGCCACCAGCAGATGCTGCTACCACAGAGGAGACATTGCAGTACTTGCAAATTTCAATAGACAAGGCATTTCTTGTAGCACTAGAACACCTTCTTATTTCTTTATATCTGTGCTTTAGCATGGTACAAATGGCCGCACCACCGAAACGATAGTAAACATTGTCACCGTCAACATTGCTAACTGGCTCTTCTGTTGATTTGTCGTTGGCCATGGGCAATTCATTTTGATATATAGCCACTTGATCAAGGAGATAAAAATATGCTCTAGGAGATATATTGTCATCATAATGGGGTTGCTTGTTGGAACTGGGGTTTCATGATCCTTACAAAACTCCAACCAGACGCTCCTGACTCCTGATAGCTGCTAGCGAGGAGTTACCACTATCAGACTCCTTCAAATCGATGTCGGCTAGTTTGTACTTTTCCTCAAGAAGAAAAGCACTGCAGTGTGCATGCCAGTGTCGCTGGAATTCCATGCACGAATTTTTAAGCAGCTTACACTCCCCATACAGCGTGACGAAAGTTCCGCGATGGCCTGGCAATATCCAGCATGGGTTCATTGTTTTCGAACAACTCACTAGCAAACTTGCCAAGGTTACTGTCTGAGAAGTGTTCTACTACATCACATTGCATTTTGTTCACTAGGATTTTCAGGAGATGTACAACGCTTCTTTTTGCTTTCTTCATTCTTTTCGGTAGTCACCTTCCCTTTACGTTTCCTACTATCAGTGGTCGCTGCTCTGGTAGCTCTTTGTTTGGCGGCCATATTTCATGTAGTAATACTCACATGGACGGATATCGATACTAGTTCACCTTGTAAAGCGTACACTCGTTTTCAAGATTAATTTAACATATCTGATAGGAATCCCTTGGAATTCACCCAATCATTTTTTACAACCCTATACAGTGTTAGACACTCTCCCTCTCACTCTTGTTATAACCAAAACTAAAATTAAATCTCTATATTTAAACTACTCAAAACTAAAACTAAAATTTGACTGGTTTTTGAAAACTAATTGTAACTAAAATGGTTAACAATTATTATAGTATTCCAAATTGATTAAATTTACTTTAAAAGTTTAAATTTTGTTTATAATTGTATAATTTACACCCTCCTTTCAACTACTGTTAGAGATGGGATGATACAAGGTACAGGAGTATCAATGCATCATGCCTAATTATATAAAGTATCACAATACCATGATACATCACTGCCTTTTAAAGCATTAGAATACACTTGAGGTTAATACTTGCAAGAGCTGCAAGTGCTAAGCAAATTTTGTATTGAGGCTCTTTGAAGTGACGAACAACAATCAACACCTCCAGTCAGCTTGGAGGTGTCTGAACTAGGAACGACACCAGACCCTATTTTTTGCAGACGCTTATACTGCAAGCGATAGTGCCCTGTAAAAAAATTAGAGGTCTGGCGACACGAGACTACATGGTGGCCATGAATCATGGTGTCCATGGTAAAATTTGACCGCAAAATTGACGACATAGTGATAAAACTAGGTCTTTGTTGCACACATGATACAGAAAATATGGAAGTCCAAAGCCTTCGCAAATATTTCTTCTAGGAGATTTTCACAGCATCGCAAATATTTGGACCTCGCAACAATAACCCGCTATACAGTAAAAGTTTACATCTATATTTTAGTAAGTGCCAATTGTTCGGTTACCATGGATTTCTAATGACCATTTTAATGATTTCTTGTGCTGAGAATACAAAAATTAAGATAGATAGATCGATTAATACATCAACTCCTTTACTGGTAAGGCCTTTGTACTGTGCAGAAACAAAGAATATGCACAAAGGCAGACGTGTTGGCCAATGGCTATTATAGAAGCCATGCCAACTAACCTTAGTGGTACATAAGTTTGTTTACCAATCATGTATTGTATACAGCAGTTACTAAACATTTGATATTTACAATGTATTTAAACTTACTGTTATAGCTAATGTGTTTAATATATGCATGCACTGTTGCCTATGGCCTGTGATTAGTCACCTAGCTATGGTTTTATATTACTAAATTAATCCGCTGGTGATTGATTCGTAATGACTGTACTTGGTTATATGTCATCGTTGCTAGTAATAATAATAAAAATAATAAAAGTTAATGATTTTGACTCAATGTAATAAATTACGCTATTTATTGGAGCATCAGGTAAATACTGTATTGATTTATCACTACATACTGCCATCACAAAATGCAGTCTTGCGTGAAAAACTGCTGACATACTTATTATACTAATCAAAAGTTCATACTTTCACATGGAATGTTTCATTGTTCTGCAGGTTTACTGGGTTTTACCATGGTTTGTTTCATTGCCTTGCAGGTCCACTAGATGACGAAGTCTAATGATGGACAACTTATTTTGGTGTCAGAACAGTAATATGCATTCTATTACACATAATATGATACACAGGTACATAACATAAGCTACGATTTAGTACAGAATGAATATGTGCGATTAAACTAATATCCTGTGGCAGCACCATGCAATTCTATAACCTTAGGTATAACTTTCTATAAATATCTTATGTATTTATGACACTTCTCACCTGTTACTGAACCCCAAAACTGTTCAATGCCGGGTTTGTTGGCAAAGTTGGAGGAAAAGTAGTGGGAGACTACTTCGTTGTAGTAGGCAAAGCAAGTTGCTGTAGTTTACTTATTACTACAGGCCTATACAATAGGGAAGTAAGCAATGAAATTAATTCTAATTTATATTCTGCTGTGTAGGTAAGACAATCCCAGAGAGCAAATGACCCTCTTTTCAATGTTTGGATAAAGGCAGATACGGATGGTGTTGTCATGTGTGTGCATTGCAATTGTATGGCTGGTCTGGGGGAAGTGTGTTCACATGTGGGTGCTATCCTTTTTTATGTTGAGGCTGCATATCGTGTAAAAAGCTGCACTGAGGTTCCATGTGCGTGGAATATACCAATTAGTATCACTAGCATTCCATATGCAAGGATTGCCTGGATGGAAGGATAGGATTGCCCGGTTCCATATTGCAAGGATTACACTCATACAATATCATAGTTATTACCCGCGCCCTCGGCTTTGCCTTGGACTTGGATAATAACTAAGACATTGTACTCATACTGGGGTACAACTAATACATATATTATATATGCATATACGTACATACGTACACACATTGCTTAAAAAGTATGGAGCATCATGTTTTGTACAGCTGCTAGATGACTAACCACCCCCACCAGAAAGTCACAAAGAAGAGGTTAAAAACAACATTTGGCTAGAGCTGCTGCACAGAAAAGGAAGTTTCAGAATGAATGTGCAACATGATCATACTTGCAGCTTTTCTTATAACAAAATGAAAAGTGATATACTCAGTGATGAGTCATCATTATCGATTATACCATCACATTGTGTTAACGAATTATGTGAAAGCCAGGTGAAACTATTATCTGAATTCAGTTCAAGCAGCTACATTGGAAGCAAACACTAGAGCGCAGTTCTCCTCTGAACTGTGACACAGTGAGAGGAAGTTATGTGTCACTGCTTCCATAATGACAGTGTGCTACAGAAGGCCAACTACAAGCTACAAATTGTTTGTGGAAAAGAAGTTGTTCCCTAAGCCAATAGATACCATTCCTACTTGTTATGGAAGAAGGGACAGAAGTATACGCAAAATATTACGAAGAAAATGGCTACAAGCAGTGATGACGAACCAGATGGCAATACCAGTGGAAGTAGCTCCGACACTGAAACGGTAAGCTCTTTTTATGTACGCGGACATATAATATGCGAAGTGTATGTCGGTTTTTAGGACACAGAATCTATATCGTGCTCGTGCAAAAACACGTGTCAAAGGAAACAATGCTTTGCTTCTACCCACCATTCATGTGTCTCCCCACTAAGTTTGACACGAACGTATCTTGCCTTTCCAGCACGAGGACGTCCAAGCGGCATTATTACACATTACGCGCCGCCTTTGTTGTTACGTCAGAAATGAGACACGTGATTATCTTAGGCCCAAAAATTACGTGCATCGTCAAAAACTTAAATGACTTCATAACAAAACAAATGCAATGCATTGCCCCTTTAACTACGAGAAAGACCTTGGAATTTGTGTTAAAGTGAGACTTTGTGGTCTAGTGATTGATTCACATACACCCTGGCTAGCAGCAAGCCCAGACAGGATTGTTTTAGAATCAAGTCTTAGTGAAGAAAACCAAGGATGTTTGGAGGTTAAGTACTAAGGCTCAAACGAATATCTGAATATTCGGATTAATATTCATTAAAGCTACATTCGAATAATAAAATTGGTACCGAATATTCGTACATGCGCAATCTTAATTAATTAAAAATGGTGCATGATGATTGTGTGATTGTATCAACCAAAGCCAGCAATAGTGTCAAAGTGGATAATACCGGTAGCAAGGCTGATAGTGCGGGAAAGAAGACAAGATCTGGCATGTGCAAGTTTTTTGAGAAGAAAACTGATAAAACAGTAACCTGTGTTGTTTGTAGCACTATGCTACAATACCATGGTGGAACTAGCTCAATGAAAGAACATTTAAAGCGAAAGCATCCTGATGATCCTTTTGAGCCTTATGATGAAAAGCGTAAAGAAAGAAAACTGGATGTATTCACTAAAAAGCATCCATGTTCAGCGGAACGAGATGGAGCAATTAGTGAAAGAGTTAGCTTTTATACATGACAACTGCAAAAATATTGAAAATGCAGGTAAAGCATTAGAATCAGAACATGGCTGGGTTTCACATGGTTGTGCTGGCCATACATTACAATTGTGTGTAAATTGTTGGTGTAGTAATTGCTGCTATGACCACATCTGTTATCGCTGTGTGAACTTACCCAGCCATGTTGATTGCCACCACAGAGCAGTGTCCTGCCCCAACAAAGTAAAAGAGCCACAACCAAATGCCTCAAGGCAGGTCCCCCATAAGTACCCCTAATCACTTCATCTCGCGGACAACCCAGTACAGCCTACAATAGGACCGACTAGTGTTGCTGATATCCCATTACAGACTACACTAGGACTGACTAGCCTTTTTTGTTTACTTGTATCATTTTCTTGCGTTTATGCTATTACGATTGATTGCTATTACCACATGGCGATCATGCATGTGGCTAAATTATACATGCACACACATACACTAAGTGATATCATTACACTGTAAATTCCATTATCTCACCCCCCCCCCCCTTAGCAACCCTGCTGAATGACAGTACAGAATCTACATTCGAGTTTCAGCCACTCCCGGCCCACAATCAATCCTACTCTATCTGGCTAGACCTTATCATCAACGATGCTGCCTGTAGCAACAAGCTTTCAACACTTCAACAACAGCAACAACGCTGCTGCTTACAGCAACAACACCACTGATTGCAACAACACCGCTCGCCTGCAGCAACAGCATTGCCGATTGCAGCACCTCCACCCCTTTTAGAAAGGAGTGTGACAATACGGGGTGTCATTTAGGATAACTGCTAGAACTGCTGTTTTTGGGTCAAAGAAAAGGAAAAAATTCTTTCCCTCACCCAAGCATTGGACCTATAGCCATATATTGATAAAAAATGCCACATAAAAAATATTAACTTACTACCTCCTCAAACAGCGGTTGACGCCCTGTACACCTACCAACCCCCATTTCAATCATAAGATTGTTTGGGAACACATGTAACAACAAGCATCAGCATTAAATGCCGGTTTACAGATAACAGCAATAAAACATGCTGTTGCTGCTGGATGATGCTTAACAACACATTTTAGTAAAAGTGAACCTGCTTTAAGGGCACTAAGATCTCGTCAGAAAGATATGAGAGTTGATTCACATAATCTTATTCAAGATATTAGCACTCGATGGAATAGCACATATTATATGATAGAACGTCTCATTGAACAATGATGGCCAATAACAGCAGTTCTTTCAGATCATACAGTAACAAAAGCTAGTGACAGATATATTGATTTAAAATCTGAGCAATGGGAGCTCCTCACAGCTCTAAAAGAGGTACTACATCCACTTCAAGTAGCACCCACCTACTTCAGTACTGAATACAATGTTTCAGTTCCTGCCTTGTACCCTGTACTTCATGGCCTTTTGCAATCGTTAGAGTCTTCAGATGATATATCTTCCATTAGTACATGTAAGGCAACAATTTCAAGTGAAATCAGGAGGAGATGGCATTTGCAGTCTCTTACAACTATTAGCTGTGGTGATATTTTTAAGGAAATACCCCTTATAGCTTGCATTGTCAACCCTAGATTTAAGCGGTGCAAATTTTTAGCTGCAGAAAAACATGTTGAAATTAAGGCTGCCTTAACTGGTTTGGTATGTCAAGTAAAAGAGCAAGAGAACAACCAAAAGGATCAGGGTCAAGCAGAAAGCAGTCCATGTAGTAGCTCTCAGAAGTAAAATAAACGTTCTGGTTTATCTATTCTCTTAGGTGACGAGTATACTAGCAATGGAGATTCTGGAGATGAATCAGATCCAGTTCTAGAGTCCTACATACAAGATAAACCTTTGAATAGAGAAGAATCTCCACTTTCATGGTGGAAGCTAAACAAGCATAGTTTTCCTCTTATCGCTAAGGTTGCCAAAAGATATCTCACTGTTCCAGTCACATCTACACCTGCTGAGCATGTATTTATCCACAGCTGGTTTAACTGTGACAAGATTGAGGTCATGCTTAACACCAGAGCAAGTTAACATACTGGTCTTTCTTAACAAAAATGCTTCTTATACTGTATAACTAACTATTAATTTTATACATGTATATGTTTTTAATTGCTTAGTTTGTGTTGTGATGAACTAGTATTATATCTAAACTTTATATTTAAAGTGCTATATAAAACTAAAATATTTCTTAGCTCTGTGTATCATCTAGCTTGAGGCCTCCAGCTGTCCATTGCAAAGGTGTGAAATGTCTACTAGCTAATGATGCATGTTATAACCAGCTAACCACAGGCAATAAACACTACAATAACAATGTACATATCTAATCGATAAATGACACTTGCAGATAAATGAATATTTGGACTAATTTAAATACAAGAGAATATTCGAATATTGAAAACCACTATTTGTTTGAGCCTTATCAAGTACCCATTTGTTTGTGAAAAAAATTCCATTGTTGAAACCAGTAGACACATTTCAGCATTTTGTTTAGTTGAACAGAATGGTAATATCCATCTTTCAAAATCACATGGATATTTCTATCAGGCGCAGACCCAAATGCACGTAACAAATCTAGAATGGTGTGATTTCACTGTATGGTCCCCAATTCAAGATCATTGTTGTTGAACGAATTTATTATGATGATTTATTTATGAAAAAGCTGTTTCAAAAGCTGAAGAATTTACTTTCAAACAATTTTTACCATCGGTTATACCATACATTCAAACATACCATTGAGATCCTCAGTTCCAGTTACCAACAGTACATCAGTTAGAGCATCTGTTCCAGTTACCAACAGTACATTAGTTAGAGCATCCGTTTCAGTTACCAAAAGTACTGCAGTTAGAGCATCCGTTCCAGTTACCAACAGTAAGTCAGTTAGTGCACCCGTTCCAGTTACCAACTGCCATTCACTTCCGAAAATGAGACAGTAGAGTACAAGCTTGTGAGGAGGATGGTATGTCAAAAATACAGTGGTTTCACAAACACAGGATATTTTGCAACCTAACAACTGGGGTAGTGATTTAGAGCTACGTACGCTTACTTGCTTTAGGCTTGCATAGGAATATAGTTGTTGTAACTGTTTCTATTGGTGAGCAGCATGCCACTCATGCCTGTGAATCTCCTTTTGATCCAACACCTCTAACAAGAATGAGAGGAGGAATTTTTATTCCCTTGACAACACAAGAGTTATGTGAACAGTGGAAATCACGGAACCCTTCTCCACTTTTAATAATTTACAATGGTCACAGCCAATGTATTTTCTGGTATTTGAGCACAGTAGAATTAGTCAGAAAATAAGCTCCCACATAAATGTACGATTGTAGCGTCATGTTCTCATGTGACACCGAGTGGGTATTTAAATGTGGGATGGTGTGCACTAATTCGCTCTAGGCTACGTGTACAACGACGGTTGACGTTTACTGAATATCGAGCTTTGTAACGATGGACGATGAGAAATTCAAAGAACTTATGGATGAACTACCACACCAGTCACGCAAGGAGGCGTGGCAAAAGTACAAAAAGAAAATCGCCGACCTGCGGACGGAGGTTACCTTGGCACAAGAGAAGACTTCTAAGGAGCTGGCCCAGAGGAAGTCCTCGTATCAATTCCAATGGAAGGGGCACAAGAGGCAGTTCAATTTTAACTCTGGCGTGCAGGAGTCTATCGTTGCGGCACGGAGCGAGTTGGCCAAGATGACACTGGCAGGCGAGAATGAGGAGGTGTTAAAGAAAGCGACTGCTTCCCTCAACGAAGGTGCCGAACCCTTCAGCTGCTCTTCAGCTGGATTTTGCTTTATTGCAGCAACACAAGGTCTACATTTCCTTCAAAACAGAAGTTCAGGCTTGATATATACACACGTCTTGTACAAACACACACACGCATAGATATGCATACACCACAGCACCCTACACACCATCATCAATGGCACATGGAGAGCTCTCCTGACATGGGCTAGTCCCACCCATGGAGGATTTGCCTGCACCAAATGATAGGTGTTGCACAGGTATTCCATTTTGACTGAGTAGGCTTTTAACTGAGAATGACAGCTAGTTACATGTACAGGCCTTGCATTGCTTATGCGTGTGTGGCAATTATACATAAAGGTACGTATATATGGACACACACACACACCTAAACACACAATGAGGCTTCTTGTATATTTACTTCTTTTAGGCATCTACATAATAGATAGACTTCAAAACACAGGGATATCACTTGGCTCATGGCTAGATATAGTGAACAATTACAAAAAACAAATCCAGTTAGCATATCATGTGATCTGTCGATTAATACTGAGGACACTCGTGTAATAACATATCATACTCATACCAGCATTATAACTATAACGTAACACTTATTTAACTATTTATTGATATTGATATATGGTAACCTTTGAATTTTTCTGACTGGATGATAGCTACCCTAGACTGGAATCCTAATTATGGGTTCTTGGTATTTCACTGGAGCAGATATACTTTAGCATCAGTTATCTCCTGTAAAGTGCCGTATATTTGGAATTTTATGCATTGCAATGATAGATTAAGAGTGGGTGTAGTAACAGGTGTTCGAATGAAATGGCTTTGTACTTGCTACTAGGGCTGTGAATCAATGTTGATTTAATCAGATTATTGATTGACATTGCCATAGCTGATCAATTATCGGCATCCTCTCAATGGACTTGCAGCTTGGGAATGACAGCCTGGACGTGGATCTCTGTTCCAGGATCTGCAAATATCACTGTAATAATGTTTGGAGTAAATTGGGAGGGTATCTTGAGCCCAACTACAGTGGTCCGACTTGTGGGTCAGGCTTAGGCAATACACACATCTAGGTCTACCTAGAAAAGGTACTTATTTGAGTATATTCATTGGTTAAACTTTGGCGAATTCACTCTGATTTGCCAAATTCCCACTCGCCAAAGTTAATGTAATAACAAAGAGCAGTACTTGCACTGACTACTCTGGACGCAAGCATCACACACTTTGCAGCATTCTTTTTCACCTGTAGTTATATACAATCATTTATATAACACTACCAGTTCGTTTGCATCATTATTACAATAAAGATTTTGAATCAGAACAATTTCACATATTTATGTGCCATCATGTAATTAACTTAAGCAATGGTAGAACATCAGTATTGCTGTATATTTTGTATGGAAGAAAAGAGTTTTCTTTCAGGTGATAATGCTGAGGAGTCATTCCATAATTTTTATGAATGGACAGACCAAGTATTTGATGGATGTGGCCTTCCATGCACAAGCAAGGTCAAGAACTCCCATGGAACAGGCCGTATTAATGGTTACTGCCAACACCTCAGCGACACAGAAGCGACCTTGCTTTTCCAAACATTATCAACGAAATGGGAGCTGTGGCAGTGTGAAACGATTGAAAGTGGGCTGAGTGCGGGAGCTCTAGTTAGAACGTCACCATCCGAAAGGGGCTTTTGTCCTTGACACCTCAGCCAGTTGGCCCATTGAGAGACTGAGTATGATGATCATTGTAGCTACCTTTTGTTTTTTGTTGTATAGGTTAGGTATGCATTTATTTTTTTCCCACGTTAAGTTTAGGTTAAGGTAGCTACATATTTTTGGCCCAATTAGGTTAGGATATAATAATAACTTTTATTGAATTTTCCTGATCGTGTTTAACAATGAATTGACTGTTATGAGATGTTATATATATGAGATGTTTGATGTACGTATTATGTATTATGAGATGTTAAATGTATACGATGTGTATGAGATGGACATAGATGCGCACATACATATGTATCGCACGCGTGTAGACACACACCACACTCACACACAAATACAAGCATGTATGCAGGAGCACATCACTCCAGCAGTATGCATATCTCGGTGACTTCAGCCCTTTTGCTGAAGGTCTGCCACTTATATACAGGATAACTACTTACACAATAATTTTGATGATACATAAATTTGAAGACTAAAATAATTCCTGTTATACAATAACTCTGTTCTGCATAAATACACATGTTCCACAATACAGCACACAACTAACAGAATATCATTACCATGGTAACAGAATAGCATTACCATGGAAACAAAATATTATTACCATGGTAACATGATATGTTGATCAATAGCAGATCTTGCATATGCTAGTAACTTGGCTATCAGTGCATTCAACAGCATTATGTGTAGTATACATATGTTTGTTATCACATCGACAATCCACTCTTTTATGTACGCAAGTTAGCCAAGGCAGTGGAATTGTTTCAAAATCTAACACTGCAAAAGTCCTTCTAGAGAAAAGTGTTCAAGTTTTCATTGAACTTTTACATCATTCCAATATCCACATATCCGCAGAGTAATTTCTTGATTTTCTCTACACTGATCGAGGTGTGCCTGCTTGTTCTGCAGGTATCCCAGCCAGGCGTGACTGTGTACTGAAAGCTTTGCTTGTGTGTATGTGTGTGTGTGTGCGTGTGTGTGTGTGTGTCCATATATACCTTGATGTGTAATTGCCTGTGTATGTGTGTAACTGTGTATACATCCAAAGTATTGAAACCAAGAAATGACTCTGGGATGTTAGGTGTCCCAAAGTAATGCAGGAAAAACCCCAGACAGTATTGTTACCACAGCACAGAACATATAAGTATTTACATATCATCTGTACAGTTCAGCACCATGCAGTAGTATAAATAACGTAGCTTTTCATGTACCATTCAATATTCAGAATTAAAGTTTCAGAGCTGTTAGCAAAAGTTTAGTAGTTGAAAGTTGATAATTTTGCTGGGTTTCTATTGTAGAAAAGCCAGAGGAGCCTCAATGTAACAGACACGATATTTCAATCTACAACTATATGTAAACGCTACACTACTACACCCATACCAAAACACAAGCATTCATATACTTTTATATAAGATAGATATATATACGTACAAATAGCTATTCAGGCGGATGGCAGCTATATACATAGCTGCATGTATAGCTAGTGCATGGTTTGACAAGGTTGTAACAAGGTAGTACTAAGTGGTTCACAAGGCTGTCTAACGCTGCAAAACGTTTCAAAAACACGATTGTCACAACCTTGTTAACATGGTTGTCACAACCTTGTCAACAAGGTGGTGACAACCATATACAGCCTTGCTATTTTTGTATGGGAAGCTGTGGAATCAGATAGGAGGCACAAGATAAGAAATACAGTATAGCTTTGACCAACTGTACAGTGTAAAAGTGTACCAAGTCTCCTAATGATGATTTTGAAGTTTTGGCTGGTAGTCGAAGTACAGTTATGAAGTCATCAAAAAGGTTTAAAGTAGATGAAGAAACCACAACCACTATTATAGTAGCCAAGATATATACTGTGCCCTGAAGGTTTTAAAGATCTTGGTGAAAATCAACTTGTGAATGTAACAGGAAAAATGCAATCAATATCTCAAACTGAACAGGCGACTCTACTAGAAAAAAGCAAGAATTTGTAATTGCTGATGGCACTGTCGTATATAGGGGAGTTGTATGGGAGTCACATGTTGGTGTGTGCTTGAGGAAGATCAAACTAGTAATGTTACTGTGCATTCATTTAATGGGACAAACTATATGTCTGTTGCAGAAAACTCTTTAATTAAGAAAACAGAAGACATAGGAAAAGTAGTTGATGAAGCTACTTCAGATACTCAGGAAGAAGCTAGAGGTATGAAAGCTGAGATAGTCGCAGTACAAAAGCTGTAGGAGCTGTCATGCAAAGGTAGCTGAAAAAATGATGTGTTTGGTCAATGTTGCAAGTGTGGTACAAAAGCAAAGCTGAGCAAATGTGGGGAGGACTGTGTGGCATCCTTGATGCTAGAAGATGAGGAAAAGGTGGAGTATAAAGTCACATTGTTTATGATGTCTTGAAGCAAATTTTAGAGTATGCTACTGATATTGATGATATTGAAGACATTGTTTATATATAGCTGGTGGGTGTCTCAGTATAATGCTGTATTCGCATTTGCAGGGAGACTAAACTCTTAAGTTACACTGCCCATTAGCTACCTGAGGAGCAAAGCTGGGGAAACTCAATGGGGAATGCATATCATATATATATGTAGAACAAAAAAATCTGCAACAGTGGATGCTCCCTGTTGCTCTAAGATAAAGGAAAGGGCAAAAAGTATCAACCAACTGCTATCAATGCTGTCAAAAGTCCCAGAGAATGCATACAGAAGGGAGGGATGAATTAAAATCTAAGAATGCTGACTACCACACCGTTCCGGCACAGCAAAATCAAATCAGCATTTAGTGTTAACAGTTTTTTGTTGTTGACTGCTATAATGGACACCACTATAGAACAATGTCTAGATGGCAGATTGTCTTCACAGCAACGAGGATGTCTATATCTTTGTGAAGTAAGCTACATACATACATATACATGCATGTGTATATTAAGCTATTATCATTGTGATTAAAGCATTTTGAAGGTGATACAATTATAGTTTTATATATGAACTTCAATATTGTGTTTACAAAGCAATTGAATTTAGTTCAATTTACCAACATCTAGAAATCAGTGATGATTCGGCGCTTTCAAGAAAGAGAGAAAATAAGCTCAGATAGTGACAATTTCTTGGTGAGTACTATTGCAAAGCAAAGTAAAATTCTGAAGGTGAGATCCTATGGTAGTAGGAGGTAACCTATAATTATATACAAGTTCACCCATTCAGAATAGTTTACTAGCATCTTCAAAATGTGGTACGATAAATTGCCAATCTACCCTGTAGGGTAGCTATCCCCTATCTGATGCAAATATAATTATATGTAAGAAGAGAAAGTGACCGATATTAAGACAGTGATTCCAATACTACTTTTCATTTAGCTCCCACAGTATTTTCTGGTACATCACAAGGCTTTAGACAATATCTAGTAAAATATATAATTATATGCTAAATGACTCTAAACCTTTTTACATAATCATATTATAGGAGAATAATGATTACACTAGATATACACATAGTGAAGTACTTTCAGTGAGACACGGACGATACTGCTAAAAAGAAATTACCCGATCCACATGGATCATTGAGCAAGAAAATGCCATCATTTGCTATTGGAAGAGCCAATACTAGCGTTACACCGATAAATGAACATGTTGAATCAGGAAAGAGAGGGCCTTTTGATATTATCACCTGCGCAAAGATACGAAGTGGGAAGGCGAGCAGTGGAACATGGTGTAACTGCCACCCTTTCATTATTATTCAAGAAGATTTCCAGAAATTCCTTTGAAAGAAACATCAGTAAGAAGATTAAAAAATGAATATTGCATATAAAGAAGCCTAGTGGCAGCAGTGCTTATGATAAGGGTTGAAAATCGTCCGGATGTTTGTTTTCCTAATGTAAATTTATTGACTTTTCCATTGATAATGTATAGTAAATTTGTCTGGTCAAATTTGGTTTGGTCAATCAAATATGGAGCAATACTTGTGAATGCCAATAACAAGAGTTTCTTGGTGTGTGCTTCAAAAATAACATCTACTCCAGAGTCGACATTGTGGGAATGTTTATGGCTTCACTTAATCCATCCTGCATTCACCACTATCGTGCACACTGGTATACCTTCAAATGTAGTGCCTTTGGCAATCACATATTCCCTTTCTGATTTCCCAGCAGATAATAGTAGATTGGTTACCAGTGTCTCAAAAGCCAACCCCAGCGACCTCTCTAGGTTCATGAAGGAGTATTGTGACAGTGAAGGTATGTCCATGCTCATCAGTTGCTTCACTAAGTGAGCACCTCCACCACCTATGGCTACTTGTCTAAGCACTGCTCCAAGGTTGGAGGAGTAGTGGTTCTTTCCTTGTAACTTTACCATTCTGAAGTACGCATTTTTTGAACTTTTAAACAGTTAGTACTAGGGATGGGCAATTAACCGGTTTTGCCTATTAACCGTGATATTTCCTTTGCCAATAATCGATATCGTGTAGTTTTTACTAATAACAATGATCGTGAGAAGCAATAATCGTGTAATATCGTGATAATTGGTACTTACCATGATAAGTTTTGGAGTGTTTAGACACATTTATAGACAGTTTGATATGTTTGTAAACAGTTTTCACTATAGATATGGTTAAGGCAATAATCGTGATAATCGTGATATTTTTGCTTCACAATAATCGTATGCCATAATATCAATATCGCCCATCCCTAGTTAGTACATCTGGAGGTTAATACAGAGCTAAGACCTGTTCTATGTGTTTCACCAAGAAATTCTATGGGATATCCACAGATGGCAGAATGGCTTACAAGTTCTTGAATATAATTGCCAAGCAACTTGAGTGAAATGATCCGGTTTTCAGACATTGAAAACAGTTGGTCTATGCATAGATTATATATGCCATGTGGATGCGAAACAGCGGCGCGCCCATACATTCGTAATGGAATGCTAGTGTCTCTATGCTGGTTTCGCGCTTCTAAAAATTTCATTCGTGAATGTCAGTAACGGTAGTTAGTTTGTTTCCATAAGTTTTAGGAGTGTATTTGCTAGTAGTTTTTAGGAATTGTTCGGTACTAAATCTTGGTAGGTCGGACAAGGTTATTTCATCGTCAGTTGTATTGTCTTCCAGAGGTTTTTACACAAAGGTAAGAAGCTCGAATGTAATATGATGTTGCTTTATGGTTATTTCGAAGACTACTCGATGAAATTATCGACTGGATGGGGCTGTATTCCAGTTTTTAACAGTGCGGTGAAGTTTTTCGGCTCTTTCAAAGTTTTCTTCAGTGTTTTTGTAACACATGTTCTCAGAAATCACTGGCTGCATTCTTTTGAAAAGTATCAAGAAATGGTCATTGTGACCTACTAATTTGACTGGGGCGGCAAAATTTAGAGCAAAGTCTGTACGCAATTTTATAGACTGTTTTGTTAGAGTATATATTTTATAAAATATAGTGACTGTACTATTAGAGTATAACGATTTCTTTGTATAAATTTCTAGCTGGACAGACAGCTTAATATCTTTTTTGCATGGTAAAAATCACATATTAGGCCTTTAAGGGATGGTTTTCGCTATGGACAGTGGGCAGTTATAAATTAGGGGCACGAAACCAGGATATGACTGGTGGCGCTTATAAGTTTCATATGCATAGGGCGTATATAATCTATGGTCTATGCAAGCATAAAAACAAATATATGTATATCTATATAACTTGTGCTCATTATTTAGCTTCTTCCTAGTAGACTCATCAGTCTGGACTGATAGCTGAGACAAATGATGGCTGGACTGATGGTGAGACAAATGATGGCTGGACTGGTGGTGAGACGAATGATGGCTGGACTGGTGGTGAGATGAATGATGGCTGAACTGATGGTGAGATAAATGATGGCTGGTTAGGTTTGCACCGATTATGCCGGCATAATAGGCATCAGAGTCTGTGTTACCGTGTGTGTGGCTCCTTGACATGTGTGTAATACTGCACATGACAAAAAACTATTTTACATACCGTATAGCATAAATTATACGGAAAATTATGACGAAGTGCTTTTCAAGATATATTTGACTGGTAAAAATTGACGAATGCATGGTTTTTGTAAAAATTCTAATTAAAGCTCAATTTTAAGCACGTAAAGCTTGATTTTAAGTGCATAAGTTAACTATTTTCGTGCACCGGAATTTGAACATTATTTGGGTCACAAGTCTGTTAAATGTCCTCATTATTTTCTATTAACTCAGTGGTAAGAGGATACACGTGTATCAGGATGTGTGGTCCGCTAGAGTAGGTGAGCAATTGACCTGTGATCGAGAGCCAGGAAATTGTCGTGACACTTTTGCTGTGGCTATCAAAAAGAATGATATTACTGTGGGCCACGTGCCAAGAAGTATTTTGCCAGTTTATTCAGTATTTTTGTGTCGAGGAGGAACAATAAGCGGCAGAGTTACTGGGCATAGAAGGTACTCGGCTGATTTACCACAATGAGGCATGGAAATTCCATGTACTTTAACTTTCCAGTCTGGTGATACCCAGTATTTAGATAAGATCAAGAATTCGCTAATTCAAGCTTCTGCTGTACGGAAAGAGCCACAGGCTAACTCATCGGCTTTCATAACATATTCACAACTATGTTGTACAGAAGAAAATGTAATGGTGTCACAGTCACCTCATCCACCACCAATCATGTCACAGCAAGCTCGACAATCAATGACCACATCACAGCATACTCAGCCATCAACAACCATGTCACAGCATACTCAACAATCAACAACTATGTCACAGCATACTCAGCCATCAACAACCATGTCACAGCATACTCCACAATCAACAACCATGTCACAGCATACTCAGCCATCAACAGCCATGTCACAGTAAGCTCGACAATCAATGACCATGTCACAGCATACTCAACAATCAACAGCCATGTCACAACATGCTAACCATGTCGTAGCTAGCTCAGATATTAACCTTATCACACCCAGCTAATTCACTGATAATATCACAGCCAATTCATTCTTCATCAAGGGTGTCGCAATCAGCTAAGCCACCATCAGCCCTTTCACAGTCACCAATTGTTACCATTAGCGAAGTGCCAACCTTTGGTGCTTTATTACAGGAGAATTCATATGCTAAATCCTCAGTTAGTCATCAAAATTCTAAGAAAGCAGAAGATCTGAAGTCAAAAATATCAAATATTGATTTTGAGTCAGTTATAATGGGAGAGAGGCTTTTTGATACAGAAATAAACATTGCACAAAAATTCAGTTCCCAAATGTAAATGGTTTGAATCTGACTTTGTGCCAAACTACAGACAAAAAATCAGAACTTCATATTACAAATTGGCTGCAGATTACATTTTGCAAGGACAGAAGCCACTGGGTTGCATCCACAACTATAGGGTGTGAAGTTGGGGTTGTAAATTTTTTTGACTCAATTTTCCATAAAGCTGGATGAAGAAAGCAAGCATTGCATACTTAATTACTTGCCAAAAAATACCAGAATTACGGTACAGCTTAAAGGCAACGTTACACTCACTTGCCATTATCTCGCTCGCCTCTCGAGGACTGGTTACTCTACACTCGGCGCTCTTCAATGGATACTCTGCTAGATGACTCGAAATCACCTCGCAAACAATCACTCGAGATTACTTCTTGCGAATGCTCCTCACTTCGGCGCGGGTGCTTATACTGCAAGCGATAAACGCCCTGCACAAAACAAGGGTCTAGCCAGGCAAGACTAATAGGGAATCAAAGAACGATGAACTAAAGCTCCTTGCTTTGTTGCATTCACATGACCGACTAGCAAAATAATCCTAGGAATAATATTATTCAAGAAGGTGGCTTCAAATAGAGAAAAATTACACGCGTGCGCATAAGTTATTGCTGCCATGTTTTGCAATGGCGACCCTTCGTCCCGCTCGTTCGTGTTCAGCAGGAGGTAAGTGTCACTACAAACTGATAACACTCGAAAATATTAAATTCCTGCCATTAATGATGCATCTTTTATTTGGTGATGTAAATCCAAATAAGGCAAATTAAGCTATAACTTTAGTGACATTTATTTTAAATGCAGCCAGTACTTTGTTAGCAACCATCACATTCAGAGTTTGAAGACATTTACGAACAATGCTGAAAGAAACCACAAAGGACTCTGTTATGCAAAAGTTAATGATGACCTTTGGAGCCTTATGTGTTTGAACTAGTTCAAGCTGGGAGGCAAACAGCTGGATGGAGGGTAAAAACACTTGTCACTTGTGTTGGCAGACAGCCATTTTCTTCTACGTGGGTGCTGGGACCAAATGTTCAAGTCAACAGCTCAGGCAACTTGATTCCATAAGAAGATCAACAATACTATTGGTATCATATTTACTCATATGTAGACATGCATAATACCTTAACATGGCCAATTATGTAGCTAGACCCTACCTCCCAGTTGGCTTTATAGGAGGTATATTAAGAATATGTACAGGATAGTTTTGTACAAAATTAACCCCTTCATTGCTAGATTGTTTTATAACACACACAAAATGTCATGTTACAAGTCAAACATACCCCTACTCCCTAGGAACCATACTGTACTATGGCTGACACACCAAAGTAGAGAAACACAGCAGTTAAGCAATTATTTTTTCAGTTCGTTACAATAAAGAACAAATAAACTCAAGAAACAGTGTGCCTTCTCCTTGGCAGAAAGTTTTTTGACTAGAACAAAAAGAACTCAAGAAACAGTGTATGTACCATATACGCACAAATTAAATAATTAACTTTGTATATATCTTATTTTTGCTATAAATATCATGAAAATTGTGTTCAATGATATTCAATCATGATTATTCTTTCAAAATTATTTATAGCTTTATCTGACATCATAACAGAGGTCTTTGTAATTCAATCCTACGGCTCACCTCCATAAATATTGATGTTTGAATCACAATCAAAAATACTATAATGTGTATTAAGCAGATATGAATGTTTAATTATATAGCACTAAACCTCATGACAATAATAATCATGGGTGATGGGTATGTCTATACTACAGTGGCGAATTTAGGGGGTCCTTGGGGGGGGGGGGGGGGGGGGGGGCTGAAGCACCCCCTTCCAAGTCACCCTTGGAAATCTTGGGAAATACAAAAATCTTGAAAGAAAACTTTCAAGTTCTGCTGTATTATAAATAACACACCAATTCTTTCATAAAGAAGTGTATTTTCTGACGTTTGAATATACTGAATTAGGCAGAAAATAAGCTCCCACAGAATAAATGGTTGGTCACGTGCTGTGACGCACATGACATTTTTGGGGTATATATAGTGGTGGGTTCAGGTGTCAAACACTATATGCCATGTGTTACTCAAGTGGGCTACCGTGAACTAGTGTGGCCATGACAGAGGAAATTTGACAAGTTTTAAGCACTATTGACGCACTCGATAAGAAGTTTTCTTCTTCCATTTCCAAGTTAAAGCAGGACGTGACCGCGGGACAGGAGGCGGCCTCGCAGGAGGTCATCAAAAGAATCGACAAACAGTCCTATCAGTTCCAGAAGAAAGGGAACGAGGCGCAGTTCGTGTTTAACACAACGGTTGAGGAGCATGTGGAGACAGCAAGGACGGAGCTATCGAAAGTGATGCCGGCAGTGACGGAGGAGCAACAACTCACAATCAAAAAGGCAGTAGCGGAGCTTGATAAAGGTGCGAAGGCCATAGCAACAGGGCAGAAACACATTAGAATAGCAGATTGTTCAGAGTTAGGATGGAGTGTGGTCACGGCCTACGAGAGCGATGAGTTGGCAGACAATTCCAACGATGCAAAGAGGCTATTTAAGGCCGAAAAAGAGGCAGAGAGGAGGCTGCAAAAAAGGAAGAGGAAGCAGAATCCTGCGATGGGTGCCAGGAAACAGGTAGCAGAGGCCAGTGGGCCGGAGGTGCCTGCCAGAAGGGGAGGAGGAACGGGAGGCAGACCCCCTTCCACCAGACCAAGGCTGATAGGACCATGCTACCGGTGTGGAGTTCGGACGCCTTGTCGCTAGCTGTACGAAGCCAAGGCCAGTGTATCCTTTGACCAGCCTCTGGTAAGTGAGGCTGTTGATAGTGTGGCATGCCTGTTGGGTATAAGTGTTAATAAGGAAGGTGGTCCTGATCAGGCTTGGTTTCAGTATCAGACTGCAAGTGTTAACGTGAAGTCTTTGAGGGAGTTGTGCAAGTTAACCATATTAGGTAATGCACCTAGTCCAGACCATGGTCATAATGACCAAACAGAATATCATATGCCAATACAGGCGGGTGAAGCAGGAACCAAAATAATAGAGGACACTTCAGAGGCCTTCGATGGGCATGAATTATTAGATTTGGGTAGGTGTTGGGAGTTGGAAGGGTCCATACCTAACTCACAAATAACAGACGTATAGGGTAGGCTAAAACAGGCTTACACGTTTTGGAGGGATACCCTACAGGCTCCTAGCCCAGTCTTGGACTGGATCCGAACTGGTTATAGATTGCCTTTGTTGTGCACACCTACCCCTTATTGCCAAGGTAATCACCAGTCAGCCATGCGGCATGCAGAGTTCGTTTCAGAATCCATTGAGGAGCTAACCCTAACGACTAGTCATTTTGAATGAAAAGTTGGCAAAAAGCCAACACAAAGTCGCCATTCACAAAGAAAGGCAAAACCTCCTATCTTAGTTCACACAGTACATTCAGGATTTTCTTCTGAGCCGATTGCTATGACAGTCAGTGCTTCCAGGTTTCCGATGCAGGGTATTTCAACCACATCCACTAGTGGCATATCACATATCTATCAGCCACCTTTTGTATTTGGTCCTGATCCTTGGTGGTGGTAGTTACAACACACTATCAGCTTATAATTCACCATCATTCTCAGTGAATTACGGCAGTTTGCCTACTTTTAGTGCATCTCACTCATCAGATCATTCTCTTTTCTGGGTTTTTAAACTTAATAAGTGTATTACCACTTGCTATGGTTGTAGAAACAAGTTTACCAGGGCTGCTGATGGTGGCTTGCCCATTCCACCATTGGATCTGATACTATAATGCAATGAGGGTAGACAGTATTACGACAAGGCTGGCACTCTGCAAGAAAAAGAAAACAGTAATACTTATTACTATCCAAGTGTAAATTGAAGCACCCTGATTTTCAGCTTAATGACATACGTTTGGATGATTCAGTTCGGTCTACATTGCACTCTTCACACATTGAACTGCTGCAATCTGTTTTTGACTTGAGTTTTTGACCAGTTAGCCACACATTATATTTGGCAGTGTGATTTTGGTTGACTTTAAGCGCTTTAAACAAGTGATCGTGTTATAATAATTATACAGGTGACTGTATACGTGTATTGGTTATGTGATTATTACAGATGAAAATACAATTATAACAAACCCGGCCCGATTGATGGTAACGAACTCGTTACAGGGCATTTATTGATTGGAATTTTTAATATACAAGCGCCCTGCGACGATAAGTGGTTAAAGATCTGGATGAAGTTTTAAGGTGGTCTTTAATGAACACACCGCATCCATCTGGGAACTCGCAAGATGGGGACTTACTATTCAGGAACTTGATCTTCACATTCACCATCGCTCCGAGAAGACCAACCGAGCAGCAGATGCTTTGTCACGTCTGCAGCCACTGATTCAAAGCAGTAATGAGGAACCAGAATCCAAGCAGCCGGTAGTTCAAGCAAAGGATGGGGAAGGTAAAATCAGCCACCTAACAGCAGAGGATGATACTTCCAGTAATAGTTCCATATACTCTTTAGCAGAATATCAGGATGTTGATCCTGAATTGAAATTGTTGAAGGAATACCTGCAGACAGGAAAACTACCAGAGGATGAGAGAAAGGCTAAAGAATTTGTTTTGAGTAAGACTCAATTTGAGATACAGGATAGAGTACTGTATCACCTGGAAAAGGACAAAACATTAAGGGTGGTAGTGCCAACTGATAGCAGGAAAGAGTTGTTCAATGATGTTCATAGTGGAGTTTTTGGTGCACACCTGAGGAGTGCTAAAATCCAGTCAATTGGCTCAGCACTACTGGTGGCCATCGATGAGGGCAGACATCAACATTTGGGCTCATGCTTGCACCATCTGTGCATCTAGACAAGTAGGTAAACCTCTTCACCCATGTTTGACACCGCTATCAGTAGGAGGACCCTTTGACATAGTAGGAGTCAATGTCAACTAGCAATAAGGGGAATAAGTATGTGATTGTGTTTGTAGATTACCTCACTAAATGGCCTGAAGTTTTCCTAGCCAAAAATCAAAACTCACTGACAATTGCCAAGTTACTGATTGAGCATATTATCCCACAACATGGAGTGCCATCACAACTTTTATCAGATCGGGGTCCTGCATTCTTATCCAAGATTATGTTGTTTAGTTGTATAATTTGTTGGGGATAAAGAAAGTCAGTACCACCGCTTATCACCCCCAAACAGACTGGCTCGTGGAATGTTACAATCATACATTGATAGATATGTTATCCAAGAAAGTTCAACGGTCAGGGAAGATTGGGATATATGACTTCCCTATGTTTTCTTTGCGTATTGCACAAGTGTTCAGGAGTCAACAAAAGCTAGTTCATTTCTCCTACTGTATGGCTGAGATCCTAAGCTTTCTACAGCAGCTGCCCTTAGCCCACCTGTAGACCGTGTTACTTTGGACTTAGTGAACTATCAAACCAAAGTTGCTGTCCGGAAGTCAACCGCCTGGGAGTCAGCCAGGTCTGCCATTGGTAAAGCTCAGAAATATCAGAAAAATCACCATGATAGACGAGCCAAAGATCCTAAGGTATCTTGTGGGAGACCACGTGATTGTGTACTTCCCTGTGAAGAAGTCTGGTCGAGCTTATAAGTTTGCAAGGCCGTTCCAAGGTCATTACCCCCGTAGAAGAAGTGTTTGATAATGCAGTACATCTGAAGAGAGTTGACATAATTTGAGCATAAAAGGAAGAATGCCAGAGCATTGCTCCAAAGCATAATAGACAATTTTAAAAGCATAACAGGCGCAAGCCTACTGGTGGCTGGACTGATGGTGAGACGAATGATGGCTGGAATGGTGGTATGACTGATGGCTGCATTAATATTTGTGACACTACAGGTTGCAACTGAAACAAACAGTTAGTAGACGTTGTTAATGACTCAGCTGTACTTCTGTAGGGAAATGCAATTGAACACCAGGACGACTGTCAAGCTGCAAAGCAATATTTGTTGATTGACAAGGTTGATTTGATGAATATCCAGCAGACTGATTATTTGTAGCCATTGGTATAGATAAGAGCAAAACAAAAACACTTTGGGTATAAAAAAGTGCGAGGCCAATCAGAAGCAGCATTGCAAACAGGTGCGACCAAAAACTTTGATATCAGTTGAGGCCAAGAAGTTACTTATCAATAATCTTTTTAACTACTTGAATGACATACAATAGTTTATAGCATATTTTCACAACTATGACTGGCTTTGTCACTTGGCCACCTTTTCACACCATCACTATTAATAAAGGAGGCCAAGTGACAAAGGCCTCAACCGATATCAAAGTTTATGGTCACCTATTTCCTCCATTCTCGGTTTGTTGATTCTATATAGTATGAATGTTGTGGGTCGGTAATAACTAAGCGATAGCTTTAATGGCGGCTTAGCTAGAGCGTTTGCGAGTTTGAGGGCGGTGCTACGTGTAAATAACTTACTCAGTGGTCACGTTGCTGCACTTCTTCTTGACCTCGCGACTCACCATCGTGAGTCTTGATGGTTGAAGAAATAGTTGTCGATAAAATTATTGTATATAAAACTGTATACACTATAACTCTATAACGTACTTGATGTCTTTTTCCATCTGGTCATGGAGGCTTTTGTTAAATGGCATTTTCTATGACCAAGTCTTGTAACACACCACTCCCAATTAGTTTCACACATCAACAGTTGATAACTAACCGACCTCCTGGTGGCTTCTTTGATCCGCCCACACACAGGGAGATATCAAACTGTTAATGTTTTACAGCTGTGAACTGTGATTATTAAAATTTTATTTCCCATCAGCACTAACATACACTGGCCTGTAAATTCATAGTTTTTGTTGAGATAGTTCTGTGTAAGGTGGTAAGTGTGTTACAAAGCGTGTTATCACTAGACAATGAGCAAACAAGAAGAGCAAAAAGGCACTAATTTAGCCCCAATTCCCACCCCACTCCAGTACAAAGAAGATGATCCCAGACTATTTTTCGTAGTGTAGCCAGCTACTAAAGTGCATGCCGCAATGGTGTTGCCAAGTGTGGCACATTTAAATCCACCATTACAGCAAGGTAAGAAGAATTGAGAGATCAGTAACAACAAATCAAATGCTATATTTGTGTTACCAGGTGCTACTCCAGAGCAACCTGTAAATAACTTGTACCAATGGTTGGATACTCTGGCCACCACACTGGGCCTCAGACATTCTTTAGCTGCGGCCTCTAATGCCCACAGATTGCACAGAATGCCAGGTGTATTTGACCATCTGAGTAGAAGCGAGGAGCAGATGTTTAAGCACCAGATTGACCATATATGCCATCAATGGCATACTGAATGCCTCCAAAGTAATACTTCTGCAGGGTTTGTTGCTGAAGTGAGTGGAGGAGATGGGACTGGCAAGGGAACATTGAGCCCAGTGGCGGTGGGGCTGGGTCCATTTATTTACACAATGAGTGGTCATGTAATAAAACAGTTTCTAGTTCAAGTTTCATAATATAGTTCACATAATTATTATTAGTTTCTAGCTCCAGGGCCTTGATCAACTCCACGTCATCAACTGGATTACCCAATGCAGATGGCATCAAAGAAACATGTTGTACTATGAGTTAAATAATCATGCAAGAGTTCAGAAACATGTTAAGGAACATTTCTTGTATTTTGCGTGGGCGGATCAAAGGGTTCAACAATGCTGTATGCAACTAGGGGAAATGCACGGCATTGAGGGGCGAGCCTGGTGCTTTGATGGATGCATGTATACACTTAGCCATACATACCACTGATGACTTCACATGCAATTTGACATTGTAATAATTATAGCACAGGGAATAAAACATGTACAGTTCAGTCTCAGTGTAGCTATCTCTACATGATGGTCTTAAAAATTTGTACCGGTACGTGTTTCATGAATGTTTCATGAAAACTAGCTGGATATTAATTACAGTAAAGTAAAGTAAAGTAAAGTAATTACAGCGGATTGAAATAAGATATGTAATAATATCAATTGATTGCAAAAGGTATCACAAGCATACATAATAAGCAAGTCACAGGTGGTATCAGCTATTATAAAGAAAAGAGATGTAGTGAGGCCCTGTGGCTTTTAAGGAAGATCTTATATCTTTAATAAACAACATCTAATAGTCATCTATCTTTTATATTGTAGAAAATTATGTAGCTGGCTATAGGGCGACAAGGCAGCTGATACTATACTTCAATGTATCTATCTAGCCATTCAGTGCTATATGCAATCCTAACATCAGATGATCAGCTTTACTATTGCTTACTAGGCTTTGAGTAGAAAGTTGTATTCACACATTGTGGTTAATAAATTATGGTTAGCAATTGAATGGTATATACATACCTATGGTTAGCATGTAATGGTTCGCGTGCTATGGTTAGCACTCCAGTGTTTTATGTAATGCTTGTAATGTTTGATGTAATGTTGGTTTGCACTTAAACGGCTTTCAGCCATATAAAGGGATTTGACGTATCAAGCAAGCACACAAACAAGCAAGAAGAGAGATTTCACTGTTGATCCCATATGGTGGGGCTCGCCCCAATTATACAATTACATGCCAATAGTTTTTAAATTTGCTGGTCAAATTAGCAATGTGGCCACCCACTTCCTGACACATTTCAGAGGTAATGTATGTTTAACACCTACTAATGTTATTGTAGCCAATACAAAACAATTTTTTTGGTTGCTAGGAGATAAACAAGATAGGAGGGTTGTTTACACTATGGTATATGCAATTCCCTACCTTGTTTAACTTTTAGCAACAAAAATTTTTGTTAGCTTCAATAACATTGATTGTTGGTTTGTGCGTGGGAGGATCAAAGAGAAAATTGGTACTATATATATGCCATAAAATATCAAGTGTACTGTATAGGAAATACAGTACAGTGGTCAGCGAATACAGTACAGTTAGTCTGCATAAACAACCCCCCTTGATAATTCTTGCCCACATATGTAGATTCTTGTCACTCCTTATTTGGATTTATAAAGGCATTAAACAATAACACTTTATCAGTAAAAGCATTGCTTTGGGCTGCTTAATTCACATCACCAACAGTTCTTACACTTGATTGAAAATGTTTGAACTATAACACAATCACTTGTGTTGCCTCAGAATTACTTGGGAAGCGAACCACCGAACCATAGATATTCGATCGAACCATAGATATTCGATCGAACCATCGCACTAATTGTAAGCATTGAATATCACCTTAGATCGCTTAATTCACGTCGAACAATAGTTCTTACAGTAAAGCATCGCACCGAATGGAACTATAACATGCCGATGCACCATCGCTTCGTTTTGAATGATCTGGAAAGTAAACCATTGCATTACAACAGTTAGCTTTGTGTTAAATACTTACTTTAAAAGCATGCATCGTGACAATCCTACCTTGCCTAAAGCTTCCTCCTCGCCACGGAAAACACTAATAATCCTCCCACGCAAAACCAACAAATCAGTAAAAGCACCGTATACTCATGTTGTACAAGAAAATACAGCACTCGGGGTGGGGTCTCGTGCTGTATTTACCACTCGCCCCCAACCCTCGTGCTGTATTTTTACAACACTCGTAACGGTGCTTTAACTAACATTTGTTGTCTTTATTGCGTGGGCGGATCAAAGAAAAGTAGTACTGTATTTACCATAAAATGTCTACCATGCTGTTTTAGATATCAAGTGTGCTGTATAGGAAATACAGCACTAAAAAGCTGTACGCCTGACACGTTGAACAACCACTCCGATGCGCTTGAATGGCAGATTATCACAAAGCATCGCATCAGATATACTTTTAAAAGCATCACCAATAATATTAACTTGGCTAAAAGCATCGCGCTGAGAGTCTATCACTACAAAATAATACTGATAATCCTCCCACACAAAAACAATAAATGAGTTAAAGCACTGTTGACTCGTGATGTACGGAAAAATACATTACTCGGGGTGGGGTCTCGTGCTGTATTTTCCATACATCAGTCGTGGCGGTGCTGTAATATATACTTAGTTTGAGCATTGGCTGGCATGTCAGATCAACCATAAAGCTGGTCTGACATTTGGCTGGCTACTTTTGAAAAGTTATTTTCACCCCTAATAACATTTGTTTTGAAGCGCAAAACATACAATCGTTCATCTTAAGTAATTTTATAGCCGCTTGGACTTTTGAATCATTTGACATGCAAGTCATCATGTTAACAAGCATTATAAAGTTGTTCTATCAATAAAGATTTACATTTTTAACATACATACTGACACTATAACTATATATTTAACATGTAAACTGATACACATCGCAACTAATATATTACACTAGACAGAAAAGATACAGAAACATACAGATAAAGTCAGATAAAAACAAAGACGAAACCATATGTGTTAAACTTGTGTCTACTCACCAGGGGTAACTTACCTGTCTCCTAAGGTATTATGCAGACCTATAAACACAATTGACAGACTATAAATCACACATGCACTCTACATTATTTAAACAGTAAGTAAATTAACACTTAAATGTTTTTAGTTTGTCTGTCTATCAACAAAGCCAGGCATAGTGACTACGTGCCCATACAAGCGCAGTTTCTTCAGAAACCAAAATTAATGCTGGTAGATGATTCATAATGAATGATAGTCTGGTGTAGCCAGACCTCGCCGCATAATCTCGTGAACCAGCCCCTTTTTTCTTATATAT
Source organism: Spongia lamella (assembly GCA_963930835.1). Taxonomy (NCBI): domain Eukaryota; kingdom Metazoa; phylum Porifera; class Demospongiae; order Dictyoceratida; family Spongiidae; genus Spongia; species Spongia lamella. The sequence continues at coordinate 6,717,910 of OZ005748.1, read as the reverse complement.
TTGGACGGGAAAAAAGGGTCTGGTGTAACTCTGTTACCTTATTCGTTCTGCCAAATCCCCAGATTTTGGGGATTGTTTATTGATGTGGATAGGCTATAAAAGGTCGTTAACAAGGTGTGAGTGATGTTCCAGTTCAATCACGTACCTTCAGGCCTGAAACGTTAGCATTGCATCACTCACACCTTGTTAACGACCCTTTTAAGCCTATCCACACCAATAAACAATCCCCAAAATCTGGGGATTTGGCAGAACAAATAAGGTAACGGAGTTACACCAGACTAAAAAAATCTGGGGATTTGGCAGAACGAATAAGGTAACGGAGTTACACCATACCCTTTTTCCCGTCCGAAAAAAAGGGCCTGGTTCACGAGACTACCCGCCGCATACGTTACACAGAGATCTGATCTGTTTCACACACAGTACTTGTGAAGTTCCCACTATAGTGGAAACACCAATCAAATCGCAGTATTTCAAATTGCACCAATCAAATCGAAGAATTCTATCTTATTTTAGTCATGTCACGTCCATTCCAGCCACACAAGTACAATGTGCAAAACAGACCAGACCCCGGCACGTAGACTAAATGAATGAATATATAAACACTACACATATCTATGTATCACAGTATCATCAGCAGCTAGTAAACAGGGGCACAGCTTAATACGCAGTAAACTTGAAAACTCACTTCAGATGAATATTTCAGCCAAGTATAGCCTATCATCTTCCCATTCCGGATCCCTGAGTAGCCCTGGCAGCTCGCCTGGCAGCCTGGCCACGCAACGTACACACATAATCACGTGTATATATAACCTGGATAAACCGGTTCGATCAGTATGTCAAAATAAGCGCTTGTTATTTTTGCCCTGCGCGATACAGAGTGCGCCTAAATAACGACCGTAAATCAAGCTATATACCGGTAAGGTACCGTATACAATGTATGCAACTTTGCATGCATGAGTTGTGTATGTACTACGTATGTTTATTTAATCATCCGGCAAGGATGTGCTACTGCTGTAAAATGACAATTTGCCAACAAATTATGCACACTATTAAATAAGGGTTTTACACTAAAGACTTCTAGATACATTTGTGCTGTACTGATCACTTGAATGTCTATAAAATCATATCGTAGATATGCATATGGCCAGAGTGATGAGGTACTCGGTACGTATATAGTAGACACTTACATAGATATTCATGGTTTATGTCTCTGTATTTAGCTAGTGTACTTATTTTTTGTCATAGTATGGAATGGCGTTTGTTGGAAGATTGCTCTCCAAAGTGCACAAAGCTGTTGATGACATTGTCCTTACCTAGAGGTGTTGAGTTGGCTGAAAAACTTGTACAAAAAATTGATATAGATGATAGAAATAAACATGACATTTTTCATTGGCCCTGCTTCCTTAAACAATTAACATCATGCACAATTGTGACCACAGAGAACCATGATGTGCTAGAGTAAGTATCACTGTGTTTGTATATGAATTTATGTCCACAAAAGTAGAACACCGAGTATACTATGTACATTTGTAATTATAATCAATTGTGCTGTGGTATTTGCAAACTAGTGTCTGATATGCATCAGGAGTCACAATCATGGTGACCCAGTGATCTACTGACCCATTAATTATATTGGCTTAGACCAGGTGACCCGGATGATAAAACTTTTTAAACTTGAAGTACTGTAATTATCGATCAATACTCTCTAATAGAACAGTCGCTAACGTTTGTGACTGCTACATTAGAGAGTATTACAAACGCCGGCAACCCAAATGACCTGGAGAAAAGTGACCCAATCTGACCCAGATATATGGATTGGCCCAACCAGCCCTGATACACATACATATGTAGACCAATGATATGCAGAAAATAATTAAAGGGGCAAATTGGGATTTCTGAAAATACATAAATTTCATTTTAAATAATTCTGTGATTGAGTCTGTGAAAACTATTTTTTGAGGGAGTAAGTTGTGCCCCTTATTTCATGTTTATAACAACAATTTATGATCAAATTAATATATTTTTAGTGCACTTCTACCTTACATTTTTGTTACGTCTCAGTAGAGCTACTGTACATACGTAGCCCATACTGAGTTCTCATGCATAGGGTGGATTATTTTGTAGGAGAACACACTATTCCAATCTACCATACACAGTTCGAATTAACCTATTATTACTGTTGCTCCGCCAGCACATAATGGTTGGCCACAAGGAACTAGAGAAGTTTGTTACCAAATTAAAAGATGAAAGTGGTACTTCATGTGATCAAAACTGGGAGAACAATCTGTTGGATAGATTACAAGAACTGGTGAAACAATCACCAATGAACATGGAGCCAGTTGCTACAGTTCATTTGTCAGATAATGTTATTGAAGGAATTACTAATGACTGGCTCAGTAAGACTGAAACTGTTGGAGTGACAACTGGTAAAGTGTACAAATTTTGAACACATACAGTGTTAAATACATAAAATATACTTTAGTTGAACTTGATGTAATTTTTGTGCCGGATATATTTACGTAGGTGCAATAGTGACTTTAAGATAAATTTCAAGGAAAATAGATTATATCATATCGGTTGTCTTTTATTGGTTTTAAAACTTTATTCATATTTGTTATCAGACTATCAGTAAAAAGTTATATCGGTACACCTCTATACAGAACACCACTACAGATCTAGAATTACTGAATAACAGTTGCTACACTACAGAAAGCTTAAATTTCATTGCATTACAGTTTACAAATATTATAGCTCAGTGTGTTAAAATGATGGCAAGCACAATCACAGTGTGCATTAAATAAGGACAATTTTGAAACAATCCATCTTTAATAAATACCTAGCTAATCACTGCAATATTGCCCGGTACATACGTACATATGTAACATTCAGTGAAATGCTACACATTAAATGTGAAAGTTGTTTCTTAATTAGAGCAAATGCTTGTAATGTACGAGAACAAAATGTTTGTAATGTACGTATATTAGCTAAAAAACAGCCAAACAAATAGTGGATCAGTGAATGAATGCCATTATGGTGCAAAATTTTGTTACACTGGTGGTTATACATCAACTAAGGAAATAAAATATCATGAATTATGTAGCTATACTGTTGTTATATTCAGGTACGTATGCCGATACGCAAAAAACTTGCTGATAATAAAATTATAGGGTATTTGTGATAGCTGATCTAATTATCGGTATACCTCTAATTCTGTGTTTTATGGTCTCATGTTATTTTTTAGGTTCAGTAGTTAGTTGGTCTTCATTGAAAGAAGTAAGATCACACTTTAAAAGATCACATGAAATCTTATCCATATCACATGAGCCTCCATCAAAATGGACCAAAACAGGAAATGATGAGGGTGATATAACTTCACCAATATTATTAGAGAAGGAAGGGAGTGTCAATAATGAAGATGTTACTAAAATTTTGCAACCTTGTAGTGAAAGTGATGTTTTACAAGCTGAGGTTAATCCACCTATGGATTTATCACCCATTATTGATAAACTAAAGGGTATTTGCAATAATACTCCCTCCCTTGATGATAAACAGATTGCACTTTTTTGGGAAGCACTTGCTTCTGTTCAAATAGACCAGGTGCATAATACGTAGTTACATATTTATCATACTTAATAGAGTAATTATAAGGACTAACAAGAAAATGGCAACTGAAATGTACACACCTACAAACCACCCTACAATATTATATCTAACCCAAAAAGCTGAATAGTTTGCATTGGTACTGTCGTAGAGTCTTAACAACGTCCCTTTGTTAAACACATCAAAAACACCACTAGTTTACTCAATAATATTATGTATTTTACCATTTTTTCCAACCTGTTTTTAAACAGCTAGAGCCTAAATGATAACACTTACGACTTTGTCCACAAGAGTGATTGTATCAGACTCCACGAACCTTCTTATTTTGTTGGAAATTTATCCACTGCACCATGACCTGTGCTTTCAACTCTTATGTTTCCTTAGCTTTCTTCTTGCATTGGTTTATAGTCAAGCTTGCATAAAAAGTATTAATCAATTATTCATAGCTTTTTGTTGTCACACAAAAATAATTAATTTTGAAAGCCTGCAGTTAACATGCTTAATATTTATTTTTCACATGGATTGGTTTGATTATTAGGCTTCACTGAAGTTAAGTGCACTGCACTAAATATACGTATAATTATATTCTTTGTAAAAAGTAACAGAACAGTTTTTATAGTGAATGGCAGGATAAAATACATGGTGAACATTGTTTGGAAAGTGATTTTCTATGAGAATGCCTGAATGAATCATTTTGATATTTTATCCACAATTTCTTAATGAAGCACTTGAGATACTAACTAGCAATGTAGAACTTTCCAAACAATTAAGAAATCAAATTAGCAACTATTTATATAAGTTATGCAACTACGTACACAGCTAGTTTCTATATATTATTTCTTAAACCACAGTAAAATTGTGTACACATCAAAATAATTTTCAGAAACACCTTTTCACTTAGGTATGCTATGTGTGGCTTTGTATGTTGTCTGATACAGTTGGCATCTTGTCTAAAGCTAATCCCAGCAAATGAATTTAAAGAACAAGGTGTGATCAATATGCTTTACTTCATTGCATCAATGCCAGTAACTGTGAGCAACCAGATAGCAGAATGTCTCTCTACTGTTATTGTGCTACCTCATGTGAGATCATGTGATCTATGTACGTATGTAGATTACTATGTTATAATATATTATAGTTACTTCATATGAATCAGTCTGCTTCAAGAACTTTCCTTGCAGCCTTTAGCTATGTAGCTAGAAAACATCCAGACGTGTGCATTAAAGCTATTATAACTCCACTCCTTCAACAAAAACTATTTGGTGAGTTGGGTATATTAGAATAGGGATGTAGGAACAGGGAATCACGGGGCTAGGGCCCCCTACTTTCTAGCAGGCAGTGGTAATAAATTACAACTGACCTATATCAGTCCAATACAATTAGGGACCTGAACAGTCACTATATTTGCTGTGAACAAGTGAATAAACTTTAACAAAACAGTCTATAAATTTTATAGGGAAAATAATATTGAACATCACATGAACATGAGCACTGCAGTGTATAGCAAGCACATAGTAAAGGCATAATAGGCCAGTCATTTATGGTCTCCTATGCTTTTCATCTTCCTACGCCCCTGTAGAAAATTAATAGTTTATCATGTTAGACATGTACACATGCATATGATAACCAATAATTTGTTGAAAGTATGGAATGGTCTCTATTTTAATTACCCTTTTACAGTGCTCAAAAGTTTCATGCTGTTATTATGCTCATGTGTAACTTATACAATTAGACTGTTTTAGTAGAGTACGTATAAATATTAGGCATGATGACTGTACACTTAATTCCATCTACAGAGTTAACATCTCACTTGCCTGGAGTGAATCAACGTTGCATTATTACAGATGTCTTATGTTTTCTTAAAGTAACAGTTTCTGCACTGCATGGTGTTGGCCCTTTGGCAATTGAGGCATCACCTGCATAATGTCTAGTTGCCAGTATGTATTCTGAAAAGATTGTTATATTTGCTTTGTATTGGGAAGTATCTATTTTGCACTTCAAACCCTCTTCTTTTCACAAATTTTTTCTTTCCATCAAAGACAGCCCACCCTCTTATTAATTCAATATGGCCACCATAGTCAGCAAGAAGCATACAATTATGCCCTTACGCAATATCTTGAGCTGTTGCTATGCAGACATGACAATTTATCATGTCATCAGCTGCACATAAAATGCAAATGTACTCCTGGACCTTGTTGTCCAAGTCAGTGCCTAGGAGGAGTGGCCAACCTAGTAGTTAACAATTCAATTGGTAATACAAGGTCTTCACCATCCATAAGTGCCTGTTTTTGTATACACAGTAATTCCTTTTCATAAAAACCTCTAATAGTAGTTTCATTATTGTTTCCCCCTAATCTTTTCATGCAGCTGCAGCAATCCCATGTTTGCTGGCATATCTTCCCATTTCCACTCTGTAGCTATGACTATAAGAGGCTCTTTTACCTGCCAGTGACCCATGCAATATCAATTTGGTGAGCAACAGAAGTTACATTGTGCACATGCTTATTACCACAGAAGGAGAGGCTATGCCAAAGGCCCAGTTACACTTGACCTAGCTACATAGTTCACTGGAATTTTGTGATGATGTAGGTACTTTAGTAATGCCATTTTTGGTATTGTGTGTAGCTATATGGAAAATTTACTCAGGAATTTTTTACAAAAACAAATTTCCACAGAATCTGCGAGCTTTTCCTGCATGCAAAAGAAACGGTATAATTTATATAGATGGACTTCCAGGCACAGGCAAAACAACTGACCATATAGAATTTTACAGGTTTTTTATTGTAAGTTAGGTAGACTCACTAGATTCTGAGGGGTATAACTTGCTGGATAGGAGAACCTAGAAATCTTGAATATATCCAACAATTTAAAATGTCATTTCTACTGGAAACGTTTTAGTAGAAATCAAATACAGGGTCATGGTACATATTGATTCCAAGTTAGCCATTTTGTTATGCTACAAGAACCCCACCTAACCAAATATTGATAATTGATATTTTCCAAATTTTGTAATATAAGCCAAATATGCTGGTGCATAGCATCACAGCATGCTTGATGTAGCTTAGCATTATCAGTGGATGCCTAATGGGATATCCTTGTGAACTATTAGATTGGATATTAGTAAATTCACTATCCGTTTCAGCCCTAATTCCAGTATAATTACTGTAGCCCTAGTTCACAAAGCGACAAATTTATTTCAAATCACGGACTATGTATATAACTAGTACGTATAATTGTGCCTTCACAATCATTAACTTTTTTATACAACTCACATTCTATGGATAGTGACATTGTATTTTAACACAATAATCTAAACGTACAACTACAAGCTTATAGGTAATAAAGTACCTTAGCCATTTTTATAGCACTGATGTAATTTCAAACAGTATTAGTACCATGAAAGTTACTTTGATATGCAAAATACATTTCAGAAATAATTAGTTACTATCCTGGATTTGGATAGTGGACTTCAAATGGATATCCTAAAAATTTGGATATTTGTTTCAGCCCTAGCCGGAATTACATCATATGCGAAAAGAAAAACTGGACCTTGGTTACAGGCAAATAGGAAACACCTATGTGCCTTTGGTGCAACACTTTCATTTTGGAAATCAGATAATAATTTGAAGAAAGCGATATACTCTAATTGAGCAATCATGCATTCTATTTAATCACTGTAATAAGTGTTTGAAGTAAAGCACTCAGGTATTGAAGTATACAAAAAGTATTTTTCTAATAACGCTTGAAGTTTGAGCACAGACAGATTCAATAGAACAATGGAAGGAATTTTAAGGTCTCTATATAAACTTACGTACTAAGACTCCTGACCAAATAATTTATTTGTATCACCTCTAAATGATTTAATTAACTAAGCAATAATTTTGTTCCTATACCTAAGAACTGTACATGTGCATATATAGTTAGTGTACCAAACTTTGGATATCCCACTGGCTGCCTACATGAATCAAGGCACACTTTACTGTGTCGGTCCCTAATAGTAAGAAATGTGTGCTTGTGTGCACTTCCCTTATAAAGACAGTATGCATTAAATTATATTAGTTGTAAATGGATTATCTGGTATACAGGTTCAGCTCACTCAGATCTTGTTTGTACATTAATTCGTGCAGGAGATTTTAAAGATCATGTACCTTCACTGTGGAGGTACCTCTTGTGACTTTTATCATAGCAATTAAATTACATTGTACATTTTTTATTATTCAGAGTGCTTGTTGCCACAAGCTCCAGAGGTACGTACTTACGTATGTATGTATGTATGTATACAAGCCACCTAATTAATGCAGTTTGTGGCTTGGTCATCATTGTCCAAAGCAGGAGGCATTTCCCAGATTTCACAACTTTAATTTATATGCAATCCATTTTTTCCTGGCTACAAGTTTTCTTACACTTGTGTATTTTTGGTTGAGATTTTATTTCTTTATGTAATTGAATGCAAATGATAGTTGTAACTTGAGTGCCTGTAACAGTGTTATAACGGGGTCTGGTTAATCCGGATATCCGGGTCAAATGGGTCACTTTTCTCCGGGTCACGCGGGTACCTGGGTCAAACCATAGATAATACACGCTTAATATGGCAGACCTCTCAACTCTCACGATTTGGTCGTGAGACACACGATTTCAGCATTGGTCTCACGACTGCTTGTTCATCTCACGATTTCTCACGATTTTACAGAAATATTATTAATATGCGCTAAAATACTCATTTGTTGTGTCACGTGATCCCACACGTGATTTCAGATTTGAATTTTGAACTTCGAAGCGGAAAGCCTAAACCCCACTCAGGAGTGAAAAGATTGATGCGGTAAAGTTGCCAGTGAATATTATTGCAAATGTTTATGCAAATTATTTTGTAAGCTGACTACACTGCCTGACTGGCCACAAGAGCCGGGGAGAATATCAGGCTGATAATTTGTCGTACTCCATGACTTCGTACCTACATAAAAGATACAAAAGAGTGAACAGGTAATCGGTACAATGAAGTAAACAATGGTTTGAAATTGATGGGTATTCTAGATGATTTTGAACTTCTGTACTTACGTGATCCGAGACTAGCCGTGCCAAACGAAGCTCGTGGGTTTTATCATAGAAATTATCATAGTGTAGGCTACACCATAGCATAGGGAAATGATGAGCTGCAGAAACAGCAGTGTTGCATCTAGTTAGCTAGGTAATCATGCATTTTTCAACAAATTTTGTATTAAAAATGTATGTGCATGCTTCGTGGGGTGGATTTCTCACGACCAGGTCTGTTCCCAGGTTGAGAGGTCTGTGTATGCATGCAAATTTATCAATCCCTCAATTTTCTAATAATGTTTCATAGGGAAATAGAGTAATAATCAGCGTTGCAACCGGGTCACAATCAGATGACCCGCCGACCCATTGGCTTAGACCCTGTGACCCCGGAATGAAAAAAAATTAAAACTTGAAATCTACAGAACATAGATAACTATTATGAAGTACTTGTAAAGACTATTGATTGTGCTAGCACATTAATAATAAATCGATCGATACTCTCTAATAGAACAGTCACTGGTATTGTTTATGACTGCTATATTAGAGAGTATTATAAACCCGGATTTCTTAAGCTTGACCCGGAGAAAAAGTGACCCATTTGATCCGGATTGACCCGACCCGGTTGCAACGCTAGTAATAATATATATAGTGTACCAAATTGCAGCATGGAAATGCTATTTAATCATTTGTTGTGAGAAAAATTCAGTCAAACTTTTGAGGCATATATTTTGGATGCAAATACTTTTGATTTTATATGCATGTGTGGTAAGCTAGTTGGGGGACACAACATATATAAATTTGGTAGAAATAGGCCATGCAGTGACTGGATAATGCAAATCGTTAGTTCACGTACATAAATGTGCACTGGGTCATAATTTATGGACTCTTGGCTGTCGACACACTATTGTATGTCTTGATGTATGTATGTATATGTATACGTTTACATTTTCTAGATTGTTGGAATGATCATGTAATTTTACTGGCTCAAGCTCTACTTGATGCTAAAGTTAGTTAATGTATTTACACGCATGTGTCATTACTTCAGTTATTCATTTACCATACACAGGTAGAATTAGATGAGGGTTTAATAGCAGAAACACTTCAAACACTACTCCACATAGCTGTTTACATGACTGGTAACCTACGATTTGGTAAACTGTTATTGGCCATAGTCAGTAGGCATCAAGTATCCATGCTAGATCATTTGGAAGATCTAAAACGATTAGCTACAATGGTTACCCCAGCTTTTATGCAGCGTAGTTTACAACTTGCAATAAAGAAGTTGCAATGATAGCTTATTATAATATAGTGCTATGCTTGTACACATGGAGTTGTAAACTCGTATATCAGTTTTTAGAATTGTTATTGCTAATGGCTAACTATAGCTGGAGGAAGGATTTAGCATGCAAGCATACATACGCTACGTATGCTGTATAGCTACAATGCAATGGTATTTTAGCTACATAACTTGTCTTCAAAAATTGTAATCAAACACAAATAGTCTGCATGTGTACATGTAGATTTGAAACACAACTTTATGATATTTTGTTTATAGTTTGTTTATTAATATGAATAGTCCAATTTAATAAAAATAAACAATTATAGTATGAAAACTATACTACTACGTAGCTATATAACATGCACACACATATAATACTGATTCTGAAGAAAAGTTTCATCAAGCAGTAGCTATAGTCACTGTGCATGTGTATTGTGGACATTATTATCACAAATACAAATAAAAATTACAAGAATTAGTACCAGGCTTGCCGGATCGCCCCACAATGCTGTACATTTCACCTAGTATAGCAGAACTAGCAGTTAATTCAGAATTCAGAATACTTTATTGAAAATCAAATCAAGACTCACGATATAGTGAGTTGCTAAGTACCAGCCATTGCGAGATTTATGGCGCCTCGGTTGTGCGACTATACTGGCGCACGACAAACCATCCTTTCCTGCCCTATTTGCCCATTTACTAGACAATTAGTACCTTCATTGTTTGAAGAATCAACATCCCGAAGTTCACAGAAATCCATTCAGCCATTCTCTCTGATACGGCCTTATAAATGCCTTCCTGTCACCACAAAAATTTTTACGCAGCAGTCTTTTTTCTTTCTTTTATTTTCATCGCCCACTTTTTTTGTGGGCTTGCGGGAGCTTTCATGAAGTTTTTTCAAACTCTCTCTTTATACATGCACTTGTTTGTCTAATAACTCACTCATTTCTTCATGGATTTCAGCCAAAGTTGTATCAGCACTTCTCCCATGTATGCTCTACCTGTCATACTATTATCAGTCTGAAGTAAATACTTGAATGTATTTGAGAAGGGCTATTACACTGCAGGCTGATAGTTTCGGATCCCCTTCGCATAAACTTTCATATACACAATCTATATTGATGTATCACTCTGTAGTGAAAGTTTAAAAAAATCTCAAGCCTGAGCTTTTCAAAATTAAGCTTCAAAGTTTAATTTACAATATTGCAAATGGGTAGCTATGTGCGACCAAAAACTTTGATATCAGGTGAGGCCAAGAAGTTACTTATCAAAAATCTTTTTAACTACTTGAATGACATACAATAGTTTATAGTATATTTTCACAACTATGATTGGTTTTGTCACTTGGCCACCTTTTTCACACCATCATTATTAATAAAGGTGGCCAAGTGACAAAGCCAATCATAGTTGTGAAAATATGCTATAAACTATTGTATGTCATTCAAGTAGTTAAGGTAACTTCTTGGCCTCAACTGATATCAAAGTTTTTGGTCGCACATACCCATTTGCAGCCTTGCACTTTTTTTACACCCAGGGTGTTTTTGTTTAGCATAATATACGTAACTTCATGCAGTTTGTTTCAAAGAGAATTAACATGCATTTCTATAGATGTTCAATTGTATGTATATGCATAGTACTCAAATTGAGATTCATTCTATATAGTTATGTTGATGTGAGAAAGTTTTGTGTATTTCTCAACCACATATAGCTATACAGCATCAAAAATTTAATGTCCTCTTTTTCAGAAGTCTGTGCAGCTGCCAGCTGGATGTCTCTAATCAATGGGAAATGTGTACGGAAATATGATATGAAACTACCACTAAGAAATGAGGATATGCATGATATAAACAACCTAAAATGGACATTATAATAATATAGTAGATTACGTAACCTATGACGTAACTAGTTGCATACAAAACGTATTTATTGCGTAAAGATTTTACGTAAGTGCCACGTCCGTTGTCAAGGCAGTATAAAAGCGTTCAGATTCACACCTTGCTTCACTTGAACTTAGGTGTGTTTGAAAAGACGAAGATTGGGAGAGATGTGACTGCGCTGTTGTGTACTAACCGCTACTCAAAGCGAAAGGATGGACCTGTGACTTTGTAGTGCCACTTGAGAACAAGAACTCTGGGCATATTCCCCGTCCAATCCAGTGGTAGTCGAGACCGAAAAGGCGCTCTTATGGTAAAAGTGAGTCCATAGTAAGGTTCATATGTGTTTAAGTTTGTAAGTTTGTATGATGTATGTTAAAACTACGTATCAAATCAAAAGTAATGGAACTCTTGTGTAGGGTTTATGCGTATTTAATAAAGGGTACGATAAGCGGTGTACAAGCGCAAGCGTTAACCACCTTGCTATATTTTTTACTGTATGTAGTCGTGTTTATCGGGCGTTACGAACAACAAACTGTTTACTAAGCGAGTAGGTTTTATTGTTTGACGGCATTGGCCTTATACGGATGTGATATCAATGTTTGTTTATTCGTGTGTATCCTGGTTACATGCGGATTCAGCACCTTGTGGTTTCTGTATGCTTGCATAAGCATTTCCTTATATGGTTTGGTATTTATTAAATCATTTCAAAGTATGGCTTTGGTGACAGGATGTGACGTGTAAACCACAAATATGTATAAACATAAAAGTGTTTATTGTGGTATTGTGGTTTTATGGTTCATAGTTCAGTGAAGCCATAGTTCATAGTTCAGTTCAAAGTTTTTTATGCTTCATGGTTAGTGATGTGTTATGGTAGATTCATGTTATGTTATGGTTCATGGTACATTAATGTTATGGCTTATTATTTCATGAATGCTATTTGTTTACAGATTGCTAATTGCCCCAGCAACCAGGTAAGTTTAACAAGGTAAGCTGTTGTTACTTCTATTGTGTATCAATGTGAACTCTTATTGTGTAAGTCTAATATGTGTGTATGTATGTATGTATGTATGTATGTATGTATGTATGTATGTATGTATGTATGTATGTATGTATGTATGTATGTATGTATGTATGTATGTATGTATGTATGTATGTATGTATGTATGTATGTATGTATGTATGATACATACATATGTTATTGTATGTATGTGTGTGTATGAATTAAAAAGTACAAGATTTGGACGTGATGCATTATTTCCTTTTGTGTTGTTATCAAGCTATCAAGAATGCCATGGGTAAAATGATGTACTAGAATTGGTGAATATAACCTTAACCTGACTCCTTTCTAAAATGCGGTTTGATTTACGTGAGATGTACAAGTCATATCTGTTGTATTTCAGAGGTTTATGATCCACTATGATAGTGTTTAATTGCTTGCTGGGTTTAAGGTGTTCCTGTCACCAGGTAAACACATGTGATTTCTTTTAAATCAATATCTACATAACTAGTAATGTACTCTAGGATTACCCATGCATGTTGTATCATTACTTTTGACTAGCTATTATTGCTATGAGCACATTCCAGAAGATCTATTTGTTTTGATGTTGAGTGATTGTAAAATCTCTTGTTAATAATCAAATGTGTTGATACAAAGTTAAGGAAGGCAGGAAAAAGGAACATCAGTAATTACTAATTATTCAGAATTGTAGTATTAGCCTTGTAGCTATTATATAGAATGGTATATGTTAGGTGAATGAAAAAAAGCGTAATCTTCTTGACTTGTAATCCCCACCAAGGCTATGTTCAGTTACTAGGAAGACCAAGGCAAGCAGTCTGTGCCCTTTGTCTGGATATATTGTTTTACAGAGTAAAGAAGTTGGTCCTTCGTATCCAGTGATAAATAAGTCATCACACACGAAACCCAGTATGTTTTCCCTTGTATGATATACGTTTACCTTCGCAGCAATGAATATGTGCTACATCGTGTGATCTAATATTGAATCGAAAAATAAGCAATATGATACCAGTTGGTATGATGTGATGGGCATTTATAAGCTTACAATGAAAGTCTTAAGTAATGACCAATTGTTCAAAGTGGAGTGGTATTTTCATTGTTAAAATTATGATTATACTTGTAGCTATGACTGTTGTAACGTGTTACTACTATGTTAAGTGTGTGACAAAGTCTGTAACTAATGTAATATGTGGTCATGTTGTAACAATTGTTACTGCGATGTCAAATATGTGACGGATGTCTGTAGCTATATATAGTTGTGTCGTAAAGTCTTGTTAAGATGTTTAGTACCTTTTAACTCCTTGGATATTGTTTAGTGAAGTGGTTTATGTTTAATGAGCTTTGTATCGTAGATATTTCTTATTTGCAGAACATGCAAAAGAGACCTTCACTTGTTTGCCCTACCTTTACGGAGTGTATCTTCACTGCTGGGTTAGGAGGAATTTGAAACAGCGGTACCAGCCTATTTAAGTATTCGTTCTTATGTCAAGTGGTTTGAAGTCTTGTGCAAGCTTGTGTATGTTACCATTTTACTTGCAGAATTTACTGTCATGGCTATAATCACGTTCTGCCTTGAATAGTGGAAAGTTTACACTCGTGGTAAATTTGTGTTTGTATGATACATGTAATTCCTGCTTACAAGGTCTAGCTATAACTTATATTAAGTTTGATAAACTTCTAGTTTAGTGTGTTTATACAAGTTGATTCTGTCATAAGTTTAACTTTGTCTACAAAATTCATTCCCTAATATTCTCTAACATACACTACTTGTGATTCGTGTATGCCTTTCCAGGACTAGTTTTATTTACTGAGCTAAAATGTTGAGTTGTGCAACTTCTTTTTTGCTTGAGCTCTTACAAGAGTACATTAAAGAACACATGGTTGTGAATGGCGAGAACAGTATGCATTAATATAATTTATAAAGATTAATTAGTAGTACACTGTATGTATATATACACTGTTAGCTCTTTGTGAGATCTACTCTTCGATATCAAACAATGCTGTCATTACAAGTTGTTCAAGTAACTCACCTTACACCTTGATAAATACACAATAGGATATGGGAAATAAAGTAGTTTACGATATGTGTTTATATGCATGACACTGTTTGTAGTAAAGTCAACAAATTTTGATGGAAATACGGCAGATGAACTCAAGATATCCTGGATGATAATATTTCACAAAAGTGTGCGTGATACCGTATCAGCAGCGTGCGTTTGGATCTAATTGTATACACGATTTTGAAACTGTGGTGGATAGATCATTAGGCTTTTCTTAGTTTTGTGTATTATACAAGGATGTACTTGTAGATCATTAAACAGCCATGCTTAAGTTCTTGGAGCACCCAGAGTTATGACAAGTGATGATGCAAATTTTTTCAAGGAATATGTTTTGGTTCAAGTTTAAATCCCCCTAAACATCTTTGTTACCATTTCTATTTACAGAATATTCTGAAATCAGCACACAGTCCATCACATTGAGATACTACTGCCATTGTTCGTTTCTTTTTTGCTTTGCTTTTATTTTTAATGATAACATATCTGGAAAGTTCAGAGGCAGCTTCAATGGTTGGTCCAGGTAAACTAATGTTATATTATGTCTGGTTTCAGGCTTTACAGAGTAAGTGTGGTTCAGTATCTAGTATTCAGCTTTTTTAAACAAATACCTACATGCCAGCTAGCTTTTTAATATGAACTACGGGTGCTAATAAAGACCTTGTGGTCTGCCTAACCAAGCTCATATGAGGAAATTACCATGCATTATCACTAAGAAAAGGCAAGCTTTAATAATTATACCTACATATCTTCCTAGAGCTTGTTAAATATAATCAGTGTCAAGATAGAGTTTGCAAGTTCTGTGTCAGGTCGTCAAAAGTGATTATGTATAGTATACTTTTTATCCTTCCTTGTTGCAATTATGATGAAACTGAAGATAGGTTACCTTGTATTGCTTGATGTGATAATTGGTTTGAAAGAAGGATTATATATATTTAATACATTGCAATAAAACTCCTGTATATTGCTTGCATGTTGCAACCTCTATTTTCAGAATTTGTTTACAATTACGCTATTGTACCTTTAAATGTAATGATCTGAATGCCTATCATGAGGAAGATAGTATCTACGGCATACGGAATTTTGGATAAAGTGATTTAGCATACCCAATGTATATTGCAACTTCTACACTTTTACTACATTCTTAATCTGCCATTGAAGAACATAAATGTCCACGTGTCTAGTTATGTTGTCCAGGTAACCAGATAAAGTGTTAATATGTATGTAAAACTTCAGGTTTTTAATGTCCAGAATGAGTAGTCATGAATGAAGATGTTAAATATGATATCTGTTTAATTCCTTGTATTGTATAGCTACTTCATTAGTATTAGACTGTTATGCCATTATAAAAGACAGGATTTAGATGTCAGAAAGCATACATTACTATTAGAGGAAAGGCAAGCCCCATACGTGTCTACATATGCTGTCCCTTTTCAGAGTTGCAACCTCGTTCTATTAAAATTTTCATTGTAACCTTTCCACAAGAGTACACAACCATTTACTTTAGAGAACAGTGGAATAATCTATTGCATCTGATTAAGTTGCCTATTGTGTTTGTGTGTATGCTGTTAGTTCCTCACAGACATCAATAGTGAGTATAGTGAATATACAAGTTGCTAACAGAGCCATTCCTACAAATGTAATCTGAAATTGATGTAGTTGCAGGAAAAATAAAGTAACTTTGGTATAACAAAGTGTGTCTAATTTCAAGGACATGATATTCCCACCCATATAAACATAATCAACAGAGGCCTTTGGCTATACTTTCAGTTCTGGTCCTGTATTCCCATATGTGTAAGTACCTTGTAGAGGTAAGTTGTATTTCCACAAGTTAGAATTTAGCCTGATATACACAAGTGTCTGAGTGATCTTGTATGCATTAGAACAAGTCTTCATGTGCTTTTTTAGCGCATATGTTTGAGAACTCAGTCTGTTGTCAATTGCTAATTCATCATAAAATGCTGGTAGTTTTAAGAACATGTCTGAAATGTTTACTGTAGTAACTTAATCTGTGTGAGATAAAGGTTGCCTGATGGTACATCCTGTAGCTTGTATTACAGAAATACAACTATTTTACTAACAAAAGAGTATCAATGTCTAGACAACTGGATGGTCCTATTAGATCCAGGTAAACTGATTGATATATTATGTGATATGGCCAACCCCAGGTCTTAAAAACAACACAATGGGATGACTACGGCAGACAACCCAAGTTCTAATCACTTTAGTTATTGTACATTACAAGCTGTGATTTAGGTTACACCTGTGTAACATCAACACCCTTGTGATTAAATAAGGATCTTGTCTACAAGAATTTTGTAAACACATAACGGAGAGGCAAGCCTTAATACATGTATCTCCTGCATGTCCCTTCCAGAGTTGATATTCGATACGCAAGAAGACATAATTGTATGATCATATTATAGAGCTTACTTCATTGTGGATATATTGTTGATAGCATGGCAAGTGGATTGTGATTGAGTAGTCTATTGTACATGTTCTGTTAGTTTGTTGATTGTGCCAGAATACAAGTGGCCATAATAGTCACCCAGCAATTCTACAAATACACCAGTAGAGTCTTTATAGTTACAATTAAGGAAATGAAGTAGTTGCCATATCTTTGTGCACATATGCATACAATTGTTTTCCAGTATTGATTACCACCTAATGTTTTGCAAGCACTGGATGAGTAACCTGTGTCAAAGACAGGTAAATTTTAAAGTTCAAATACATAGTTTGTGATTGCAGGAGATTGTAAGTGTGATTCCTCAGAGTAAACTATTTGTTCATCTACAATCAATAGAACAGAACGGGTGTATGGATATTTAGAAGCTACCATGCAAGTTAACAAGTATAATTACAATATAGTTCATGGATGCCTGAGATGCCTGAGATGCCTGTGAGTAAACCTCGATATAGAGCAATATAGAGCTTGCCCCTTTCACACACAAATAGTATATAAAAGCTTCAAGTTGCACAGAGAATGTGTTATAAATCATGATATATTTAGCATTAAGATCCACTAGAAAGTAAAGTCTACTAACTAGTATATATATACTGCATGATTAATCATGCAAAAAGAAAAAAGTATTTTGTGTGTTACCTCGTATATCTTGCAGTATACTGTCTATCCTACACACTCTACAAGTGCACAACCAGGATAATATAAATGCATAGTTCTGCAACACGTGTAACTAGATGACTGGAGTATCTGACAACAGTGTTCAATATTATATTTGTGGTTAAAGTGGTCTCACTTGGTACATCATCACCAGTATGCTTCCTTGTTTTCATGTTAATGTTGAGTGTAGTTTCATAGTGATTTAGTGTACATTTCTTGTGCCATTACTTCTTGCTTGATAAATCCTGTATACAATATTTTATGATAGATTAAAGCTAGGTTACATAATGCAATGTTGAAAATAATTTAGTTAACATACTGCTTATAGAGTTAGTATGCTTGCCATTTCCTATATTAGCCCTGCTTGCAGTTATCCTAGTATGAGCGCTTCCTAGTCTCCTGGAAATGACCATTGGTGGCCCCCAAGATCCCAAGAGTAGTAAAATTCTATCGAGCATTCATCGTGCATACTATAATTGTTATGTTTACAGATATGATCCATATTTCTCACTGGCTTTTTTATTGTAACCATAATTTAAAAAATCGGAGCTACATACTTCTGCGTGTTTGTATGAAGGTAAATATGCTAGTGATTATATAGTGTATAATATACGCAGTTTCAAGCATTAAAAACACCAACACAGTGCCTTATCATACACTTGTTGCTTTATTGTACTTTCTTTGTCATATTGTCACTATGCATTTATTCCAATAGCGTGTTATTTAGGTCAAAATATGTTTAGTTCTAAATATCCTAGTAATGTTAGATCTCGTAGAGAAAGGGTTTTAGTTACGGTAAAGATATTATTGTACTTGCCCAGTTGGTAACACCAAATGAAACTACCAAGTCACAACCTTTACCAGAGAGATTTGTCTTTTTTTAAGAATGGCAATTTATTGAAGGTAAATAAGTAGTTAATGAAACATGTCCAGTTGCAGGTGCTGTATACAGTAGCATTAATAATATCTTATAGCCTTCAGTGTGAGGAAAAGAGTTGCCCGATGATTTACTCTGTTCTTTTACATGTTTCTCAGAACTCCCGTAAGCGTACCTAGTGCTTTATAGTACGTAAATAGAATTTTCTATTTATATATTAAATTCTTGCACTTGATAGAATTAGTTGCAGTATCTTTACTAATAATTTTGTACAAATTGTTGATTTTTGCACCAATATAAGTAACGAAATTGTAGTAACTATTGGTACACTGAACTTCTAAATAATAAATTTAATTGTACGTGTGCGTTGCTGTAAAATCCTTTAGCTGCTCTCTACAATATCACTGGTGGTTTGTTAAAGGTAAATTTGTTTACTATCTGTATTTAAACTACATACCAAATGTTAGGTTCAAGATATAAGCAAATGTTTGGGTGAAGATATCAGATTTAAAGGGACGAATGTTGATATGTCTTGTCTTTTGTAAACCAAATTTCTTAAATCTGGATGCTATAGAAGATGTGGCAATGCGATGGTAGCGTTAAAACGTAAAGTGGTTAAAGAAGCATATCGAGAAGTGGTAAAAGGTAGATACAGCTGTCTTTATCAATAGAAATGTTTTACATGTCTTTATTCATAGAAATGCGTTTTATTGGGCATGCGCAGTTGCTCATATTCGCAAACCCAGTAAACGGGGATATCCAGTAGTCCTGTCAAGTGATATGACGGTTTAAAACTGTATAACTTAACAGTTTAACAATAAAGCGGGCGTAACAAATTCACTGAAATTTTCTGCATTGTGTACCTTTTTCCTATTTTTGATTATTAAATTTTTCGTTGTTTCACTACATGCTAGTATATAATTACTGGGTATAATCAGTATGTGTGTTAATCAGCTAATAACTAAATGCAAATTACCAATTGAAATCAGGTTTGTGGAAATTACAAGAGTCAGTTAAGAAACCTGTAATATACATGTGATATACTGATCCTGTTCATAGTTGGTAAATATACAGTATGTAATTACTTAAGAATACTAGTGTGCATATCATGTTTGGTAAAATTTACAATAATATTGTTGGTGATAGTATGTATGATTTTTTGATTTGTTTATAAAAACATGAATATACACACACAATCTGTTGGCAGTTTTAGTGTCATATATCGTTCTGAAATTTTTAGTAGCCATTTAATATTAAAAGTTGACCGTTTTTAGTCATGAAAGGCTCTGCTGCTTTGCAATAAAAATGAAATATATAAAAACCAATATAACGAAAGACATATCCCTATGATCGCAACGACCATTTTGTTTTGGTTTTTGCTCATAAAACAGTAGTTAGGGCACCTACCACCATCAGATTACAGATTCCCAAACAGTGGACGAAGGCGAATCTTATCGTACAGATTTTGTTTCAATCGGGTGTGTTTCGATTTTCAAGTGAAAAGCCAATTATAAGGCCCTCACACGCAAACCATCAAATACATAACTTCGAAACTCTACACGGGTTCATTAAATGACCCAATACAAACATGAAGGTCTTTATTTTAATCATTCCTGCACTGGGCTGACCTGTTCAACAAACACAACAAAATGGCCACGTTTTGCAAATTGTTCAGTAAACTCCTCCCATGTTTCGTCACTAAACCAACACAAACTTTCATAGATTATAGACAAAACATTATTGTACAAAATAAGGTAGTTTTCAACTCGGCTGATAAACGAGTTCTAACAAAATCGGTTTATTTCAAATCACAACACACTGTTTTAACTGTATTTTAATGAACGGAATTCCGTATTACAAGCGTTGCTATTGCAGATACTCGTGCTTGGTTTTACTACCTGCAGGAATTGATAAGGAAGTCCTCCACACTCTCATCAAACTAAATTCATATTCCAGGAGCCCAAACTATCACAAATATTAGCACTTGTATTAAAGATCAATGTACTCTATTAGAACATTCACTAACGTGGAATTTTATATATGAAAACAGGGACGAATGAACAGGTTGGCAAAGGGGAACAGGGGCCCTGAATTAATTACTAAGACAGCCAAACTTTTGTTTTATGAGCGAAAATCAAAACAATAGCTTTTGCGTATTATACTCAAATTATTTTTATGAGTGAAAATCAAAAAAAATTGCCTTGAGTATTAGGGGATAGTGAGGGTTGCACAATTACATCATTGGTTATGTATACATAAGTATGTGATACACTATGAACTTCAATTTATGCTGCACTTGATCATGATGTATAATTACATCCATGCATTTTGCACGGGTCCCACTAGTATATATAGCTAAAAACCTGATAGTGAAATCGCTATATTAAAAAGTCAACATTCGCTCAACAAATTTTATGCAAGCATAAATTTTGGCTAGGGAAAGTTTGGCAAATTTATGGTCATTTGCCAAATTCGCCAAAGTTTCCCTCTATACGGTAGCTCCACATTTTCATGGTCTAAAATCTTTGTGAGTTTTAGGAATATTTCTTGTATCACAAAAGTTTTTGCTAAACTGTTAACTTGTTAATTCCAATTATTACGTCATCAAGAACTAACATGATTGGGACTCATCACTACAATCATCTTAATGTAAAATTTGAAAATAATACATTATTGTTGCAAGACAATACTAATGCTCTGTGACTGAAACCTATTCTTCGTTTAATTGCTTTGCTGCACGCAATTCACACCTGCCCACCATTATAACTGAGTCACTCGGTCTTGCTACCAATGTATGTAGCTACAGTTGTTTTAAAATGTCCTTCTACAGTAAAAACAAGTTGATGTTCTACCATCTAAAAACCAGGCGATGTGTAAGTTAAACCACTGTTAATCAACTGCTATTCAGTGTATTGTAATAGTAATTAATGACGTCACGAGTAAGTCATGTGCGCAAAGACTCATCACTAAGGAGCACATAGCAACGCATACAAATTTAATTCTTTTGTTTAAACAGGCTTTATACTCCAGTACTTTAGTGATAAAACTTTTTAAAAGTAGTACAAAGTTGTTTTAAGCCGAAATTCTTACTGTAACACTATAGGCTAGTCTTGTATTATAAGCTTCGCAACCCGCACGGCACGCCCACTTTCAAAACTGTCTTATTAGTAATGTACAGCTGTTCAAACGGCTTTTACTATGGAATGAACGGCCTACACTGCATTACCTTGCTCTTATTCGGCAGTTACACACGACACGCTTCGTTACTAAGGCCCCACCCATCAGTAATATCGATAGCAAATGTCATAGAAAAGCGGTAGGACTAATTTGATTGGTTATTCAGGCTTCATTTCATGTAAATAGTTTTTAATAGCCTGGGGGGCGGACACACACACGCATACCGACGTTTTCACGAAAACGATTTCAAGAAACCAGGCACGCGCCTGGTTTAACAAATGGCTAATAGAATAAATTATTCAGTTTGGTAAGATCTAACTCTTTGTAAATCTGAAATACAAAATTATCGCTCAAAATATAGCTAGTGCCATATATTTTGCTACAGAGTCCCAGTCTTTTAAAATACCACCCATTAATGTTATATCTACAATAGTGTGACTCATCCCTTCTTATTCAACAGATTCTAGTGTTCAGGTTTCAAAACATAATCTTACCCTCACGTAGACAACTTACTCGTAAACTGCCGTTTCTTTATTGGGTTACATCCAGTTATTACACTAGCTCACAAAAACTGGAACTAATCTGTTATTTGCCACCCAACAGCTTCAAATTTTTATCATGGAGAAATTGATAAATTTGCTTCAAAAGTGCATTTGTTGACTTTTTGTAAATGATGCAGACGCAAATGTAATGGAGCATGGTGACCTAGAGGGCTGCTTGGCAACCAATATCGCTCCTCTGTTTTGTGAGTCAGTCTTTCAGCGCTTCTCCGTTTCGCGAGTCAGTCTTTTGGTGAAGAGTGGGAAGGTCTAGGAAATATGAAGGTTCGTGGTTTTCAGCTAAAACAAGGAAATATCTCGCCGAGCTAACATTGGAGAAACTGAGAGCGATTAAGATCTAATTGGGGCAAACCTGAGCGAGCCCCACTCTAGCGATTCGCCCCCTCAAATTTTGGTGTTATCGACCATGCACAAAGAATTACGACAAAAATCGGGTAACTTGCGTGTGCTATGAGAATTGAACAGCGTAGATTACAGCATGTCCTTATATGGCTGGTGTTATCGTTCATGCCACGATAAGTGATTACAGTGCTTCCATATATGGGTTATCATCCATGCCACGATAAGTGAATGGCATAGATTACAGTGCTTCCATATATGGGTGGTGTTATTGTTCATGCCACGATAGTAAACGGCATAGATTACAGTGCTTCCATATATGACTTCCTTATTTGTTTCGTGTCGTCGACCATGCCACAGTGAAATAAACGTCGTACATTACAGGACTTCCTTATTTGTTTCGTGTCGTCGACCATGCCACGGGTGTAGATTACAGGACCTCGTGTAGCAACCATGCCATAGAAGATGAACAGAGAAGAAAGACTACGCCATGCACTGTAATGGGCGAAGATGACGCCTTGTCTCTGACACTGCCACTTCTTCATCCGCCATAACTCACCACGTCTCGACACATTGTTGCGTACGTTTCTTGTATGCTTCCCACATGACCATACAAATTGCATGCATTCAGGCTTGCCCCTCAATGCTGTGTGCATCTGTCTAGTAGACTTGGTAGTGACGACACAGCAGTTCAACACCTTATAGCATGTCACAGTGTACATTGGCTGCCCTGCAAGCACAATTCTTGCGGTGACAAGTGTTTTTACACGAGCAGCTAGCTACTTCTAATTCCTAATAGCCATACTACACAAAAACTTTTTAATACAAGCTCTACTTCGCTTTCAACACTACTGTCAGCAACGCTATTGCCTTCATGCCATTTTTTCATTTTCTTGCATAAACTACAGAAATTATAGTATACGATATCATTACATCATCAACTTTAACAGCTTCGTAAGCAATACCAGTAAATTGCCCCTTTAAGGAAATACAACATTAATCACAAAAATTTTAGACCACATAAATTTGGAGCGATACGGTGATCTAAACATTACTTCTGCATTGCTTGCATTCCATGTGCCAACGCTTGCACCAATGTACAATACTAAAAACCACAATCAAAATTTAGGTGCAGTCTAGCATATATCTCGTGCCTTTTTAAATGCAATAAAAGTAATACTGTAATAATTATTTTAAAAAATTGTAATCCACTCGTATTTTGTCTGCCTGTCTGCCTACCTGCATTCATCCCAGCTTGCTGTTAAAGCACTTTTATGCTACATACCTATGGCTCTGATATCCAAGCATTGTATGTTAACACCTTGTGTGTAATATTTGTTTATGATGCATTTTAACTGATCAATACCTTCCATGCCATTGTAACAAAGAAGAAAAAAGCAATGAAAGGACTAAGGAAATACGTACCATGACGCAGACAATAAAATTTTCGAAACAAATAGATCCTTGGTAGCACAAAAATAATCTATGCAGTGTGAACAAGTTGATGTTTTACCATCTAAAAACCAGGTGCTGTGTAAGTTAAACCACTATTAATCAAATGTATTGTATTAATAATTAATGAGTAAATCACGTGAGCACAGACTGATCACTAAGGAACACATAGTAACCATACAAATTTAATTCTTCTGTTTAAACCGGCTTTATACTCCAGTACTTTAGTGATAAAACTTTATAAAGTTGTATTAAGCCGAAATTCTTATTGCAACCACCATAGGCCAGTCTTCTTTTATAAGCTTCGCAACCCGTACGGCACGCCCACTGTTAAAACAGAAGTGCTCTGTCTTGTTAGTAATTACCGTGAAATTATTGGCAAATACAACATTACCTTGCTCTTTTTTAGCAGTAACTGACAACGCACTTCATTACTAAGGCCCTGCCCATCAGTAATATCGATAGCAAGTGTCATTATAAAGAAACTGAAAAGCAGTAGGACTTGTTTGATTGGTTATTCAGGCTTTATTTCACGTGAATGGTTTTTAATAGCCTGGGGGCGGACACACACAAACACACATACCGATGTCCGGACGAAAATGGTTTTAAGAAATCAGGTGTGCGCCGGCCAAAGCAGTACACGCCTGGTTTCTTGAAAATTTTGTTTCACACGCCTGGTTTAAAAACCTTCCTGAAGAAGGCAATCTGTGGATCATATAATTCATGATAGAAATTTACATTCCTGAAGAATACTAGTCTCACAGCCCTGATTTGTATACAACATAAGATTTTAAACCATTGTATCCTCCTGGAAATTCAACCGGGAAAGGGTTAACTCAACTCCACTACAAAGTTGTTTTATACACAATTACGGTACAATGCAAAGAAAAGTTTGTGATATTTTGGAAGTGATTCATGAATATTCTTGTACAACCTCGGTCCACAAAACGATAATAAAATGGGCGAATATAGTTGCTTTGGAGCAGTGGCAAATATAATTTTCCAAAACAGTCGCATGACTAGTCGTGATTGTTTGTGCCCATCATACTTCGCATAATGCATATAGGCAAGCATGCACCAACTCGCAAGCGCGTAGGAAATATGTTTGCTTGTGCATCTCCAGCTATGTACGCAATTGTTTATGCACTACCTTGCGAGCACTTATGAATATAGTGATAAAACTAGTAAAAATAAAGTTGTTTTAAGCCGAAATTCTTACTGTAACACTATAGGCCAGTCTTCTTTTATAAACTCGGCAACCAGCACGGCACGCCCACTTTTTTAAAAACTGAAGTGCTCCGTCTTGTTAGTAATGTACAGCTGGTTAGACGGACTTTACTGTGAAATGAACGGCTAACATGGCATTACCTTGCTCTTCTTTGGCAGTAACTCATGACACGCTTTGTTACTAAGGCCCTGTCCATCAGTAATATTGATAGCAACTGTCATATAAAGAAACTGAAAAACAATAGGACTTGTTTGATTGGTTATTCAGGCTTAGTTTTACATGCAGAAAGGATTATAACGGTTTGTCATTGGACATTTACCAAGCAAACAATGGCTTTGTCCAGGTAAACGGTTTTAGCATTGATATTCTATGTCCGATCATGTGCCGGTATAGAAACCACCTTCTATCCCGGTGCGTGGGTAGATCAAAGAAGCCGCCAGGGTGTATATGGTAGTTAAACCCCAGCGTGCTGGGGTTTAACTACCATATACACCCGTCATCAATGGTTACGTGATGCAGATGTAAAGATTTTCAGCTTAAAATAGCAGCGAAACTATTTCAGGTATTGTATAACCTAGTTTATAATTGATAGGGATAATTGTAGCGATATTATAGGCTACTTTTGCAATGTTGTTCCTGAACGAATGTATAAGAATTGGCAAAGAAAACTAGCTAAAAGACCAGAGTATTCACCGGGATAGAAGCCAGTTATATCCCAGTACACTCGTGGGTTATCTTAGTTATTACCCTCGTCCTCACCTTGGACTTGGGTAATGACTAAGATAACCCACTCGTACTGGGATATAACTATAACATCTATGAAGCACTTAGCTGTTATACTACGTTAATAGACACCCAGGAGTAGGATTGGGTGGGCACCCGTTAAGTCGACAACATTGCTGCTTAATAATCACATCCGGAATTGCATCGCTCTGTGCCAATGGGAATGCACCAGAAAAACTTATGTATTTGTAATAATTCTATATATATACTCGCCTAAAAATCTTCTTTTATGAGCACTGGTCCTAAAAAAACTAGAAGTTCATGTAAAATAGGCTTATTACTGTTGTAGCAAAAATAATTCGTGCGCCGTGATCGGCAGTTTTGATGAGTGTTAGCTCAAGTATTAACAAACAATATTGCAACTTTACAGCGAAGTATGGTAAATGTTTTTTTACTGATTTCTAAGGCCTTTTCCAGCTGATAGTTTGTTCAACTTTCACAGTAATTTATAGCTACTTGGTCTAAAAACATTTTTAGCAGTCTATGGGAATGGCCATGGTTGTACGGCTGTAACATTCAGTTTTGAATCCAGTTGCAGGCTTTGGAAAAGGACAATCTAATCATGAACCTGTAACAAAAAGTTACACGAAGTTATAATCCTCTCTGTTCACATGAATGGTTTTTAATAGCCCCATGCACATACATACATACGTATACAATATTACACATACGCACATACGTACACATACATCCTGAGGACACACACATGCATACCGACTTTGCAGACGAAAACGATTTCAAGAAACCAAGAGAACGCCAGCTGAAACACGGTTTAAAAATGGATTAATCACCTATAATCAATGCATAGGCTTTTATAAACTAGCTCTCTATTACTTTTGTTCTTCTATTATTGGTTACAAGTCCTGCGAACACAAAGCGCATAACAAACCTGTTTTTCTTGTAGTTTCAGACAAACAGTAATAATACGCATGAATTTAAGCTGTGTCATCCTTCATGATACGTACCTTAGTATGATATAATAGCTGACGAATAAAACTCGAGTGCAATCCAACTTGTGCCTGGTATAAAGTTAATTTCTTGTGAGGTTACATAACAGGCACACGATAGTCCGCAAAGGCTCCGATTATTCCAGTACCGGCTCCATAGTGGCGTGACTGCTTCCACATAGGGACATTGGCCATTGAAATGCATGATGAAAGTTTAGTGAATCTTATGGGTTGTAATTTGGCGAGTTATAAGCAAAACAGCCATTTGGCGTTTACAGCCGAGAATGGGTCAAAGGTTTGTTCAATTTCAGTCATTAATCAAGAAACATGGTAAAGAGGATATCGGTCATCTATATGATGATTTTCTAGGCGATGGCACGACTAACCACAAGTGCATATTTACATGAGTAATAATACGATTGTTTCCTCTATGTTTACAATTGCTTTACATATCAGAATGTTCATTCACATCATATGGACAAATGTTGTTGTCATGAAAGAGTTAATTTATAACTACATAAAAATTCTATGTTTTATTAAAAGTTACCTTACTATCCTGTGGTTTCTGGTACACCAAATATATGTTATTCCTTAGTTTATAAGGAACACTTTAGTAGATAGTTTTTGGAGGTGTAAACTTTCTTTTTAACCCTTTACTGTCAAATATTCCGATGCACATGTACCAGTAGGCCGGAAATGCATTTTACAAGTCAACCATTCTATGTACATATGGCTAAATTTGGCAAGAAATTCAATATACTAATGAAAGTCCTGACTTGTATGAAAACTTAAGGATGTCTCGAGACAAACACGGCATTCGGATTTGCCTTGTGCTGAATCTGTCTCTCAACACACCCCGGTGCTGTATTTTACATACGAACTCGCAGTGATAACAGTAGACTGATGCTAAGCCATTTGGCAGTTAATGACTATGCATTTGTAAAGCAAATATCCTTTCCCCTGCTACTTATTATTAAGTACGGTAGTACTTAAGGTGGCGGTAAAGCATTCCACCCATGCATTTAATTGTATTAGAAAATACCGCAGAAGCAAAGCCCATTTAATCAATATGTCCGATACTCTAGAAGTTCAGTAAACTAGCTATTTAATTCACTTATTGACGATATTAGTTTAGCACTATACAAACTGGATGCTACTTTTGCGAGGCATTTCAAGATGACGCTTTGGTCACCTTTACCGAAATACGCAAGCCCTCCGATATTTCATACTCAAGAAATGAGCTATTCACTATGTTTTCTATGTGTTTACGTATTATTATTAAAGCCATGATACCGAAACTATTTAATCTCCGTGAAGGCTATCACATTTGACCAGATGCCACCCTACTAACTTGGATTGCGATGAGTATATATAGCCACATTTGTTTACCATCTGCCTAGTGGCTTACAATGTTTCAGATAATTGTGATAATAAGATGAAGAGAAAAGGCGTTATAAATATTTCATACTAATCCATTGTTTATCGTGCCAAATCATTGTAACCATCGGTAACCATTTGCGGTTTTGCTTCTTTGGTCGAAAAGTGGATGTACAAGTATGAATTGTTCCTAATGTTAATGAGTTATGAAAAACAAAATATTTCCTTACCATGAAACGCCTTCTCATTCACAATAATGCCATTTCTAATTATGTGCTGTGTGCGTTAAAATGCAATATATTGCGTCATCGATTGTACAGCTTCATATTATGGGGCGCCCGCAATTGCTTGACCGCCACCTTAATAGTAGGGATCGCCATGAAAAATGTATTGGCTATTTGGCTTCAGAAACAAGTTGATGTATTACCATCTAAAAACCAGGCGTTGTGTGAGTTAAACTATTGTTAATCAACTGCTATTCAATGTATTGTAATAATCACAGGCAAATCATGTGAGAATAGACTCATCACTAAGGAACACATAACAATCTTAATCCTTTTGTTTAAACTGGCTTTATACTCCAGTACTTTAGTCACAAAAGTGGTATAAACTTGTAAATTCTTACTGTAACAATATAGGCCAGTCTTCTTTTATAGGCTCCGAAACACGCATGGCATGTCCACTTTTAAAACCAGAGCGCTCCATCTTGTTAGTACGTAATGTACAGCTGGTTACGGCTTTTACTGTGAAATGAAAGTCTAACACAGCATTACCTTGCTCTTCTTTAGCAGTAACTCACAATGCGCTTCGTTACTAAGGCCCCGCCTATCAGTAATATCGACGACAAGTGCCATATAAAGAAACTGAAAAGCAGTAAGACTTGTTTGATTGGTTATTCAGGCTTCTTTTCACGTGAATGGTTTTTAATAGCCTGGGGGGCGGACACACACATACATACTGACGTCCGCACGAAAACAATGTCAAGAAACCAAGTACGCCGGCCGAGCGTGCCTGGCTTAAAAATGCACCTTGAAAAAACCTTTTTAAAATCTGAATGCGAAAAGCCAACTACAATTCTATTGGTACAACCAAGAGTTAATATTAGAGAGGAGAGTATCTAACACTCTATAGGCCTGTGTAAAATGAGCACGTGGAGTGCCCAGACGTGTTCACCACAAAGGAAACGCTAAGGGATTGAAGTTTTATATCGATACAGGTATTGTCTCGCAATCAACGCAATTCACGTGTGTTACTAGTGAACCGAACTCCAGGAAGAGAAGCCAAGGTGAATAACAGCTGCAGTCGACACCAGAAAGAGCGCGTCTACAATAAAAACGCTTTCATTCGAAAATTCTTCACTAACCATTATTGTCTATAGGACTCCCAGTAATATTTCCTCTGGCGCTAAAAGTGTGGAGACAGTGACAAGGATTCTTGGATTCTTCTGTGGCCATTCTGTATCCTGTTTCACGCTGTGATGTGGCCATTATAATTTGCACGAGGTGCTGCAGTATAAATATCGATTGCATAAGATCAGAAAAATATTAATCACATTGTTAACGCACTCATTTTACACAGGCCTATAGAGCATTAGATACTCTCTCTATTATTAACTCTTGGTACAACACTAACAACACATTCAAAGTAGTCAAATGTTGCTAACCTTACCCGCCATATAGCGAATTTTAAAACTTTCAAATTCTAGTAGATTTTCGTCTGTCAGCCTATCAACAGGGATCGACCTAGCGCCTAAACAGCTGGGTTTATAGACTTCAATCTTTCTGAAAACAAATGTTATTTCCATCGGCATGAACCTTTGCTATTCCAATTGTCATACATACTCACTTGGTGCCATAGCCTGTTCTTTGTTCTATCTTCTTCATCGATTGATCTTCCTCAATGGAAGGGTGACAAAATTTTACGAAGGTGTCAACATTCCACCAAAGTGTTAATATGTAACAATAAACAAATTGGATAGGCGCATGCTTACTGACACAATGCATTCACTCGATCCTGTTAATCGATGCATAAATGGAAAGAAAGAACTGCATGGTTATCAGTCCTTCATGGTCTTCCATAGCGAGCCAGACCAATTTATGCGTCAGCTGTTTATTCTGATTGGTAGTGCCGAATATTAATTTTATGGTCATTTTATATTA
Source organism: Spongia lamella (assembly GCA_963930835.1). Lineage (NCBI taxonomy): Eukaryota > Metazoa > Porifera > Demospongiae > Dictyoceratida > Spongiidae > Spongia > Spongia lamella. The sequence continues at coordinate 6,687,034 of OZ005748.1, read as the reverse complement.
GGCGCTTATGATGGAACGTCATAACACGATGTAATAACTACGCGTTAATTTCAAAATTGTCTGGCTGCAAGTAGAATAGTCGTTTTACTTGGTACCGTGATGAAACGAGTATGTTGTAATGGTGGCCATTGCACACGCATAGCAAATCATACCAATTTATATTCCTGACCTAAAACTATTTTTGGGTGCTTGTAAAAGTGTTAAGCCTATGGATAATGAAAACAGGTTATGGAATACCAGTTCATGGAATAAAGGTTAAATAACTAGAGACTGAGCCATACTACAGTATGCTATAAAAAGTAAACTAACTAGATTATCAAAAGTTTTGAATTTAAAATGGGAATAGGGATCGCAAAAAAAGTAAGGAAACAAGTAGCAGCTGGGGTAGCTACGTACATACATGCACAAATGAAACAAATTCTCTAGCACCTCTACAAGATTTAATCCCTAATTTGGCAGCTAACATTCAAAGCAATACATCATGCAGCCAAAGTAAGGATTAAATTTTGTAGAGGTGCTAGAGAATGTGTGTTTCATTTGTGCATGTATGTACGTGGCTACCCAGCTGCTACTTGTTTCCTTACTTATTATTGTGATCCCTACTCCCCTTTTTAAATTCAAATTTTTTTTAATAATCTGGTTTAGTTATCTGTGTATCATGTTCAGTAGGACTTGTAGGACATCAATTTAGGCCTTTTTAAAAATAGAGTCTTAGTGTGGTGGATGGGAGTGCCATTAGGGCCGGCTAACTAAGGCAATTAATACCATATACTTAAAAGCCAATTAAACAGGAAACTAACATTATTTTGTACAGTGTATTAGTGATGTGTGATATGCAAAATTTTCACATCATGCGATATACCAACCATGTTTATCACAATAAGCGCCCGTGTTGAAGTTAAGCAATAAACTTGTTATTTAGGGACAGCACAATAACATGTGGAACACTATCATACAATGAACTGTAAAGTAAAACAGTGAAAATATTTAACCAAGTTAGGGTGATTGGAAAAGCCGGAATGCTGGAACGACTCAGAACAAACTTGTTTCTTTGTGATGTATCACATGAATTTATATAACTAGCCTTTCAGTGTTTAAGCACACAACATAAAACTATTATCTGTTATGAGTACGTAATTTAAGTACTCCTGATGCGTTGTATAACAAATTAGAAATGGCATAATGTCGGTAAATTAACACTCAAGATTAATGAATACTCATGTGATTTGCACCATAGCCGACTCATCCAAACATCCCTGCTACTACTGTGGGGGTACAAGTAATAGCAAACTTATTCTAAGCACAAATCTAAGCCATTGAGTGCAATTCTTGTACACTATAGCTTGTGAAGGGGCCTCGGTGGAACAGGCATAGCCAACTCATAGACACCTGAATAAGTGTGTAAATTACACTAGAATTTTTGTATATTCAATCGTCTAATTGCTTAGAGGAAGTACTGAGAAAACTATTACCAATCAAACTATTACCAATCCTTTGAGGGGTGTTTAGATGGATCAGTAATGGTGCAAATTTGCAATACATACAGTATGTCATTTTACTGATGGATTTATTGATGATATGTCAGCAATGGTGCAAATTTACTGACCATATTTCATTTTTAAGACGAGTCCTCAGGAGTCTTTTATATAGCTATGGTTCAATATTTGTGTTATGTTGTGTGCTTAAACACTGCTAAGCTTGTATAAATTCATGTGACATGAAAGTGAGTGAAATGGGTTTGTTCCGGCTTTTCTGGTATTCCAGGTTTCCACTCACCCACTGAATAGCTAGGAATCAATCTGTGCCACCAAAATGAAAGAAGATTATTGCACAAGAAAATTTAATCCCATATAAATTATTTCATACCATATCTTGTTCCTTATTTCCTTATATTCTTTAGTAGAGATCAATCTCAACTCAGTTTTATTATTTTGGTTAGTTTGTAAGCTCTTATAAAATACTTGTACAATTACATAGCTAATATGAATGATGGTTGCCATCCAGGTACCTATTGCTTGTTTACATGCAAAATAACGTTACAGGTAACTAATCAATTGATCAATTGTGTGATACCTGTTTCCAATAACATTAACATGATGCTGTATAGCTAAATATTTCTTTGCTACTATTTTGTCACATAATTAATGATTGATCATGTGAGGTTTCACAAAGTACGTAAACTTCAGATAGAGTGTAAGCTCTTCCAAACTACAAAAAGAGGTTTTATAGATTTTTTTGTAAAATGCTGTCCATATTATATAGCAAAGATTTTCATACCCCGCTCAAAATGTCTCTCATACCATATAGGAAAGATTTTGTGTACCTCACACATAAGTCTCTAGTGATTAAGTGTATTAGCCCTCATTAGTGATTTAGCATGTCTAATGACATAATATCATTAGAACATCCAAGACATCTAGAGTATAGTTTAGGGGTCATTCACAATTTTCGACTTATATGTGAGTGTATGAAGAGTACTCTTTGCCTCTCTATGTATCTCAAAGCAAAGATACAATTAGACCAATTGAATTTCTACTCCTACATATATATAGGAGAATTTTTGTATACCCCTATGCAATAATCCACCTATCATGAACTACGGTACGGTAGTGGTTCATAATAGGGATCAAACAAAAGTTGTAAAAACATTCTAATAGAACACACACCAAAATCCATATTTAATTTTAAAGCTTGAAAAAACTCACAGATCCTCTTTTAATGCTCCTAAGACTATTGCCAATAAATAATCTAAGCATAGGCTATCCATATTTTTTACATTGCTGAAATACCCCCAATTCTCCATCTTCTTTCTTCTTGTTTTGCACGTCTACACCCCACATGAAGTAAAAAATAAAAATGAAAACCACCGGGTTATCTTTAAAATGTCTCTACCCAGGTCTGTTTTATGTTTAAAAGTTTGTTTTCTAAGCAACTGAAAGATATGAAAAAACGTCTGCTTTAATAAAGACTGAGAAGCCGTAGAAATGCACAAAGGCTTTGTGCAAAAAACTACTTTAAGATTATTTAACAAATCTTGTTTACATCATATTGTCTTTAATGAATGATTTTCATAGACTATCATCTCACCACTATTTTAATACGTTAATGCCCATGCACGCAAACTTTGTCCTCAAAACTTTTAACTCAATGCACATTTGTGATATGCATTTATAACTGTACCGACTACATACTCATTGCTATCAATATCGGAATAAAGTAGGTTTGATCTTACACCAGAGGGGGAGCTTAACACAAGCGCATCTAAAAAATTATTGTAGTAAATCCAGCTAAGAGGAAAAGCCAAAGACAATATACACATTTGAAATTCATTAACATTTGATAAAGTGAGTAGCAAAAGAACATAGCCATACGAGCCTTTACACGTGTCGCCATAAACTATGCATGATGTCATTTGACGTCCTTACCCACTAGTAATAAATTATTAGTGCTTATGATGTTACTGAGATGGCTACATACATATTGATAATTTGTGTATAAAAATTCTAATAGAGCATACAAAAATGTGAGTAATCAGCTATACAGGTGTATAATAATTTTAGCTGTAAGACTATGGATACAAGTGATGCGAAACGAGTAAACTACTAAAGTTGTTAATTTCAAAATAGTGAATAGGGATCTTGAAAAAGTACCTACACACGATGAACTTGCATATGATTCTATGATATTTGAGATCCCTATTTTGACTGGGTTACAAATCATATAGCTAGACCATACCACAGTCAAAATAGGGATCTAGAATCATAAGTTCACCTTGTTTAGGTACTTTTTCAGGATCCCTATTCACTTTTTGATATTTTATATATAGGAAGGCACACAGTAAAACAATGTACCCCTACGCAAAACAATAACCTTACTCAAAACAATACAGGAGAGATTTTGATTATGTAAGAGAAGTTTAATCTACTGTACCCCATGCAACACTTCTGTAGATTATAGGAGCAATTTAACGTACCTACGTAAAACCTTAATATAAGAGGTATTTAACATATAACCTATGCCATGATGAGAATTGCTATTGAAATATATGACAATGTTCCAAGTTCCTGGGTTTTGCCATCAGTACGTCGAGCAGTCACTGTCTCACTATGCATTCTTTTTAATTTTTCAATGCTGTGAACTGACAACATTAAACCTTATGCCATAAATAGTATCAGTCACTGTTGCTTCCTACAATTAACCCCAATGGTTCCTTGAACTTACATCCTTTCTTCTCTCCTTGAATGAACAACAAAGGATCTACTGCAATGATGACTTCATAGGATCCTTTGTTGCATAAAACATTAAACACTGTCTCTTTAGATCCTCTGCTGCTAAAATATGATGCAAGGCAAAGTCTATGATGCCATGCACATGGTCAATACATTTTATCCCATACAAAACAATGCAATTACAAACAAATTGTCACTAAACTACTATACTAAGTTCACAGATCTTTTTTATGTAACATAGGTGGCCTTGGTGATCTTACATGAAGTTTTCTTATAGGTGCCTCCTGTAAGTAGAGGCACCTGGTTTTATCAGTTGCTGACAGTTCTATAGCAACAATTGAATAAGGTATACATCAAATATACTTCTACACAGCTATATATGTACATACCTTTATAGGACAAAATAGTGGCAATTGCCACTTGGCCATCCGACGTCCAATTACTTCATTATATGGTAACTGCCATATTATATTCTGTCATCAACAGTATATAGTCATTACTTACCACTAAAGCTGCTTGCTGCTTGCTGCAGCCCCATTTTTAGCCAATACATTACTCTTACCAGTCTTGGCATAACGAGAGAAACTATTAAACTACAATAATAATAGTTTAGATAACTATAAGTAGTGATATGAAGTGCAGTGTCATGTTTACACATTAACGTCATATATATAACACTTACATTGGGTGGAGTAGGAAGTTTCTGAAAGAAGAAAAAGCCTAATTGCCATGCAATTATTCCCAAAATTGCACTCCAATCCATGTGATTACCTATACAAATCTATGTAGTTGTCTAGTCATTTGGTCTACAAATACATATTCTTCCTTCATTCCTTTTAATTCAACGTACACCCCACCCTTAGGATTCCTCTCTAAGCAACGGCCTCAAAATTGCACTTACAGAATGATATACACAAGATCTATCCCGTGGTACATCAAAAATACAACATACCTTGCTTTCCCTTCATACACATAATCAAGAAGACTGTATAGTCCGTCTAGATCTCCTGCAAAAATGCTTCTGGGCTTCTTCCTTTGTGGTACCATAACATCATCATCACGTTTGGTCCTCACATTCCTAACCCATTGGTCACCATACTGCCCATGTATGTATCTTGCAAGCTCATAAATGCTATCAAAGGCCCTTGTTACATTAGCACTCTGCACATCTTCTGGCTTTTGGGTGCCTTCCTTGATCACATGATCTCATACCTATTTTATTTTATGGTAGTGATGTTTTTATAACATGGGTTTACTTACTTTTCGTGCCCCTATGTAATAATCCTCCTATATGTATAGAAAGGTGTACAGTAAAACAATATACCTGTACACAGCATGATATTCCTATATAGGAGAGATTTTGCATACCCTACACAAAAGTTCTCCTATAATAAGAGAGATTTGTGTAAGGGTGTGCATAATCCCTCCTATATACATGGGAATGCTTGCATTAATATATAAACTCCTACGCCATAGTGTTTTCCTAGGAAAGATTTTGCGTACCCCACACAAAACGTCTTCCATATCATATAGGAAAGATTTGAACGAGATCTCTGAGCAGCTTTGTTTTTCTTTACACAAGTAGCATCACTACTGTCCTCGTAACTGGTAGGTAATCCTTCCATTCTTGCCATATGTTCCAATGCTGCTGTCATATCAACTTTATATGTTGTCAGCATTGCTGTATGAAGAATTTCTGGCTTTGATAATTTTGATAAATGGTTGTGGGACTCTACTGCGTTTATTGAATTTGGAAGATTTATAACCTGTTCACTGCAAAGAATTCTCCTGGCGTTGCATATACAAGTCTACCAAAAAATTTTTGCATACCAAAATACAGTCTTGTAATAGTTCAAGAACAATAATTTTTATGTGGTCAACAAATGCTTCAATTTTAAGAGTATTCTGAGGTTAGTTTGTGTATATCACGATAATCACAAGCTCTATCATATCACGTTAATGGATCTCTGGGATACGATTATCGTCAATATTATTGCGTGTACTGAAGTGACAAGTACTCGAAGTAAACTCGAGTGCATGATTAGGTACTGCATGTACGTGACAGGCCTTATAGTGACAAAGCGTAAGTAGACGATGAGTATTCAAGTTTGAAGAGTAACTTCACAAGTCAACTTTAGTTTCCTTTAGATATACTATGTAACGTGCGGTAAAAGCCTAACACGCATAAAATATTAATCTATCGAGCTCTATTGCCGCATAGATAATAATTTTATATTATATTGCTCGAAAGTATTCAGATACACTTACGTGTATTGTTCTTTTGTTGTGTTGCCTTCTTTGCCAGTCACAAATAATAAAATGATGAAACTAATCCTATTTTAATCACTAACAAATTTGAAGAACGAGCGACATTGATGCACCGAAACCAGTACAGCGACTACATTGTAAAACATGTCACTGTTTATGTGCATGCCCAAGTATTATGCATAGCGTACGGTTCTAATAATAAATCTTGAGCAAACATCCCTAGTGATTCGAGCTTTGTGTGCTAATTATAGTGTAGCTAGCTATGTGTGTTAGGGCTGGAATGAAGGTTAATATTTAACCTTCGAACCTTCGTAGATAAAATGCACCGAAGGTTTGAAGCTTCGGTGTTACACTATTTGATAAATTTATTAACTTGAAACAGCAGTTCAGAACGACACAATTGATCACAAAAATGGGCGTGTCCATACAGCAATCATGCATAGCCAAAAGCTAACTAATGGTTAAAATGATGTTTTTCATGCACTAAGTTTTGTTTATAAGGCGTTTTAAGCCTTCTACTATGGTAGAAAAGCCAAATTGCGGTATTTAAAAGTGGGTGTGGAACACGAACCTCGATCGTGCAAAGTGTATAAGCTGCCACGATTGCTGCAATAAGGAAAACGATGTTTGCTAGTAATAATCCTTTCTGTGTTGTGAGCTTTATGAAGTAGTTTTACCCTTCGAAGTTTGCTTAGCCTTTGAACCTTCGAAACATTCGAAGGCTTCGTTCCAGCCCTAATGTGTATGTATAATGTACCTGATAAGTGCACGATTAATATCATCTTTTTAACCCACTGGCTGCTTCCCTTGGCCAGCCCTTCCAAAGGGTAAGATATTCTGTGGTGGTACCCTGTACATGCAGCATTAAATTAATATTACCAAATTAGCAATGCATGTAGCTAGGTGCCTATAGCTTGTGCAAGTGAGCTATAGTTAGCTAACTAGTAGCCAATTATGCTGATGTAGCTATATAGGATTCTATAGCTATATATACTGTCTATATAATGCGAAAACCATGCAGCCTATAGTTCACACTTTCAATTTTGCGAATTCAATTCTTCATAACTTTTGCTATAAAGGAAAGACATAGCTACAAGTTTTTTAACAGGCTAGCTAGCTAAGTAGAATATATCTGACAGTCACATTTAGCTATTGTCATCTAAATTTTTAAACTGAATACATTCATGGCCACAATAATATGACAGCACTGAAATCTGTATACCCTTGTCCTCTTTGCGATCAGCCTCTCTACCCTAAATTGTCCTTTTGATAGTTCTGATGCTTCAACCTCCGTATCCTCCTCTGAAGCTGACTGCTCATCAGATTCCTGGCATACAATATGATTATGCATTATATAGCAACATTACTAGCTAACTACATCAGTCACGAAGCAATTTAGTGTAAGCCATGTGGCGGCATCATGCATTGTTTAGTAGAAATTTATAGCTACAATGCATATAACTATACTATAGCTATGACTTGATGGCCGGCCTACTATCTATCATCCCGCTGGGATAGTAGTCATGCTCATATCGCATAGGAATTTTTCTTGTTCTTTTATTCAATGTACTTTCAGCGACTTGATCAAACTGCAAACCAATCAGTTCTGAGTCAGCAGGCTATATGTATCAGGCATGGATGCATGACATATAGCTACGTAGTTATCTCTAGATTTCATTGGCCATAGCTACATAGAAAGGTTGTTGTTGTTTCTGATTGGTGCTAGTTAGTGCAGGTGTGGCTTTTCGACACACTTTGTGCAGCAATTGGTGATTTTTAACTACTCGGTAAGGTACATAAATTTTAGTCCAATATCGATTTTAAAATTTATGACTTATGTTAAGCCGATAGGCAACAAAAATCTACGAAAAGATCAGCTACATGTCACAAATAACCCACACTATAGCTAATCCAAAAATTCAAAATGTGGTTAAAGATAAATAAATTAAATATGATGGTAGGATTTTGTCGCTATGCAGGCTATTTAAAGCCGAGAGCAATAAGCTAGCTAGATAGCTAGCTATAGTTTAGTAGCTATGACTGCGACCGAGGAGCAGCAATTGTATGAAGAGCTGGACAAGGAGCTCCAGGAAACGATCATTACAGTTACTAGCGCCAGCAGTAGCCATGTATATGGGAGACACACGATCAACCTATTGCTTCTTTGGTGATTCCCAACAAACTCTATCTCCTTTGGGATAAGAAAAGGGACCTACAAATGAAATGGGTATCACCGTTTCTGGTGTTCTTAAGTGCTTTGGCTTGACTTTGCTAGCAGCTCAGTTCCCTAACAAAAGTAGCTATAGCTAAACTGTTGATGTTTATGTCACTCACACAATAAAAATAAGAATAATACTGTAGGTGATGAATAATAGGTGATGATGTTAGAATCAATTAGCTAATGGGTAAACATTTTGGGAAATTCTGGAAGGAATAGCTATAGCTAAAAGCTATAGTAAAATTTAAAGCATAATATAGGTGCAGCCTTAATTAGAACTCACTAGCTATATATAGTTGATCTATAGCTAGCTACCTTATGGGTTCGTGGGAGCTTTTATGATACAGCTTAGCTAGCATTAATTGAGATATCTGAGGGATATTTTCCTGTAATGCTCTGGATGGCCCCTTCTATGGCTCTATTTGTAGGTTAACTGTTTCCTGGGATCCCGTGGTTCTTAGTTTGACAGATGCCAGCTCTAGACCACTCTGAGGTAACTTTTCACAGTAAGAATTAATGATTGTGTTCTTTTTTTGTTGCTGCTGCCTGGTTCCAACTTCTTCATTCTTTCCTATTTTTATAATTTTTTTATTGACGCTATAGCTATCTATATAATAGCTATATATAGCTAGCTAGCTAGCTACCTGGTAACTTGAGCTTATGGTTTGATTTTTTGCTAAGTTGCACCGTTGCTATTTCCCTAGCAAAAACCAGCATATTGGTTTCACCATATAGTAGACTTTTCCTAAAGCTGCTTCCACATTTTTTCTTCTGTAGTCCTTTAGAAACCTGTGATAGATGTAGCTTAGCTATAGCTACTCACCGGGTACTTTGTTTCCTCAGTCTTTCTTTAACAAAAACAATGTCTTTTAATCTTTTTCTCCACCAATGCTATCATTACATAGCTGTGAAGGCACAAAGTAATTACCAGTGTCACAGTAAACCGGCTAATGCAAAAATTCCCGACAACATACTCAGTCAATCCATATAGTGATATTTCTTTTGTGTTAGTGCTTAAAGCTGGCTCAACTGATTTCTGCTTGACCAGTTACACAAGCTTTAAGTTATACTTTACCAATTCTACATAAGTAACACCACAGAGTACTTTAATCATAATGTTAGGCATACCATATGCGTGACGTCGGTTTAAACTTTGTTTTTAAATTTGTATGCATTGCTATATGCTCCTTAGTGGGTACATATAGTGCCAAATTTCCATAGCAAAGAGATATCAATAAGTGTGTACTAATGAAATTTTTCAATGGAAATTTTGAAAAGTCTTGTATTATAAAAGGTTGGTTGCCAACATGCATCATTATTATTACCATCTTGTTCTAGCTATATCCCTCTTTGAGTATCATTTGTTTACATCTGTAACTTTGCTAGTTTTGAAGCACTTGACCCAAAAGGCAATACGATTGCATGCACCAGCAGGGGTGCAAATGCATTGTATGCATGCAGAGGCAAGTGTAAAGGCGAGAGAGTGTTCTCTTAGTCTCAAAAATAACAAGCATGTAGAACTTGAAGGCGAATACCAACAGTTTCCAGTGTTTTTGTAACTTTGAGTGTAAACGCATCACATACATTACTGGCTTTTGTTGCGTGGAATCAGCCTACCTGCTTTGAGTATGAAATGTTTGGATTGGATTTACCAAACTCTGCTAGCTGCATGTAAGCCTCCTTCTGCTTCACATCCACAATGATTGCTTTCCAGTGTTCTACCCCTTTGGTCTTGTATTTCCATGGGATAGATGTTTTCTTCCTAGGAATTAATTCTTCAGAGTTATATGATTCCAGCAGGGTCTTATAATCAACTAATATATTTTCCCATCACATATGTGACTGAATTTACAAAAACCGACCATATTGTCACATTTTGTATTTCGAGAAATACCAATTTGAAATATTGAAGCCATTCCAGCTCTCTTGTTTTAGATCATAGCCATGCCAGATTCACTCTAGGAGTGGAGCAGTCTTATAGCTAGCAATTTTGAACAAAGTTGTTAGCTTGTTAACAATACTGGATTTTGAGAGACATTTTTATAAAGCTCTGTAAGATCACAAGTGTCGTGTATAAGAGGGTGGGTGGGTTATACCACCCAGTAATACACAGGCAGCCTAGCTGTACATTCAGTAGGTGACAAAACCAGCTGCAGTGGGCCCAGACCATAGGTCCGGCCGAGACGTAGGGCTGGCAGCAGTTAGACACCCCATGCAGTCATATTAATGCACCTCAGTGGCCCCACAGGCTCTGTTGTGAACTTTGGTGGCTTAACAGGGTCAAGAAAAGCCGTCTGTAAAAGCAGACCCGGCCATCTATAGCTATGTTTTTGCCGTGTCTGTATAGTGCTTGAGTATGGCTACAATATTAAGCTATAAAATGGATTTCAGTTGTTGTGACAATACGGTCGGTTATTGCAGATCTGGTCACATATTACCTTCATACTGCACACGGTAATTGGTAGGGAGGTAGGTGGTTTTGGATGGCTTCCTTCTGCAGCCATAATGCTTCTTAAACTGACAGAATAATGGCTTTTGATGCAATACTTGTAGTTCACAATAAACATAGCAACATATTTTCCTTATGATCGCAAGGCTAAAACCTGCAAGTGCATACACACTCATGTGTGTACATGGGTGGCTGGAGATACACATAGCAAACATATATTCATAAGCGTTTGCAATGTAGTGCATAAACAGTCACATGCATAGCTGGAGAAGCTCATAGCAAACATATTTCCTATGCGCTCGCAAGTTATTATATGCATGAAAAAATGTTAAGGCAAGCCTGTTACATTCCTGATGATATACACTAAATACAATAGCTATCACTATAATAGTACTGATCATACAGTCATTTAAAAACGTTCAGGGTTGGTACTGTCACAATATATGATGGAAGCTTGTGTCCTGTAATTAATCACTCATTGGCTAAAAGCTTGAGACCTTATATCTTGGAGCAGTTGTGGTTTATAGAGTTTGAATGGATGACCCCTGGTTGGAACTGAGTAAAATTTGAGAACAGTCTAGATCATACATGCTGTTGAATAAGCTATTGACACATATCATATCGTTACGCTGACGTCCATGTCTGAGTGGTGGCAATCCAAGTTACTGAAGTCTTACAGTGTAGGTCGTAAGGAAGATGTTTGATAGATGAAACCAGTCTGGTGGCCGTTCTTTGTATGGTAGGAGTCAATAAAAGGGAACGTTTTGTAATTGTACTACAAAAAATACTACAGTACTTTGTAGTTAAATTACAATGCGTACTGCTGTACTGCTGCCAGTACACAAAAATACAAATGGTACGACACAAAACTACAGATTGTACTACACAAAACTACATAATATTATTGTACTACACAAAACTACAAATCGCACTACACAAAACTACACATCATACTACACAAAACTATGTAAGTCATGCCATAGATTATAGAGGCGCATAGATACACGCCTCTATAATCTATGGTTGTGCAGTGTACAATAATCTGTGTGACTTAGTTTATACAAGTCTGTAGCGGCTAACAGGAATGAAGAAGAAAGGATATCTGGCCATACCAGTATAGACCTTTTTGTATAATTTAATATAGCTGTAGAGCACATACACTATAACCGCTAGAATGATACACAGATTTATTTACAAAGCACATTGATGTATAAACTACAGTAACACGAAACTAACCTCAACTAACATGTACGTATTAATGTTTAAGGTGGTGGTCTACCAACACGCCCACACACTTAATTGAAAGTTTTGTTGCCTCCAATTCAACAAACCATGTGTGGTTTATCACATACCTTGGCCGCCCTTTTAGTAAGCAAACAACTATTCTCCAATATAACGGTTCATTTTTCACCATTAATGGGTTGACGGATGAAGGAGCTACTCTACTGTAATTACACTTAGTACGGCTTAATCAGCGTATGCACCAAGCAATGGCTTAGTTCTTTGCACAACTAGTCACCCTTGCCGAGCTACACGACACTGTGGATCCGAATTTCGAGATTAAATGCAATTGACAATGTCACGGTAACACTTCAATACAACTGACAATGTTATAGTAACACTACAATACAATGGACAATGTCACGGTAACACTTCAATATAATTGACAATGTCACGGTAACACTACAATACAATTGACCATGTCACGGTAACACTACAATACAACTGACAATGTCATGGTAACACTACAATACAACTGACAATGTCACAGTAACACTACAATACAACTGATAATACTAATGACAAAATATGTAAGTCATGCTGGAGCAACCTCAATTGCAAGCTGCTTCTGCTGAAGAATTCTGACACTATAATCATCAACACCATAATCAACAATGGGCATGTTAGTTCAAGTTTCAGAAAGTCATTAATAATTCCAGAGCCAATAGCCACTGATTATGGTGTTGATGGTCTAGAGCATACCTTATAGCACAAAATTTTAACTGGTTACTGTTATGTTATCTGATAGCTTCTTTCATAGAATGGTACAACCTTACAGCCCAATCCCCTTCTTGGTAATTTTAATTTTCATAAAGGCCTTGCTGGTAGCAGCTAATGTATGTTGGTGAAATTTCATTAGATTGTCAATAATTATTCCTAAATCGTTCTCCTCAGTAACTGGTCAATAGTCAGATTATGTATTTGGTAAATGTAATTGGGTCTACTGATTTGGAGAGACTTGCATATGGAGACATCGATGGTAGTTGCTATTCATTTGATAAGTTAACCATCTGTTGATTTCACACTTCAAGTTTAAAACATCATGAGTACTGTTGTTTATGTATTCTGCAGAATAGTTTAGTATCATCCGCAAACATTACAACTTGGTATTGCAATGTGTCAGGAAGGTCAAAGAGAATAAAATTGGGTCCAATACTGACCCCTGAGGGATACCACTATAAGACATTGGGCCAACAAGATTAGGAGTTTGTGCATGCTTGCCTACATTACGTAAACGTATAAACAACCACAACTATAGTTATACAATTGTTTTGGTGATTTGCAAAAATTACATTTGCCACTAGCTGCTCCAAAGCATCTATATTCACCCATTTCATATTATTTCGTGGACCGAAGTTGTACAAGACTATTCACGAATCACTCACAAAAATATCACAAACATTTCCTTGTAATTGCATATGCATATCAAACAATTTTGTAGCAGAGTTGAGTTAAAAGTTTATTCGACTTCAGTCATTTTGTGTTAATCAAGAAACATGGTACAGTGGGTATCGCCTGTATGATGATTTTCTAGGCAATGGCATGACTAATCACATGTATGCACATGCGTAATTTCCTTATGCGTACAATCGCTTCATATATTAATCAATTAAAATGTTCATTCAAATCATATAGACAAATGTTGTCATTAAAGAGTTAATTTATAACTGCACTCACGAGTGCAAGTGGCAACGCTAGCATGTGTGAGTAGAAACACTTAAGTGTATTTGTAAGGAACAAATTTTGCTACTTATTTAGTTTACTTTGTTTCATGTTCTGTAGGACTTATAGGATATCAATTTAGGCCTTATTTTTAAATAGAGTCTAGTGTGGTGGATGGGAGTGCCATTAGGGCCGGCTAACTAAGACAGTTAATGTTTGATCAGTTAAAACCATAGTTGAAACCAATTGAATAGGAACCTGTAACATTATTTTGTACAGTGTATTAGTGATGTGTGATATCCAAAATATTCATATCATGATATACATAATATACGTAACAACCATTTTTATCACAATACAATATATGTAAGAGTTACGGTACAGCTCTAGTGCAACATCACGAGTACGCGTGTGCGAGTCACGCATTTGCTGTGTGTGGTCCTAGTTAATGTTTAATTTATACTCCTGTATGTTAGTAATAAAACTTTTTAAATGTATAACACTTTAAGCCACTCTCCTTTTAAACTCCTCACTACGCTTGAGATGCACACTTTTAAAATTGTAATACTCCATCTTGTTATTAATGTACGACTGGTTAAATGCCTTTTACTGTGAATTGCAAATAAAGTGTTGCTCTTCTTTAGCAGGCCTTCACAATGGGCATCATTAGTAAGGCCATACACAGTAATATCAATAACAAGTGTCATATAAAGTAGGACTATAATTCTGAACTAAAATGTTGAGTTGTGCTGTTTCTTTGCTTGAACTACGTAGTACACATGGTTGTTTAAGAATAGAAATTTGTTGATAATTCCAATGATGAGAACAATATGCATTGATACAAAAATTAACTAGTAGTACACTGTACACATATATACACTACCATTACAAGTTGTCCAAGCAACTCACCTTATGCCTTGATAAATACACAATAGGATATGGGAAATAAGTAGTTATAATATACGTATGTTTATATGCATACCATGGTTTCTAGCAAGTCAACAAATTTTAATGGAAATATGACAGATGAACTTGAGACGTCCTGAATAATAAGTGTTTCACAGAAGTATGTCTGATTGCAAGTACGAAAATCATAGAATGTATCAACACAGTATGGCTGGACACTTTTTTGTTTAGCCAAGGATTTCCCTGTTGCTTTTGGCTTGCTTTCAACTTTTGTCATTTCCTGAACATTTTCTAGTTCTTTAGTTGCCTCTCTTCCTATAAAAATTACTGACGCATACGGACAGTGTGTTTAGATCTAATTGTACGTATGTGCAAATTTTTAAAACACCAGTGGATAGAACATTCGCTTTGTGCATTATATCAGCATGTACTTGTAGATCATTGAACTACTATGTTTTAGCTGTTGAGAATCAGAGTTATAACATGCTGTGAAGTTACGTAGATGAATCATACTATAGAGCTACTCCATTGCGAATGTATTGTTGATAGGATGGCAAGCTAGTGCATTGTGATTGAGTAGTCCATTGTACATGTTCTGTTGCCAGAAATACAGGTCACCCAGTAATTCTACAAATACACCAGTAGATAGACATTTTCTTTATAGTTACAAAGAAATGAAATAGTTGCAATGTCTTTGTGCACATATGCATACAATGGTTTACCAGTATTGATTACCACCTAATGTTTTGATGAGTGACCTGTGTCAAAGACAGGAAAATTTAAAACTTCAAATACACTATTGTTTGATTCCATTAGATGGTAAGGGAATCCTCGGAGTTAGCTATTTATTCATTTTCTACATACAATAGAATAGAATGAGGTGTATGGATATTTAGAAGTTACTGTGCAAGTTACGTATATAAGTATAGTTTAAAATATATTTCATGGATTCCTGAGATGCCTATGAGTAAATCTTAATACTTTGCCTTGATAGAACAATATAGAGCTTACCTCTTACACACAAAGTGTATATAAAAGCTTCAAGTTGCACTGACGATGTGTTATTAGTTGTATAAATCATGTATATTTAGCATTCAGATTAAGTCTGCTTTCTAACTAGTACATACATCCTACATAAATAAATGAAATAGTTTACAGGTGTGTGTTACCTTACACATCTTGTAGTATAATGTCTATCCTAGACACTCTACAGGTGCACAACCAGGCAAATATAGATGTACAGATCATGCAAGCCAACACATATAACTAGGAGTATCTATTGAAACATCGGTGATCACTAATATCATGGGTAAAGAGGTCTCACTTGGTACATCATGACCAGTATGCTACTTTGTTTCGATGTTAATATTGAGTGTAGTTTTATAGTGATTTAGTGTATATTTCTTGTGCCATTATTCTTGCTTGATAAATCCTGTACACAATGTTATATGATAAGATTAAAGCTAGGCTACATACCTACCTCTGCATGTTTGGAACATGGAGGTAAATATGCTAGTAATTATGTACGTCAGTGTATAATATAGTAACACCAACATGTGATAGTGGTCTAAATCTACACAATTGCCTTATACTCTTGTTGCTTTATACATTCTTTGTTGTATGCCTGTATGCCAATGGTAGGTCAAAAGTACTCTAGTTCTAAATACCGTATAGCGGCTTATTTTCGAGGGGGAAAAATTTTGCGAATTGCGCTTAATTCGTGAAAATTTTCCATGTGAATTGTTGATGTAAGTGTAGCAGTGTTAGTAACAGCCATGCATTCGTGAAAATTTTCCTCATGAATAATGGCACCACTGGGCATTCATGAAATATTTCCCCCTTGAAAATAACCCACTATATGGTATCACAATAACGTTAGTTCTAACAGAGAAAGTACTCACCCAGTTGGTAACACAGGATGGACCCCACAACGAATTTCACACATATTACAGACACTGTGAAGCCACTCCCCATCAATCATCACTATCTTACCATCCCATCTCTTAGAACTATTTGTTTTCATACTTGACACAATAAGTTTTCTTTCCTAACTGGTCCTTCATTTGCTGCTCTTCATTGTTACTGGGCTTCTTTTGCAGCAGCTCTTCGCTGTTACCAGGCATCCTTTGCAGCTCTTTGCTATTACTGGGCTTCATTTTCGGCTCTTCGCTGTTACTGGGCTTCATTTGTGGTTTTTTTGCTATTGCTGGGCTTCATTTGTGGCTCTTCGCTGTTACTGGGATTCACCTGCGGCTCTTCGCTGTTACTGGGCTTCACCTGCAATTCTTCATTACCCTGCACTCCAATTTCGTCAACCCTAGATGCCTGAACTTTGCTTTCCTGAACAATCTTTTGCTACAATTTTCCTCTTTTAGTTCTGCCATACAATGAACAGGTAAAGTGAAATAGGGACAAAATGACACTTTACTCAAGCCTTAGGTTAATAGCGCTAGTGTTTAATTTTGTAAAATGCATTTGAATGCATAATTTGCAAACTGACTTCATGCGAGTCACCAGTTCGTGAGCCAGTTCATGACTCACGAGCTAGTTCGTGACTTGTGCGCTTTGCTACAGTTACGAAGTGCTTGTACATACGTAGCTACGTAACTTTGCGATGGAAGATATTGGTTATGTAATAAAATTAATGATAACGCAACCCATTTGTACACGGAGTTTAAAATATGTCACGACATTATGTGCAAACGAACATTCGCAAAGTGTTCGCGAAGGTTCGTGAACCTGTAGTGAAACTTTGCAATTTTTTTGCAAACTACCGTATGTAAGTAGAATTTACATACTCGTACTTGATAGAATTTGGTTGCACTCTTTTACTAATAATTTTATAAAGTTGATTTTTGCACTAATGCAAGTAAGGAAATTGTAAATTATCAGTACACCGAATTGCATTAATTGTATGTATGCTTTGCTGTAAAATCCTTTAGTTGCTCTCTACAATATCACTGCTCTGGTGGCTTGTTAAAGGTAAAGTTTGTACCTGTATTAAACTACGTACATACCAAATGTTAGGTTCAAGATATACTTAAGCAAATGTTTGGGTGAGGACATTAGTTTTATAGGGAAGGATCTCAGTAGGTCTTCTATTTTTCGTAAACCAAATTCTTATATCCAGATGCTATAGATGACGTAGAATGCAATGGTAACATCATAACTTAAAAGTGGTTAAAGAAGTATATCAAGAAGTGGTAAAAGGTAGATACAGCTGCCTTTATTAATGAGAAATGTTATACATGTCTTTATTCTTAGAAATGCATTTTTGGGCAGTCATATGCACTAACCCAGTAAACGGATATCCATCAAGTGATATGGCAGTTAAAACAACAATAAAGCAGACGTAATAAACTTCACTGATAAATTTCTACATTGTGTACTTTCCCTTGTATTGATCATTAAATTTTTTGAAATGCTAGTATGTAATTACTGGGTATAATCAGTATGTGTGTTAATCAGCTAAACACAAATTACAATTGAAATCAGTATGGTTTGTTTACAGACATGTAAATCTTTAGCAAGGTGGGATTTTTGTGTAAGTTACAAGAGTCAATTTTAAAAACCTACCTAGCTGTATTAAAGATAGTATACTGATCCTGTTTATGGTTTAAAATTATACTGAAGATGTGTTAGTGTACATACTAATGTCATGTTTGTTGGGGTGATAGTATGTATGATTTATTGATGGCCCTAGTAAAATATCCTATCAAGAAAAACATTCAAGATTATATTATGATCTTAATTACGTACATTTTAACTAACAATCATTGTTATGTATAAATCCACCAACCTTGTCTTCATTATCAAACTTAGTAGTATGCCATTTAAAGAGATTTTGACATATCAAGCAAGCAAGAAGACAGATTTCACTGTTGATCTCATATTTTACAAGTTTCACCATGAACAAACATTTCAAAAGGAATGCGTGAAGCTGTAGATGACAGATCTGGATAAGTATTATATTTTGCACCCCCTTCTACCTTATCTACGAGAGTAGTTGCAACTACTTTTAACCTGGCATTGTCTAAAAAATGAGAAAGCAAAATTGGATGCCCCAGATATCCGTGTGCATGTTTGTCACACACTAGGCTATCCTCATTGATAACATCAACATTTACTATATTGTTTATATCTTCTTTTGTGTCACAAAAACAGTTTTCCATTTACTCCACATGGTACCGCTGCTTCTTTGATAGCATTTAAAAGAATATATGTAAATGTGTTTATCTGAACTCCAATGGTGGAAAAAAGTCCTGCTGAAAATTGTTACTTTGAGGGTCACTGCTGCAAACATCCTTTTGCAATGCTTGCATCACTTTTCACCATCTGTAAATGCATCCTCTCTTATAGAGCGTACACACGTTAGCAACACAATGTGACACGGAATTCCATTTACTCCTTACACTTGGAGACGAATCAGTAGTTTAGTTAGGCTTCGTGTACAGGTAAAAACATTTCATTTTATACTGAAAGACTTTATTTAGTAGCCACATGCTTAAGTAGGCAACCATTAAGGTTTTTTTAAGTTGGCTTTTTCGAATGCCTTTAATGGCATGCATACCCAATGAAATGGTTTCATATTATTTAAAAGGATTCTCTGATATGCTTGTAATGCATATTAATCCATTCAGTAGAGTGAGGCGAATCTTTTAAGTCATATTCCAAGGTCCTAGGACATGCAAATCCTTTGCAATGTAAACAAGCTCTTGCAAGCTAGTCAAGATGGACTCACAATTCCTGTGGTGTAGCTTAATACTTGTATATAAGAGACGGGCTCACTATAATATTTTGCTGGTTGTCTACACTCGTAATACTGTATGAAGGGGCCAAAATATTAATGTCAAGTTTGGGGGCAGATTTTTAGAGTGTCAGAAGTATAACATGTTATGTACGGTACAGCTCAAAGATAATGTCACACTCACTCGCAACTTACACGTTTGCCACTCGAATGCTCGATACGCTGAACTCAATCAATCGAGCAACTATTGAGGGATAGAACACTCAAGAGTTTATTCACTCAAAGATACTCGCGTTCACACAATAAAGTCTAAGTTTGAATTACTAGGGATGTTCACTCAAGATTTATTATATGCTATGCTTTAAATAGAATAATACTTGGGCATGTGCAAAAACAGTGGCACGTTTACAATGGAATCGTTTTACTGTTCTCTGCGCATTAATTTTCAATTCATTAGTGATTAAAAGTCATCATTTTATTTATTTGAGACTGGCAAAGAAGGAAACACAACAAAAGAACAATGCACATAAGTGTATCTTAATATTTTTGAGCAATATAAATTGATATCCGTTGTCTGTATGACAATAGAGTCGATAAATTAATATCTTTAGGCTTTTATTACACGTTATGTAGGTATCTAAAGGAAACTAAAGTTGACTCGTAGAGTTACTGTTCACACTTGGGTACTCGTCGTCTACTTGTGTCTTGCCACTAAGGCCTGTCATGTACATGCGGTATGTATGTAGCTATATGCTAAATCATGCACTTGAGTTTACTTTGAGTACTCATCACTTCACAGCTTCAAGTGTCTTGCGAGTGCTTCAGTACACAAAACTCGATTAAGCAATGCTGTTTACTCAACGAAAATTTGTGAGCAAGTACGACATTACCTTGAGCTGTACTGTAGTTATAACATGTTTACTCATGCTTTGCCTGCACTCGCCTTTGAGCACTGCACGTCCTTGGGCTTGTGTGTATATATCAGGCAAAGTACTCTTGCCCGTGTTATAACTAATACTTAATGACATCACTGGTAAGTCACATAAGCAAAGACTCATCACTAAGGAGCACATAGCAATGCATATAAATATAATTCTTTTGTTTAAATCGGCTTTATACTCCAACACTTTAGTGATAAAACTATTTAAAAGTAGAGTTGAAATTCTTACTGCAACATTACAGACCAGTGTTTTTTAAGCTCCGCTACTGCCCACTTCTAAAGCTGAGGCGTTCCATCTTGTTAATAATGTATGGCTGGTTAAACGCCCTTTACTATGAAATGAATAATTAACACAGCATTACCTTGCTCTGCTTTGGCAGTAAATTACAACGAGCTTTGTTACTAAAGCCACGTTTCAAACTTGCATGTCTTGCTTACCATCTGTCTTTGACACCATACGTATGTCATAGTTTGAGATTTTCATTTTGGATAGAAGAAAGTGTAGTAATTGAACTTAACACATGTAGCGTAAGCTGCAAACTATCACCTTTACCTGTTATTGACCGGTGCTCACCCTATTATCGACCACACGTATATGGACTAGTTTCCTATAACAAATATAAATCATTGAATTGATTGATGTTTACTCGTGTGTTGTTTGTAGGCCTCATTGTAAACACTATTCATTATGTTGGTCACCGGGTATCGGCTAGTGGATTGAAAACGTCATTTCAAGATTAGGCACTAGCAATTATTATAAATATTTTGTGTAACTTGAACTAGGATCCATCATCAGCAAAAAATGTCTGAAGATTTATCAGCCCCTGCTGTGTTGAGATTACCAAAGCAAAAACAAAAGAATTGAACTGATGTGCAGTGATTTCTGCTGTGAAAACTGGCACGAGAAGACCGGCTGGGGATCATACTTCGATTAACCGATATTACTTTTCCTATATTGGCCGATACCAATAGCCTATCCGATATCAACAAAACTTCCAAATCTGCTAACAATACACATCATCATAATACACATCATCATTCTATGAAAGTATCATTAAACATATGATAGAACCATCCTTAATATTATTATTTTCTCACCAAAGATTAATATCATCCTCATTTTATATTTTTTGAAATATCTGCTAAAGAAAAGCTGATACCGATATTTAATTTTAAGGCCAATAAGCCAATTTCCTATAGTTGTACGGATCATCAGTGCATCACTAGAATTGACCAGATGACCTCAATTAATATAATGCAGAAGAGATTAAAGAAAAGAAACAATCTAAGTTGTAAGGATGCCTGCTTGTGTTGCTTTTTACACATTGACTGCTTAAGACTGTAAAAGTTTGTCATGGTGACAATTGCTACTTAATGGTTTGATTCTGTAGACACAATATCAGTAATTGAATGTAATGAGCTACTTTTATCCATACATACAAGTTATTATTAACCTGTACAATAATATGTGTGCATATGTTTATTATTTGATGCAAGTTATTGACAATTCCATTATGGTCTGTAACATATCAGGATCAGCATAGTGGTCTGTTGTTGGCTGACTTGTGAAGTGCACAGCACAATACAAGTGACAAAGAAAAATTCCTGGTAGTGGAAATATAAGCATTATAGAAACACACTGAAGGAACACTTACATAACAGAATTTTGTGTATAAAATATTTCTTTGAGAGTAATAAACATGTTTACGTAACTCAGAGACCGCAGGAGTAGCAGAACACATTATTCACAACTGGTCAATAATAAAATACACGTGTGGTCGATAATATGTATGAAGAGATGGTCGAACTATGAAAATTTATATGCTTTATTTAAATGCGCAGAGGTTTTAGTGAAATTGATGCCTAAAATAGAAATAAAAAATGTATAGAACAAAGGAGGACTGAGTGTACAGTGAGGATTTGAAATTTATTGGCTGTTTTAAGCACAAGTTGTAGCTAATTGTTTGACAAAACCTGGTCTATGAAGTGGGTTACTATGCACTCACAAGGCGAGTAGGCACAGCTAGTTTTTTATCTTGAATTATAAGCGGGTAGCTAATTAATTCTAACAAACACCTTCATTTGCTAAATTTTGTGCCGCTAATGTTTTATGTATTTCATGGGAATATGCAGATGCTATAAAACCTTGCATGTGGTGTATCAGCTAGCAAAGCACATTGAAACGAGTTGATGCTTTGCCATAAGATGAATACTGAAAAGCAGGGACTTGTTTGATTGGTTATTCAGACTTCATTTACATGAATGGTTTTAATAGCCTGGGGGCGGATACACATGCACACACACACACATACCAACTTCCCCGTGTTTAAAAGCCTGGTACTCTAGAGATTTATTGTGCTACTCGTAATAAACTTTCGAGTACTGAAATGTCCACTGCTCCACAAACAATACTAAAACAGGAACTCGTGTGCTCATGCAAAACCAGTAAAACAGATATGCGCTTATAATTTCATAGGCGCTTATCTTGGGACAGCCTGTATGTAAAATACATAGTCTATGTAATAGTTGTAACATGGGCACGAGGGATTTGCCTGATATGTATGCCCAAAGCCCGAGGGCATACATATCAGGTAAATCACGAGTGCACATGTTACAAGTAATATGTAACACTTCCAGCACTCTAAAAATTTGCCCAAACTTGATGTTGATATTTCCGCCTCTTTATATAGTAACGGGTACTCGTTGTGATTGTGGGACTCTATTTCATCGTTGTCATGACGTTCTTGCATGGTAGTGCTGGTAATTGTGGGTTTACCACAACTTTTTATAAAGCTGCAGGACTTATAAATGGGCAAAAATCGCGTTTAATCGCTGATAAACTAATGGTGAGTGTGTTACAAATAGAGTAGATTAATGTAGATACATTAAGTCACACAGTAAATAGATTATTTTTATCACGTGAGAAACTCACCTCCAATGGCGTTTTTGGGCTTATATCGGCTTCTAAATTTCCATGGATATGAAAACAAACATTTTAAGACTAGTAACAAAGTATATATTTCAACTACAAATAAAGATTAATTTAGAAAACTAAAAGCCACAATCGATATTACATTTATGCGCCTATATAAAGAGCTCTAGTGATGCACCAACTTATCGATCAAAGGGTAGATCAAAGAGTTCAAAGGAAAGATTTTCCCGGGATACATCTAGATGTATCCCGGGAAAATCTTTCCTTTGAATTCTTTGATCTACCTTTTGATCATGTACACTGGTGTACACTAGATGTGAAGATAGGGATACATGGCTTATGTATCCCTGTAGATTCCTTTGATCTGAGGTGTGAAAGTGTTACATAAAGATTTTACGGTAAAATTGTTATGGTGCTATCAACAAACAGTGAACGATGAAGACTTCAAGATGTTATCCGGACAGATGAATGCACAGTAATGATAGAAAGAAAACTGTGATAGGATAATCAATTTTCTTGTATTGCCTTTCACCACTTCCCTTTTTAAAACTCCTGATTGTTTTGCTTCAGGGCAGACCATGAAATAACTAGGTTATTTCCGGAATCTTGATCACTACTATTAACTTCAATAGCATCATCTGCCATGTTATCTTCTTCATGGTTACTTGAGAAACTGCTGGTTATAATCAGCAGTTGTAAATGGGGGACATAGTCATCAGTAGGATCGATGAAATCCACACTACTATGTATATACTAGAACTCGGACTTTTAGAATGCTGCTCACTACTTCCTGCTGAAGTGTGTTGTCATTGGTGAATGAAAGGTACTCATGATTGGCGAAGGAATAGGTCTCAACATGCTAGGATAGTTTGTATTAAAAAATGGGTTGATTCTTTCTGTGTAAAGAGGTGCAACGGAAGCTGGCAGACAATACTGGGTCTCTATAGTAAGCAAAAAATGACTTTGGTCAGTGGCTTTTGTATCCTTTTGGACTTCAACACTGCTTGTTTTAAAATTTAAAGCACTGAAAGCTTTCTTCAATGAATCCTTTAGTTTTTTACATCTTCTTTTAACTGAAAAAGTAATGTTGATAAATTAGCAATCAGACTGTAGTGATACGTACAGTTGTTATATCTTGCATTATATCGCTTCTGCTCCCACCACTCTTTAGCACAATATCCTAAAGTAATATCATATATCCCATAGCTTGCAATATAACATGGAAGGTACCATATACGCATACAAGCGGAAATATTGACAGTGATTGTTATATTTTAATTTGGTGTTCTGGCAAATTGCTTTTAAGTCGTCAAATTAAGATTCACCATTATCTTGCACGCTTTCAACATTTTTTACTTATTAGGCAGCACCTGGCCCTTTCAAATAGGATGACATAGTTTCTCCACTTCAGCATATTAAAGCATTGTGTATATTTTCAATACCCTCACACAATGCAACTCTCAACTACAAAATGAAATTCAAGTATCTTGAAAACCTCAAACACAATAAGTTCATATAGCAGAGATATATTATACAGGCGCATAACTCATTGAAGGCTTGTTTACTAAGTTATCATTTGCCAATTCTGTTCATTTTCACCAAATATAATGGTTGCCATATATTCCACTTATACAATATATCATACAACAGTAATGGATGATGGGACCACACCCATACATACCAGTTTGTTTGTCCGGCACATCTCTATTCAATGGTTATTTCATCAAAAGATGATTTATTCCAGTCACTTGCAAATGCCTATTTAATATTACTGTTGTGAGTATCATGAACCACGGTAGTGGCTCATAATAGGGATCCAACAAAACTTGTGAAACACCCTAATAGAATGCACGCCAAAAACCATCTTTAAAGCTTCCCTTAGTGTGCAAAAAGCAGCCAGAACCTCTTTTGATGCTCCTAAGACTATTACCAAAGTATAAAAAGCCTAGGCATAGGGTATCCATATTTTACTGTTGAAATAACCCCCCATTTCTCCATCTTCTTCATCTTCATCTTCTTTTGCGCGTCTACAGTCTACACGAAGTTGAAACCACAAATGAAAACTACCGGCGTATTTTTAAAATGGCGCTACCCAGGTCTGTGATATTTTAAAAACTTTGTTTTTTAAAGCAATTGGAAGATATGAACCAAAATTTCCTCCATAAAGATTGAGAAGCCATACGAACGCCCAAGATGCTTGTGTGAAAAACAGCTTAAACATTATTCAACGAATGTTATTCATGCCATATCATTTTTAATGAGCAGTTTTATAACTGAGCTGCTTATTTTAGCTGCTTTGTGCTTTTAGCTGCTGAGACTTCATAAAGATCAAGAAGCCATGTAAATGCGCAAGATGCTTGTGCAAAAAATGGCTTAAACATTCTTTAACAACTGTTATTCACACCATACCATCTATAATGAGTGGTTTTATAACTGAGCTGCTTCTTTCAACTACTTATTGCAACTTCTGTTTTCATCGCTAGAAAAAACAACCAAGTCCTTTATTTTCCGTGTCACGCATAACTCTAAGTTTTCCAAGATAAGGCACTTTAATTAGAAAGCGCTATGTTGTTGGAGTGTTGTTCATTAGAAGGTGTTTGACAGCTATTTTGATGACACAGCGGACAATAGCATAGTGGATTTCTCCATTCAAAGGAAAGTGCTATTGTGTGCTGTGTTAGGGATCACTGTCCAGCAATGGACATGAAAAAACTAAAGAAACGAGTAGATTAAAAAAATTGTGAATTTCAAAAGGAGAACAGGGATCCTGAAAAAAGTACCTAAACAAGGGTGATCCTGAAAAAGTAACTAAACAAGGTGAAGAGTCTATAGCTAATAGTCAGAGCCCATCATTCTATGACTATTTTGACTGTTAAAATCATAGCTAACCATGCTTCAGTCAAAATAGGGATGTCATAGAATGACGGGCTCTGATTATTAGCTACAGACTCTTCACCTTGTTTAGTTGCTTTTTCAGGGTCACCCTTGTTTAGTTGATTCTCCTTTTGAAATTAACTTTTTTAAAATTTACTTGTATATAAACACTTCATTTTAGTGGAACGTAATTGGAAGCCACTTTATTATTTTAATAATAGAATCGATTGTCTTACCCTTTATTAACTTTGCACAAAAAGCTTCAATTAAGACAAAACAGAATCTAAAGTCTTTAGTAAGTTATCCTTCCATTCAGTTACCTTGAATCAAAATTATCACCAAAATTCTGAGTGTCCAATGTGAAATACATATAAATAAATGGTTTAGTCGATTATACACCTTGTATGCACGCTGCAATGTCCAGTATAAAATATCACCAATATGATTCTTTGATACAGATTCATGACACTCCTCATCGACTGACAACTAATGGCAACGATAGTTCAAGACATCTTTACTTTGTAAAATAGATTTACCTCGTCTGAACACATATGCCTTATGTCTTGCAAAATTCCTTTTCCAAGAGTCATAAGAAATATTTGAATAATATAAGACTCTGAACAGGCAACCGATGAGTTAATAACACGACTATAGTCAGACGAGGTCTTCTGGGAGTTGACAAATTTATGACTCTAGGTTTTTTGGTACAGTATACATAACCTATATAAA
Source organism: Spongia lamella (assembly GCA_963930835.1). NCBI lineage: Eukaryota > Metazoa > Porifera > Demospongiae > Dictyoceratida > Spongiidae > Spongia > Spongia lamella. Next base: position 6,659,799 of record OZ005748.1, on the reverse strand, counting down.
TATCAACATAGTGAACAATTTATACACTCAGCTCATATGCATGCAAGTATAGCTATAGGTATGCATAGCAAAACTTCTACAATGGCTGCTAATTGTTATGTATATATACGTATTAGTTAAAGCATTGCCGCGAGTGCTATATGTGAAATAAAGCATGAGGCGTGCGGCCGAGGTGCTAATAAAGCACGAGGCGCAGCCGAGTGCTTTATTAGCAACGAGGCCGCACGCCGAGTGCTTTATTTCGCATATAGCACGAGCAAGGCAATGCTTTAACTGTTTTATAGAATTTTCAAGACTAATGCTTCGATACAAACGCGCTCGCTGGTTGATTTAAGCTTGCTTAACCATCAGTGGTGGTAACCCGAGTAAGTTTACTCTATTATCACATCACTTACGCGTCGGTGTTTTTAACGGATCTTGCAGCTAGATCGTGTTCTCTCTCGTTTATATTTGTGTTGTATTAACAAGATAGTTGGTTTGTACAAGACGCCTTTAAATGAATTGGAAACAAAAAGCTAGCTGCATCGCGTTGTTTACAGCCTACTGGTATGTAACACATTCCAATGAGTTGTTTACTAAGGCGTTAAGAGTTCCATGCATAACTGTACTTTATAAGCTTTGAAGTTTCATAAAGCACTGTTGGTGGTTAAATAAAGCACTCTTCACACCTTAACAGTGCTTTATGGAAAATAAAGTACACTTTTGCCCTTTGATCCTCCCACGCAAAATACTATAAGTAATAGTTAGACACCCGTAATAGGTGTCTTCGAGATTTTAAAAACCCGAGGTGACGTCAATAATAATTACCGAGGCGCAGCCGAGGTAATTATTGACGTCACCGAGGGTTTTTAAAATCTCGAAGACACCTATTACGGGTGTCTAAGTGCTTTAGAACATGGCGTGTAAGCAGCGGAGGATACAGTCGGGCCCTTTCGAGTCAGGTCTCTCGTTTATACAGGTAATCTTAGGCACAGCGATTGGCCATCATCGCTTAGTTTTACCGATGTACTCGTACGTGATAAGCTTCTGTTCAAGTTTAAACAATGTGTATACATGAAGCCTTGCTGTAAACTGCTGTTTAGGATCGTCACACCTCGCCAGGAGCGTGCAGGCTGGTTTTTATACATTGAAAGACACAGATTACCCACCTTTTGCACCGTAACTCGATAAAAAGCTAACGCATACATCAAAACTATCGTCGTTACACACAATACAGCTACGTACTTACATTAACGTAGGTGCCTCGCATTTTTGTTAAGGCGCCCATAAACGATCACTTGTTTACGCATTGACTCAGTCACCCCATGCGAAGCTGGGGGCGTGAAATAACTTTGTGGTTGTAAACAGGTGTCTTACTGAAATCGGGTTTCTTACTAATAAGACACCTGTTAGCTGGTTTCTTCGAAGGTAATAGACCTACACACATCAAAGGAAAACGCACATACCATGTTCTAATAGCAGTATACGGTACAGCTCGATTATAACTTTAAAAAAACTCGCGTGCGCAATTACACACGCACTACACGAACAACAAAAATATCGTGGCGTGTTTGCGAGTGCACGAGAAATTGATGACGTCTCAACTGCTCGCAGAGTGTTAAAAACTCCTCGCGAGTCTAAATAAACTTGTGCACTCGACACGTGGAGTCTGCTCGAGTATAATACAAACGCATGTAAACGAGCAGCAACGTACGTACGTACCTTGAAACTGGCCGGGAAGGTTACCTGCAAGTCCCAACTTCTTTAAGATAAGGTGCTACGTGCCCTTCCATTATCTCTTGTTAAGAACAAAAATGCATATCACGTGTGCATGTGATTCTAATAAGTTTATGCGAGATTTTTTGTGACTAACACATGCTTGTCAGCAGGTGCATTTATTTGACAGACACGATGACTGATAAGATCGATTGGAATAACGGTAACAATATTTTATGTTTGCTTTTTAGCCTTCCCATCTTTAAATCACTGGCGTACGCATACTGAACGCGCACATGTCCTTTGTCCCAGTACACTTGTGTGGTGCAGCTTACAGGTTACTCGTGGTGATCACGAAGATAACGTGCATGTACTGCACGCGAAATTCTCGTGCAGTTGTGTACAAACACGCGAGTTTTTTAAAAATACTCGAGTAGAGTTACAAAATACACGCGTGTAGGTGACACGCGTGTTTCAAGTTATAATCGAGCTGTACCGTAGCTATCATGTAGGTACGTAGCTAATTATAGTTACTACGTATATAGCTCATACCATCATAATTTATTGGCATTTCCACACAGTTTTTTTTCTACGAGTTGGTTGGCTGGTACAGTAATGGAGCAGGCAGAACTTGCCCATTGTGTTCACTTGTTCCTAGAGTTGTTGCATTTTCATCCAGGTCTAGATTCTACTTCTTCAAACAATTCCGTCCACTCTCCACCAGTTCGGTGCTCGTTAACTTTATCAGTAGGTATATAGCTTTAGAAATTCCAGCTGTAATAGCTTCTTCTTTCTTATTAAAATGTGCACAAATTCTGAAGCAACCTTCGTAAACGCATGGAAAGCTGTCCACATGCTGGCCATCCGGTGTTTCACCCAGTATAACAGTCTTGAATAACTCTGCATTCCTTACTCTAATTTCCCATTCATAACAAAGTAGTTTATATAACCGTTGAAACAGCTTTCGCATCACCTAAGCCATTCAGTAACCTTCTCCTCTTGTTAGTTGATTCTTTCCACACGTCAAATAGATGTTAAAATGCATTGCCATAATAGGGCAGTTTAGCAGGTTTTTAAGTGCCGAAACTGCCAACCAGGTATAGCTCTCCAAGTACATATATATAATGATTAAAGAACTCGATGTCCAATTAATTTGCTATGAGTCTCTGTTATTGCCCAAAGCGAAATCATATATAATGTATGTTAATTGATAATAGAGAGTGGATGTAGTTGATTTGTTCATGCTTTGTAACTCATTCGTTAACAATACAGGATACTACAAGTTCTACATTCTTGAAATAGTGACATCGCTTGCATGTAACTGTTAGCGGATATGATGTCATTATATATGTAATTATGCATTTAAACAGCTTCATTTGAAACCCAAAATTTTTGATCATATATGTAATGTTAGGTTTTGATGGTGACACTGCTATAACTTGTGGATTTTTCATTCCCAATATGGCAGTAACTTCTTCGTGAAGTGACTTGGTAGCTGTTGCAGTTAACGACATCACATGTACTGATGCTGGTATCAAACTTCGTAGTTCAATAATCCTTTGCATCACTTTCCTGAACTATCACCCCTATATAAATATATTATGTACAGTAGAATTACTCCTACAATATAACTAGTGTAGTATATAAAAGTCTCATCATTTCTTAATAGACGACAGAACCTCTGGAGTGAAGAAAACAAGATGATATGCACCTTTCTGACTCCAACTTCATCATTTTGATCTGCACTGATAAATGCTATAGATAAACCTTTCTCAGCAAAATAGTGGTCTATGAAATATGAAAAGGTTACATTATGACGCTAACATCTTCAAACCTGATCTTTCATTATGGTTATGAGAGGTCTTATCACTACTACTATTGAATGTTCAATGCCCAGAAGCATATCACAATGGAAGTCAAACAGGTGAAACACAGCATTTTACCAAAACCAGTTGGAAGAACAGCATACTTCGTTTCCTGGCACAACCTTGTTCATAACCAATTGTTGCTCATGTTTTAATCTGCTATATCCCAAAGAATAAGCTACCGTTTCAGAGATGATATCGATATCTGCCAAATACATTGACATGCTTGATTTATGAAAATTCCTACGAGTTATGTACTAATTAACAATGCAGCGATCTGATTGGTTTTACAGGATTCTCGTAATGTTACACAAGTGTATGGTGCTAAGCAGACTAGACCCTTTTATTTTTTAGAAGGGTCAGCTACAGCAGACTGGCATCCTGCTGTTGTCTCCTTGATGCTGATTTTCTATTGAAACAGAGTGATACACTGGAAACTAGCAGACCAGCCATTTACATACTGATGTATGTATGTATCAGTTACTTGCAATCAATAGAGTGCTCCATTCAATCAATATCATGTGGTGCATCCTTCAAAAATAGTTCTAAATGTGTGGCATTTTGAACTATTTTGATGGATGGCAATGCTTCAGGCACATTCTTTGTATTGATTGGCATGCTCAATAAAAAATCTCATCCCATAAATAATGTAAGTAGTATATTTTACATATACAATAATGTAGATGATTCAGTAATTTCAAAGACAATGCATGGATATTCTCTGTGCAACCAGCCATTTCTTGCACAGGTAGCTAGCCATTGCAAGCACATGTAGCTACAATGAAAGTGAACATTATTGTTATTATAATATTTATGTTAAACTTTTAAATAGTCGGCCTGTTTCACCAGCTTTCATGTATTAGTTATTATATAGTTATTTAGCGCTTCTGTTTCTTCTATTCATATTTTCCTGAGCCATAGGCAATTTTAAGTGGGCCAAGGAGACACGGCCACTCTGTTAAAAAACAAGTAACCATTGGAAATCTTTAAGAAAGGTTACAGTATATATTGGCATTGTTAAATCAAGTATTTTTAACATTCTAGTACACCATTATAGGCCATATGTAAGGTCAATAAAATATTACTGGTGGTTACATCATTGTAAAGTAACTTAGCTTCTACGAACGTAGTGCTCCCACAAATTTCAAGCCACTGCATCCATCTTTTATGATGTTTGCCTCATTAATATTTCATTCTTGTCCATAGTCATTCCATGCATGAAAGGCAGTATGGTTGTTTGTCTGTGCATATTCCAAATAGGTATGGTAGAAAGGAATGATGACTGGAGTTATCATCAGAAACAGGTTACAGTGACATTTCAGAAGACAAGCTGAAATGTGCATGATTACTGTAGGTAATCAATCATGAACAAGTGTCACTATTAGGCAAATGTGAGAGTTTTAATGATGCACAACAATAATTAAACAACGAATTGGATACCTTTTAAAATTAAGCTTAACCAATAGAAATGCAATGTACAGTGATAAAACAGGAAGTTAATTTTCCCATGATTCTAATTAAATGCCAAAAAGTATACTAAACACAAATAGATACAACTTACTTTATGGATAAAATATTTAAACACCCACTCACCATCATTTATCGACATAGAACTCAGTGATATTTCAATCCAGTAGCCGACAATCAACAAAGCTGCAACCTGCAAAAGTTCAAAACCCACAATTAAAAAGTTTAGATGCTAATCTATTTGATGCACACAGGAAAAGTGGGCATTAATTAGAAAACGTGTCCAGCATGGATAAGAAGTCAAAATAAATCCCTAGCAACAGCCATAAGACCTCACAGAAAAAAAAACATAATGGCACTTATTCATAACGTAAAATTAGGCATTAGAAGGGGCATGGGCGCTATTTAGAGATACTAATGCATAGTTTTGCTCGTATACATAAATGGAAGCTACGACTCTTAGCGAAGCAGAAGTTCCAAGAGCATCGTTAAACAGTAGAAGAGCAGAGCAGCTGAAAATTCCCAAGTTGAAGCTGTGGCTTGCGTGTAGAAGGGCGCCAACGAAAGGAAAGAATGCCGATCTCTTGGAAAGGTGTGAGCAGATGTCAATGTGTTCTCTATATAGATCACTGAAGCTATATGTTTCTAAACCACGTCCACGTCAGTGCCTTAACTAGTTCAACTTATATTATTGGCTGGGCACAAAATTTTTTTTAATGTTAGCATGACTGTTCTATTGGAAGTGTTTGACTGTTCTATTAAAGTGTATTGTTCATTTGCTGCACCACTGGAACTCTACATTTACTTCATCACCATGAGATTCTCCGTACACGCAGTTACATGTTGAATCATGGTGATTTATATGAATTATGGTATCAGCATGCAGTTATTGATTTTGTGGGTTGTTTAAAACATTCTGAAACACACAAGCACTACAAATGTATCCACTTACACGAACATATAGTGTAGGGCAGGGGCATAGCCAGCATTGTCAAAAGGGGGTTCTAAATTCAGCCAAACCCTTGAACAGCACAGATGGGATCCACCGCCTGGGAAAAGAATTAGCTAGTATAGATGTACGCACCGTGCAGCATAAAATTATTCACATTATTTTGTAAAAAGCGTTAAGTGTATTGTGAGCTACTGAATGCTAGGTGCATGGAACTAATGATTTGCTGCTGTTCCTGCAGCTTATTAATATAGCTGTAACTACACTAAAGCTATTTTACGTATATGCATGCACGATTACTTATTCTGTGCAGTAAATATATTTGATACTCCACATCAAGCTTCTAGCAGAATCTTTCAATACCCTTGCCATTCATCCACCACGTGAGTGCGAGAATTGCCATTGGTTAATTCTACCAATCCAGATATTTCAGTTTGAGAGTTAACAAAACTCACACGATTTTGTACACTGCCTATTCTTTTGTCCATCTGTAGCCTTGAGTTGCCCATTCTAACAACTGAGTTTTTATTAGTGCCCACTTGAGTGTGTGCTAGACAAAGTTAAGAGCTGTACATCAGGTTCTTCGTGATAATGATCTTCAGTAACTTGTATATTGACTATGTAGCTGTATACTCTCAAAACAAAACGCTTCACCTCCTAACAAGCCACCCGCGTGCCATAATCGGGTGAGTCTCACATGCGTGATAATCAAAAATATTTTAAATGGTGCTTACTTTGACTGGCGATCGGAGATGATGCTCGAGATGATACTAGTATCATACTGATGCTAAAATTGGCTCTAACTCGGTGTTCAGTCGGTTTAAAAGTTGTAAGGGTTAGCGTTAAACCTAGCTATATTTTTAAAATTCCTGGTTTGAAAGGGGGGTTCGTCCGAACCCCTCGAACCCCCTCTGGCTACGCCCCTGTAGGGTACACAGTAGTATCAACAAACAATGTGTCGGAATACACATCCACGTGTATAGTCAAACGTTCTGTACTAGTGACCAACTCAATCAAATTTACCCCTCTGGGTTTCTGTCAAAACTATCGAAATCCTTCAGATCTGCCACTGTTTAACTAGTATTTACGAATTGTAGTAAAAAGCATATAAATTAAGTCTAGTGTGGTGGATGGGAGTGCCATTAGGGTCAGCTAATCAATAGTAGTTTGATGCCCTAATAATTGTGGAATTACGTAGTCGAGATACAATATTGTGACACGCAGTAAAACAGGCCGGTGTGCACTAATTATAACTACAATCACGCGTGTGCGGAATACATTTATAGTTCAGTTCCACTACATCTCCCCCTTATAGGTTGAATATGTTAGGAGGATGAATCTCAAGTCATAATCATTCTAGTGGCTTTGGCCAATTTGCTTGAAAGACATTGTGAGCTGAAGTCACCATTACAATTACATTTGTAACATGTTGCTTTCTTCACTGGGCATCTGTCTGTTGGCAATGGTGTAGCTAGCCTCAAAGCATTGGTTGGGCATACCTTAAGAGAAGTTTTGAGTTTCTGATGCCAGATGGTATAAAACTCTTGATGTGCATGAAGCTGGGTCTGGGGGCATGCCCTTTCAGGAAATTTTTGAAAATTGGGTGTCAGGAGATTGTATTTGGTGAAATTTCAGAGCTATAATACATACAAATGTTGTGATAGAAATAAGCATTGGTTGGGCATACCTTAAGAGAAGTTTTGAGTTTCTGATGCCAGATGGTATAAAACTCTTGATGTGCATGAAGCTGGGTCTGGGGGCATGCCCTTTCAGGAAATTTTTGAAAATTGGGTGTCAGGAGATTGTATTTGGTGAAATTTCAGAGCTATAATACATACAAATGTTGTGATAGAAATAATAGAATATACATACGTAGCTACTTATATTATACCTGGCTGTCTAACTAACCATACATGCATCTTTAGTAGGCTAAATAGCTAACTATATACATACGTAGTTAGCTACATACAGAATGATACAGTTGTGTAAGAACAATCCTTCTATTATTATCCTGTGCTGCAAATTTGTCAATTATCGCACGTAAATTATGGCGATTTTCCTGTTTTGTTTTTTCTCACACAGTATCAAGCAAGCTGTCTGCAACAGATGTACCAGTTTTTGTACCAAACAGATACTGATTCCATGATAGTATATCTGTTTTATGAACATAGCAATCATTGTGATGCTTTAGTGCTTCTCTTGCATGCTTCCAATCTTGGTAAACAAATTCAGTGAAAGCCTTCTCTCCTCATTGGCATTGGTAATAGTAATTTCAGTCTCTGATGTTTTTAAATTGGTTATGGTTTGCTGTAGACTCTCTTTTTTAGTGTGTATGTTCCAGTTTGTCATAGTGACTTCTGATGATTTCTAATAGTCTGCCTTTCCTTGGCCACATGCAAACATATGGCAAGGATAGCAAAACATAGAATCATTTCTAACTGAACATTCTGGCCAATTGTAAATAGTATACCATCTGGAGCTAAAACTCCATAGCTTACCACTGATTGTAGTAGTAGGAAAATTAATACACCTTAGCTGAACAGGAGAAATTGTGGGACTTATTGCAATATCTTCAATATAACAGCATTAGAATACCCAGATGTCTCAGAACTTGATGTTGATTGGGCAGTTTTGCTATGCAAAGAAGTGGTACTCACTTCGGTGGATAGTCTACCATATAGCGGATATATATTATGAGTCCAAATTTTTGCAAACTAACCATGTTTGCAAATAATCTACAAAGAATCCTGTGGTATGCTGTACTAATTCACAAAAATTTGGACCTCGCACATAAATCCATTATACTTTACTTGATTCTGTATCTAATTCTTCCGGCTCACAGTACATGGTACTTTCTTACTCCTGGTCAAGCCATCTATTAAGGTCACTGATCTCATCACTTAGCTGATCAGGACCATGCATGCAATCTTGCAATCTTCAGACGGTTCAGGATAATCGGCGGCGACGTGGCAATTTTTCTTCACACACCTGCTTGACTCAGTTGACTGATCAAAGACGTCAAACATAGTTAGTTGGCATTTCTTTGTTTTGTCTGCTAGCTCCATCTTAGCAGCTCCACAGTATATAGTTAGTAATTTACGGTCTAGTTTTATGCTCCCATTAGTTAGACAAAATAATTCATAAGTGTGCACTAAACAATATAAAACGATTACCAGTTCTACAATGAGTTGAATTCAGTGAGTTAAGCTATATGTTATATATATATGATATCCATAAAAAGAGAATATAGATGGATTGCACAATAAGCTTGAGGGTTGGTGGGTCTGTGCCCAATCCCAACCACTGTCTGTTGGTCCGTGGTCTTTTCTGCATCTCTTACAGGACTGTTTATCTCCAGGGTTTTTGCTACTACTGTATGCTGATCCACTGGCTCTATGTGGTATTCTGTTAGCTTTCTTCATGACATCAATGGTAGTCTGGTCTCTCTTAGTGCTGTTTAACTCCTGACTGGTCTTTTACCGCCTAACAATTTTTCTGGTTCTAATTAAAGGCGTTCTGATAAGGCCATGTCTCTTATCCCCACTACAATTCTGTCATGTAGCACAGCGAAACCATCTCAGCGATATCCTAATCGACCAGATGATAACAATGAGTTGTTTCTCAAACGGAAGAATGATAGCTCTGCACTAGCCTAGCAGTCTTGCATTCTGAAAGGGGGGTTTCTGTCAAAACTACCGAAACCCCTCTAGATCTGCCACTATTTAACTGTAGTATTTATGAATTGTAGTAAAAAGCATATAAATTAAGTCTAGTGTGGTGGATGGAAGTGCCATTAGGGCCGGTTATCATCTGGTCGATTAGGAAGATCTAGAAAATGCTATATATCTGTTTGCTATTGGGGTACATGTATCTATACCTTCTTGATCACTGACAGTCCCTTGACTGTTATTATCTGGTAGATTGGGAGAATCTGGAAAATAAATACATAGCAACGTATATATCTGTTTGCTATTGGGATATAGCTATGTATAGTTATGCAACTTACTTGTTGTAGATGTTAGTGGATCAGATACTGCGTATGTTGTCACTACATAATTTTAAACCTATACATGATTATGTAGTTACCAGCTAATAGTTTTACCTTTGATTAATTCCTTTTTAATGACATCTGAAAATTTGTTCAAGTAAATTGAAGTGCATCGCATTTGTTTTCTTCCGTTGTTTTTTGTAACCTGTCAAATGTTGATAAATAAATTATACAACCAAGTACTAAGAATAATAAAAATTGCATTTAAGTGACATCAAAAATGGGTGTATATAAGTCTTAGGTAATTAAGTATTAGGTAATTTATAAAAAGCAGTGAAACTATGCACTCTAGATGCATATACTAACCTTTAATCGGGTCCTTATTCAATGGCATTTATTTAATATATAGAGTTTTGTTCAGCTCCCTCTCTTTATAAAATCGCTAAAATTCTAATAAACACCTATTCCAAGTGGCCATGTGGAGTTTCGGATAACTCCGTATAATATCAGCGTGACATGAGTGAACCTGCACAAAGTATTGTGTGCTAGTGTGGTTCAATTTGTGTGAAGCGCTTCCTCGTTGGTTAATGGCTTCAGCAGGCAAATTAGCAGTGGCTGTGAAGCCATGCCAAACAACCTTTGTGGTAATTTAGTTTGTATTGGCTAAATATATAGCAGCTATATACTTTATTACCAACTAGCCCTATAGTCTGATTCAGTTGTAAGCTATGCATTTATTCTCTGAATTTTATCAGTAGTGATTCATGATTGATTGATTGATTGATTTAATTATTCAGACTCCGGCATTTGGCATAGCCATTCTTCCATGCCAGAGTAATATTACATACAACATACAATAAATACATACAGACAAGGAAAATACAAAAACAAACAAATACAATACTAATACATTAAAACCATAGCATAAACCATTACAATAAAACACTAACTATGTATTTAACTAAATAACATACACATAAACTACAAATTAAACAATAGATAACTATAAAAATTAGAACGAAAAGACAGCAAACCATCAAATAGATTATATGATAGAGAATTCCACCAGGTCAATGGTAGCTGTGTATCTGATGTGAATTATTATATATATAATATTACTAGCTCTATTATATAGACGAGAATACACACCATGAGTGTAAATAATCTATAACCTATTGCACTGTTATGCCTATATCTCAGGAAGTATAGCTATACTGTGACCTATGGTTTTAATATCAGCGACTAAAACTAATTCACTGGTGATTGATTCGTAATAACTGTACTTGATTGTATGTCATCGCTGCTAGATAAATCATAATAATAAAAGTCAGTGGCATAGGAAGATGTTTTACACTGGGGGGGCCAAACATATTCTGAGTTACATGGAATCTGACTATGTTGTGCGAAGCACAACCAGCATGCGAAGCATGCTAAAGCTAGGGGGGTCTGGGGGCATGCCCCCTCAGGAAAATTTTGAAAATTATATGCTCTGAGATTGATTTTGGTGGTAATTTTCACAAGAAACAATCAATTAAGTTATCTTTTTGAGATAACCTAAATTTATATGCAAAAGTAACTACGTAACTATTTGTAGTCATGCAGCTATGACTGCTACAACTTCTAAGCACTTCAAAATGTAGCAGCTCTGCTATGCATTTAGTTTAATTAGTAGCCTTTATGTAATAGCTATAGCTATACATTATATAAAGAGAGCAGTTATAGTTTTCTAAATAACAAATAACTATAGTCATTATAATAAACATGTATTCATCATTCGTGATAATTGATTAATGAACTTGCAATTACGCAGCAGCATAAATATAATTATTAGATGTATTACCCAATAAATGAATTGTAGCTACTATGGTGGCCATTTAAGATAATGTAGCTACATACGTGGTTGTACTACTACTACTAGCTACTACTATATAAGTGCAGTAATAGCATACATTCATTAAAATGTCCCAAAAAAGGTTCTTCTTCTATCATTTACTGCAATAAATTCCTGAGCAACCTTTGTCAAATCAATTTCATCAGTCTTTTCCTTGTGGATGTACAAAATCATGCAATGATTTAATCGTGCCTGTAGCATGGTTGACCGGAGAAATGATTTTACTCATCGTAAAGCAGAGAAAGTACGTTCAGCAGTTGCTGAAGTTACAGGAATTGTGTGTGCAATCTGTAGCAGGGTGAAAACTTCACTGAATAGGCTTTTACTGCTACAAATATCATTCATTATCTGGCATAAGGTTGATAATTTGGTTACTTCTTTAATGCGAGTGGCAGGATTTTGTTCGTTATAAGTCCGTACAAGATCTGGGAGCATTTTCAATTGAGCAATAAGACGATCAATGTTAACATCATTATGATATAATTGTAGTTCATTAGGGTAAACTGAAAATGAACCTTTAGCTGCATCAAGTAATGTTTTCTCCAGCAATGCAGCAATAGGCATGCCTCTTTACTGCTGAAATCTACGCTTCAGCTCAGCCGTGATAACATCTAACACTTCAAAATATTGCTTTTTAAAATAGACTTTTGGGTTGTCAAATTGATGAGCTGTTGATCCACTGTCTATCCTCCTTGGTAGCCTTCTTTGCCTTGGCAATGTTGGCTGGTCTGTAAGTCTTTCTGACTTGGCTAGCACATGTGAATAGAATGAATCATAAGCTGCATCACTTCTTTGTCTCTCCATGTAAGCAATTGCAAGCTTGGCAGCCTGTACTGCTTGCTGCAATGATGTATCTTTTCCCTGTAAGGTTATGGAAAGCTGCTCAGTTACTGAAAACACTAGACTAGAAAGTTCAAGCCCAAAGTAAGTCCTAAATTTATCCATGTTATTAAGATAACCTATAGCTTTCAAAGCACACTCATCTTTACCTTCCTTGATTATTTCTAATGTCTCTTGCAACAAGTGATAGTTTTTTAATACTGCATTGATTGCTTTAGTTCGCACAGTCCAACGAGTTGGACACAGTGGCTTTAGTGATGGAGCACCTGGAGATACCTGGGCCATTAGAGATTCAAACAAACTAAGTCGCTTTGGTGAATAACGAATTAGCTGGCTTAATTCCATGACTAAATCAAGAGCCTCTCTAATACATAGTATTTGTTTTCCAACCTCCTGTAAACATAAATTAGTATAATGCGCTAAGCAGTGCACAAATACAGCACCTGGTTCAACTCTTTGGATTTGAGCAGCTACACCATTTATATGCCCACTCATACTTGCTGCTCCATCATATGCTTGACCTCGACATTTATTAATCGGCAGCGACATTCGTATTAAAAAGTCCTTGATTAAATGGGTTATTGCATCTGCATCTGTTTTGGGAACATTAATTAATTCAAGAGGCATTTCATTAATTTGAAATAGATTATCAACCCATCTAATAGCAATGCAAAGCTGCTCTTTGTGGCTAACATCAGTAGTTTCATCTGCAATCAATGAAAACCAATCAGCTTTTCTAATGTCTACAAGTAACTGCTGCAGAACTGTTCTACCCATAAGCCCAATCATTTCATTGATAATTTCATTGCTAAGATAATGCTTATCATTGATGAAGCTTTGAAGGGCACAGTTACTTTTAGCTTGCAGAAGCAACAGTTGCATTAAGTTTCCATTCATTTCCTCATGACCTCTAATGGATAATCCTTGCCTTAAAAGGTATTTTAATAATGAAAGCAAACTCAACAGGTTATCTCTTCTAACTTTTAAGGTTGCTAAGTGCTGATTACTTAAGTGAACATCTATGCCTGGTTTCTTAAGATACTGTATTTTTAGTATAGCCTCTTTATGCAGGCCTGATCTTGCATGGCGTTCAAACTGTTCAATTGCTTTCTTCCAATTATCGAACCCTTCTGTAACAAATGTAGCCTCACCTAGTTTATCGGTCAAAAGATTTCGTTTATAACAATATCGGCATGCAGAACAGAACGCAGTGAAATATGTTATGCACAAAACAAGCCATGGATAATTTTGATACCACTCTGGACAAAACTGCCTGCTATGACCCTGTACTTTCCTTGTTTTCTTAAGAATGCTTTTGTCTGTAACTTGATACACCTCAAGACTATCCTGGCAGCACGGTGCATTACATGGTTGCAATGCTGTTACCACCTCTGATGTTGACATTGAAGGTTGCTCAGATTGCTGTATGTATGCAAAAGAAGCTGAAGATGATTGTAAGTATCCAGAAGAATGACTTGTTGTTTTCAATGTGTCTAGAGTTTCAAGCAAACTGGTGTCACTTGAGGAAATAGCTATAGTACTCTTGATCTCAGTTTGTGCCAGTGAGGAGTCAGAACCGGAAGATAAACTCAATACTTCATCTAAGACAATTTCACTGGAGCCAGTATCACAGCTTGAAACAACATATAGGCGGTATTACAAAGCTGTAGTAGGCTAGTAGCTACGTATATATCAGCTATCACACGCACCTATTTTACTAGCTAGCTAGCTAGCTATCCATCCAAAATTAATTATATAGCTAGCTACCTATAGTTATATCTATATTCATGCACGGGTCGATGCATGAAGTAGTGATGCTGGTTCAATGTTTGTCAAAAGCGCAATAAATATTTCTAATTGGTCAGGCAGACGCGCCGGTCTGCATGCCGGTTTCTTGAAATTACTGGGACGTCTGTGTGCGTGCATGTCCGCCTCCATGCATGAAATGAAGCCAGAATATCCAATCAAACAAGTCCCATTGCTTTTAAGTTTCCTTATATGACACTTGCTATCGATACTATTGATGGGCGTGGTCTCAGTAACAAAGCCCATCGTGGAGTTACTGCCAAAGAACAGCGGCAAGGTAATACTGTGTCAGCCATTCATTTCATAGTAAAAGCCGTTAAACCAGGCTTAACCAACTGTACATTACTAACAAGACGGATAGTTTAGTTGGTGTGTCATCTAATATTTTCTTGTAAGAATTAATTGTGGATTTAAATATTTTGTACACGAGGCCGGAGGTGTAAGAACTCTGGTTAGCTATATTAATGAGTATATATATATACGTATACGTATACCTGGAAGAATCTTGAACAATCTTTGCCTTTTTAGTTGGCACTGGGAGTGGAAAAAAATCACGAATAGATTGCTGAGACATCGTGCGGAGCAACTCGACAGGTGATATAAACAAATTGCAATTAACAAGCGCACTTGTTAGGTTGTATAGGCTATATGATACCAATGTTCATAAATAATTTGTCGCTTTTTTGTAAATTATGAATGCATATAGCAGCTCACTATAGCTATATAGCTAAATAGCTGGCTGCTTAGTACTCAAAAAGTGGGGGGGCCAAAACATACTTTTAAAATTCTGTGGGGGCCATGGCCCCCCTGGCCCCTCGGTTCCAACGCCTATGATAAAAGTGGTACGCATAGCTCTAGCTACACAAACTATGCATATATAGCTAGCGTAAGTGTTAATTCAATAATCAGAAACATTTTAACAAATCACTGTAACTTGGCAAAGGCACATCCTATTGACTTTCGGTTTTCACTGATTGATAGCCTATTCTTTCCTCTATTTGGAAACTGAAATTTTTATTTGTGACAGAAGTAGATAGTCCGTGACATCTGAAAGTGTACACAATGTTGAAGACAGATAATCGGATACTCAGAGGAATGAATTATCAGACAGCTGTATATTTTGCAGCTGAATTATCAGACAATCCTTAAACTTAATGGTGTACGTAGTTTCACACAGGCTTAATGGATCCTTGAGATATTTTGTGGAATATACACGGAAGTTATGCCAAGTAAGTCATGTAATTTTAGTGCTATAATCTTTCTCTGTCATTGAGTTATTGCGATACAGGTACTGGTGTTTGTAGGTACACAACTATATTTTAAAATATCAGCCAAACTGGTGAAATTAACAGCCTTATTATGTCTTAAAAATGATTAAATTGGGTTGAAGTGGTTCAAAAGTGATAATACCCATTCTTTTGCACTTATTAACTCTCAAAAACTAGCTATCCGCTTACCTCATACAAATTTCAATGTCTCATAATTCATACCTCCAATAAATGATCAATATAAATAAACCTCTCACACTTTTCATAGAGTTTATTTTCTGCAGTAATCAAGTCATATATTTATTGAATACATCTAGAGGCCACTGCGTAGCTATAATGTCTATATTTAGCGCTCCACTAACCTACGTATAAATGTTCGTATTGATAATATAGTTATAGCAAAAATAACCACTTGCAACACTGACTAGGACAGGGACTATACATGCAGAGACTCTTTAATTAAATGTTCATTTTTATAGCCTACAATGACATCATAGTTATTAACTACGTAATTACATTCCTAAGTCACTGCTGATAAACAAAGTGTTACATTTATACATAGCTAATTTATAGCTATTATTATTATTATTATATGTGTTAGATCTAGACCTTGGTTATTGTTGTTCCTGCTTTGGGTACTTCTGTAAGAAAATATCTTCTATCACTTCTTATACCCAAGCTTTTGTCTGCAAGTACATTGTTTACCTATGTAATTGTTGAAGGAAGTAGCCCTGGTACACCCTCTATCCTTATGGACAATATTGCTATCTTGCCTGAAGATATTATCCTCATAAAGCTCCATATAAATATTAATAGTTAGTGAGCCTGTATCAAATATGCATTAGCATAATGACTACAAAAGAATTGGGGTGTAATGCTGGCAAAAGAATAATGTGTAATATATGTTTGACCAGATCTTTGAAAACCCTGTTGCCATATTCCTAGCTACACAATTCAATACAATTAAAAATTGTAACTCAAACACTTAAACATAAAAAGTAATTTCCATAAGGTTATGTATGTGTACAAGCAACCACCTTATTATAATGTTTGCCTTCATTGCCAATCTTTTTTCTCTTAATTCACTAATGGTGTTTAGAAAATGCCATTTAAAATAGTAGACCAGGTCACCTACATATGTATTTTCCATTAACATATATAGTAATGTATAGCTAGATTATGATAGCGCCAGTTCAGGTGTAGCTAACTATTAACTTAACAAAGTAATGACTTCATTTCAGTTTTTGTTCTTGGGGGCAGGAATTTCTCTAACTTAGCTACAGGTACTGTATGTATATCAGCTAGCTATATAACAACCTGATAAATATTCATATTTGCTGTACAATTAAGTAATTCATTTGCAAATGCACCAAGGCTTGTCACTACAGGTAGAATGTGGTTTGTGCAAATTCTCTTCTGAGCATGATTGTAGTTTGCTGATCAATGGTGCAACATCTTCTTTGATGTAGTCCCACAGGTCATTTTCAAAACATTCGATTTGTGCTTCCTTGAGCAACTGTGGATATTAAATGATATAGCATTATCATGGTGGAATGGTATAATCAAGAGTTCATAATATAATAGCTAGAGGCTTCTTATATTATGGACTCTGGTAGCTATAATAGAATTACCTGTTTTACAAACCAAAAAAGCATTCCATATCCCATGCAAACCCTAGGTTATACGTTCTCTCCCAACACTTCATCCAATTTAGGCAAAATAATGTTATCCAAACATTCAGCACATTCTTTAGTGAATCTCTGGCCAAGACTGATTAGAAAACCTATTGCACTTGGTGACTGGTTCATCAAGTGATGTAACTTATCAAAATTAGTCACAGGACACTTCATACGTGGATGCTTAAATTCAATTAGTAGGCATCTTGATAAATACCTGTAAAGTGCACATGTGTATAAGTAATTAGAATATATATATTTATGTACTTTTCACTCTGAAGTACAGTAAAATTAGCAAACATGAGGTGCCATCGAAAATTACTGAAACATTTTTCCCAGCTATTTCATTTTGGATATGCAGTGCTGTTCCTACTGTAAAATGAAAGGGATTAAATCTGACATTATAATGTCTGCCAGTTAGACGATAGGCATTTTCTTCCAGTAGATTTCTAAAGTACTGCATTTTATTCAGAGGGACTGCTGCTCGAAGGAAGCAGGAAACAACTTTCACACAATACACCTGCTGGTCTATTGAGAGGGTTTCACCTCGCAGGTGTTGTTCACTATTGTGTTTCTGTAATGCATCAGCTATTGCCTTTCTCTTTTTTGTTTTGGCTTGGAGCTGATCTTTGCCACTTTTGTGCTTGACTGATATGTGATTCTTTATACTACTTTTCTTGAGATTTAATTCCTCTAGACAAGCTTTACAAAATAACTTTCCATTTGATACAACTAGTGATTCGTCCTTAAATTCCGAAACTCATTGTTGTGGTCTTATAGTTGCAGCTGCAGCTGACGACGATGACGACAAATTTGTACTCCTACACTTACGTTTTCCACGCCAGAGGATCATTAGTAACAGTTCTCTGTTTTCTATCCAAATCAGATCTTCTTGGTGGTCTTAAGTAGAGATATTGCTCTTTGTCTAGTGTCACTGGAACTAGCGATGGAACTAGTACTCTGTTCTGTCCGAGGTTCTGTCACTTCAAAACTTTGCTCACTTTGGTCAGCAAGCTCTGAAGTATCATCAATTGAATCGCCTCCATTACCTGATTCATCAATATTATCATTATCCGACTCAGAATGGCTAGAATTACTATTGTTTAGAAGGTCAAGATGTCTGATATAGTTTTGCAACGAATATGAGTATGATTGTGGGTTTTAATTTAAGGACGGTCACTAGTCCGGACCTATGGTCGGACTAAATGTTGCTCTCACCTGTCAGTAACCACTAGAACAGTTATCTAGGAGGCCCTTCATTACCTACTAATACCTAGTAAGGTTTTTGTATTTCTAACGATGTAAAGGTGTGCCTATTATGCTGGCATTATGCTCAATGCTTTTGCTAGCCTATAGAGATTTTCGGAAACCATGGTTACAGTTTCAAGTTGGCCATATTGTTGAACAGGTTCTTGCAGGTGTTAACGCATGTACTGTTACAGAAAGTGTTAAAACGCTAATTTCGCCCAAGTTTACAAAAGCACAGCTTTTTAAACATGGTAGATGTTTATTATATGAAGGAATCAATAACATATATCATGCGTATCCTCACCTTTGAAGAAATGAGCAGACTGCAATAGAACGTCTCGATAGGTTGTTCAACAATATGGCAGAAGTACAGCATAATAAACGGAAAATTATGGACGCATTTTTGGCGCTATGGTTTCCGAAAATCTCTATTATGCTCCAAATTATGCCAGCATAATTGGTGCAAGCCTACTTTGTACAACGTCCCCCAAATATCGCCACCATTTTAATTTTGACGTCATTGTGGATAAGGTTCATACTCACTCATTCATAAAATAATTTTATTGATTATCGTGCATTTTTTAAAGTTTATTACTTCTGATAGGATAGTGTTTTCGTTTTCTGCGTATGTACTATACCAGTAAAATTAAATAGGTTTGTCGCATAAATTAAACATGTTATGAAAGAAGTTTCGCCTTGAGTTTCTGAAATTATCTGTAGGAAGTAAATGTTCCGTAATTTATTATGAGCGGGCGTTGGTTTGAAGGTATGTATTGTTTGTTATATCTGACAGCGTTTTACTTGATGTTATTTTTATGATAGACTGTTCACTTGCAAAACGCACCAAGTTTTCAACAGAGGTATTTTATTATACTACATTATAAGGATTTATCTATTGAATTCATTTACAGGATTCACATCATTATTCTGTTGAATTAGTGGATAATATTGAAGTAAGTGGGTGTATTGTTGCTTGTGATATCGAATGTAAGCACCGATATTTCAAACAAAACACTATTACTTACAAATCGTTAGCCTTATGGCCACGCAATTTTTGCCATTGTATTTGTGATGCAATAAAATGATACCTATATGAATAATAGCTCGGTACATATACTGTCTTGGTGGTTGAGGGCTATTCCAGTGGATAAACAACCTTCAGGAATGACACAATCACCTTGGCTATTGCATCATTCCCTCGGGTTGTTAATCCATTGAAGAGCCCCAGCATTACATGTCTAAAAAAACTTAACATCTTTAATCTACCCGTACAAATATAGGAATGGAAAAGTTCACTAATGGTTATTATCACTTTGTGACTAATGCTACATGTATCTTTTTAGGGAAAGGAAAAATGCCATATTATTAAAAGATAATCTACTAATGCAGCTGCATTTAGTCGAGGATGTTGGCCTATCTGAACTTTGGTAATAATCTTCGTTACATCACCAAATTTCATTTCTAATTTGTAGAATGCAACATCTCCAGACCCGGTATAAGCTATGTCATATCCTGTTATTTTATTAACTTTTAGAATGTCTTGTTCATCAAACTGTGGAATTCTTTCGATAAACTTTGTTACTGAGGCGTTCACCATGTTGGCCCATAGCTGGTGTTTTAATTTGTCATGCCCAAAATCACCTCTTTTCCTCTCAATGGATAGAGTAGTTGATGTAGAAGTTCCACCTTGTATTGGGGAGAGATTATTTGGGTAGAATTGATCATCAGACTTATCGGTAAGGACTCCGTTGACAACTAGAGTTTCTATCATAGAAATAAAATGTTTTCTATGTTTCCGTGAATACATATGTCACCACCTCCAGAAAACTGACAGTAACCATGCGTCTGGGCTGTGGGTTCAATTTTCTCCTCGTCCGCTATTGAATCTGCATTATCCAGATTGTAGTGACACTTAATGGTGCGTAGGAGCCATGACATTCGAATATCTTCACTTTGTGGTTGAGGAAAAGTAAATGAAAGTTTCAAGTTTTGTCGGCTTGGATCCACAAAATCATCATCAGTTAATGTGTGACTGAGCGTAAAAAAGACCAAGCCACATTTCTTCTAAGACCCACCTGTGGCCAACTAATAAGTTCGGGTGGAAAATGCATACCAGCAAAAGCATTACTTGAGGCTGATGCACACAGGGTCTTCTTTCTGAATATGAAGACAAAAACTGCTAAAGTTTGTACATTGTCCAAGCGGTCTAAGTATTCATCAGGCAATACTGAGACCTCCTGCAAGTTCTCCCACAAATCTACTAGAAGATTGTCAGTGTGGATTCCCAGTGAAGTGATAAAACCCATATTTTCCTCCTTTGGTAAAATGTTCAATATGAGTTTTTTTGGACGGCATGTATTCATTATGAATTTAAAAAGCTTCATAACTGAGAATTTTATTTTGTAAGTGTACAGTTGAATAATGTTGTCTGGACTTGTGTATATATTATACCTTTTAATTAGAGTAAGGAAAATGTTGAAAATGGTCATATATTATGTGTACACTTTGACTTTGATGCTTGTTTCTCTTTTCCTTGTTCTTGTTGCTTTAAGATACCTTCTGTAAAAAAATCCGAGTGTTTTGACACAACATCAATGCAATACTCTTCATTGTTCTCTGGGTTTTTTTCCAATATTCTTTATTGAAATAGGACAGTTCTTAAGGACATGTTTTCAATATATCAAAATGTAAGATTTCCACCTACCGTATAGCGTAATTATGCGGCAGGGGAAAATGTTGGCAAATAGGCTTATCTCCAAGGATTGGTGGGGAATACCTGGCGATTTTGGATTTAAGAGTAAAGGTACTAAGTTGGTAAGTAAGTGTTGGTAGGTAAAATATTGGCGAATGGCAGTTGATTTGCCAAATTCGCCAATATTTTCCTCCGCCGCATAGCTAATTGCGCTATACGGTATTGAAAATTGTCTAAAATTGTTGTAAATCTGTTGCTACCTTTATTGTAATAGGATTGTTGATAAGGACATGTTTTCAAGATATCGAAATAGTTTACATTGAACTAGGTTATTGTTAACATAGAAACACTTGCACATTAGTTTTCCTAATTGTTGAAAATTGCCTAGAATTGTTGTAAATCAGTTGCTACCTTTATTGAAATAGGTCTGTTCGTAAGGACATATTTTCTAGATGTCGAAATGTAGTTTACATTGAACTAGGTTATTGTTAGCATAGAAACAGTTGCACATTAAGGTTTTCCACCTGTAGAAAATTGTCTAGAATTGTTGCTATCTTTATTGAATAAGGACTGTTGCTAAGGGCATGTTTTCAAGATATCAAAATGTAGTTTGCATTGAATGTGTAAATAACTCACTCTGTGGTTGCGTTGCTGTGCTTCTTCTTGGCCTCGCGACTCACTATCGTGAGTCTTGATTATGATGTTTTTAAAACGTACCTACTAACAGGTATGTGTTAAAACGTATGTTTAATTTTATGATTTACGTGTGCACAAACGAGTATAGCTACACGTATTCAGTAAGGTTGCACCTAATATGCCGGCATAATTTTGGGAATAATAGGAAGTGAAAGAATTATGGAATAATAGGGCAAATTTAAATTATGCTACACTATAAATCCGCCATAAATACAAAACACTCACTCTCTAGTATCTCTGATTATCAAAGTTAAATATGCTGCTGCAAAATCTTTAACATGTGAGTTAGACTACTGGAAACTTAAACCCACAATCAAATATTTCTTGTGTCCATGACAACTTCGAATGCTGTAGAGGGCCTATTCTTGCACATTTAAGGTAATAAATATTATGTTGTGTACTTAATAAGTAGTTGTTTAAGGTTAAATGTGATTTTTATTGGAATTATAGGTAAAAGTTGGGAATAATTTTGGAATAATAGGTAAAGTTTAAAAGAAATTCTCAAAAGAATATAATAGGTAAAAATAAAAGCATAATAGGCGCAGCCCTAGTATTCAGCATGGAAGAAAGCGTGATCGTTTGTAAAGAGGTGCCTGTTGTGTACAACGAAAGAAGAAGGCCTGTAAGATTTTATAATTCATTGCAAAAAAACAAAAATCTACTGGAAGCTGTTCGTGAGACCTTTTCAGATATTTTAGAAAGTGGCGAAGGTTCTTCCAAAGATGCTGGATGGTATTTACAAACGGAAACACCCAACCCTACACCCATTCTTGGCATTATAGTATTTTACAAAATTAATAATTATGGTAATGTTACCTGATAAATTAGAAAGTGGTATTTACGACAACTATAGCAATGTGACTCCATTCAGGGCTATAGGAACAAATAAGGCAAAGAAGAATTTAGAAATAGCATATAGATTGTAGTATATAAATATAGGGTGCAGAACTATTGTAATGTACTCAGTATATGGATTCTTTAGTCATACTGCATGGCACGTAACCATATTATTACCACCAACCAGACATGGGTGCAATTACACTTTTAAATTACAAGAGTAGTAAACACATAAACACACACACACACCAATATTATATACATATATCCTAATGCAAAAACACCTTTGGTGTAAAAAAACCGCAGCCAAGTAAAGTAGAATCATATTTAGACTGTCGACAACAGGAGTTGATATCAGAGTGCAGCTAAGGCTTATATAACCACACAATATTATTTATGTGTATGTTTGTACTTGTTTGATTCAACTGTAAGTGTTACCATCTTTCTATTTTAATTGGTTCAGAGAGAATATGGAAGTCAGATTTATTTGTCATTTGACTGCCTTTTTATTGTGTGACTACTAAAAGGACAATGAAAGGACATTTTCAAGCTATGAAACTTGCACTGATATCATTTTGCAAAGTTTAAAAATGTTCTTATGTAAACTACATTTCGATATCTTGAAAACATGTCCTTAGCGACAGTCCTATTTCAATAAAGCTAGCAACTGATTTACAATAATTTTAGACTACCGTATAGCGGGTTATTTTCCCTAGGTGCAAATTTTCCCAAATGGGCCCACGACTCGGGAAAATTTATGCTGGGTTTTATAAGATTCAATTGTGGGTTTAATGTTGCCATAGCTATTATGGTGCTGTACGTTGGCGCGAGCATTGACGAGTGGAATGCAAGCATTGCCTTAAGATTATTTATCTAGGAGCATGCTAATCAGATCCTAGGATCCATCTACAACTGAAGTATGAATAGAACGGTGCCTATAATCTCTAATCTAGCTATAAGCGCTTGTGCGAAAACGTGAGAACAACACATTTCATCTATTACTGGAGTCCATTATAACGATCCTGTATAGGTACTGGCACAAATTAAATACTCTACATGTAGTGAACCAACTACTCTATGCATCGTGCACGCGAGACTACGCGTTCGTGATAGTTGCATAACACGGACCTGCTAAATTCCCGTAAATCTTTGCTAAATCTTGATAACGCGAGTGTTAGGCTTGTGAATTTCTAAATCGTGAAAATTTCTGCTAAAGCAAAAGCTCAGCATTCGGGAAAATTTGCACCTAGGGCAGGTAGATAACCTTAATGTGCAACTGTTTTTTTGTTAACAATAACTTAGCAATATCTTGGAAATATGTCCTAGGCAACAGTCCTATTTCAATAAAGGTAACAATTGATTTACAACAATTATATGGACCATTTCAACAGGTAGAAAACTTTAACCTGCAACTGTTCCTATGGTAAAAAGTAACCTAGTACAATGTAAACTACATTTCGATATCTTGAAAACATTTCATTAACAACAGTCTTAAAGGTAGCTACTTATTTACAACATTTCTAGACTGTTTTCAAATAGTGTAAAACCTTAATTTGCAACTGTTTCTATGTTAACAATAACCTTAGCACCACCCTCAAACTTGCAAACGCTCTAGCTAAGCTGCCATTAAAGCTATCGCTTAGTTATTACCAACCCACAACGTTCTTATTATATAGAATCAACAAACAGAGAATGGAGGAAATAGGCGCCACCATTCCTAAGTACCAGCCATTGCAAGATTTATGGCGCCCGTTGTGCAATCACGCACGACGAAACATCCTTTCCCGCCCAATTCGCCCGTTTACTAGACAATTAGTACCTTCATTGTTTGAAGAATCAATATCCCGAAGTTCATATATAGGCCACTCTTCTGATACAGCCTTATAAATGCCTTCCTGTTACCACAAAATATTTTACGCAGCAGTCGTTTTTTTCTTTCTTTCATTTTCATCGCACACTTTTTTCGTGGGCTTGCGGGAGCTTTCGTGAACCGGAAGTTTTTTCAAACTCTCTTTTTATACATTCACTTGTTTGTCTAATAACTCACTAATTTCTTCATGGATTTCAGCCAAATTTGTATTAGCACTTCTCCTGTGTATGCTCTACTTGTCATATCATTATCAGTCTGAAGTAAACACTTGAATGTGTTTGAGAAGGACTATTACACTGCAGGTTGATAGTTGTCATAACTTGGACCCCCTTCAAATGATTTGCATAAACTTTCAGATATACAATCTATATTGATGTATCACTCTGTAGTGAAAGTTTTAAAAAATCTTGGGCTTGAGTTTTTCAAAATTAAGCTTCAAAGTTTAATTTGCAATATCGTGTGCTAGACAAGTACAAGTTATGCCCATGCAGTACTTCTCTGCTGCTTGCTAGTAATAACATGTGTTTATACTTCCAAAAAAGTAGTGATATGCTAAACAAAAACACCCTGGGTGTAAAAAAAGTGTGAGGCCAATCAGAAGAAGCATTGCAAATAGGTATGTGCGACCAAAAACTTTGATATCAGTTGAGGCCAAGAAATTACTTATCAGAAATCTTTTTTAACTACTTGAATGACATACAATAGTTTATAGCATATTTTCACAACTATGATTGGCTTTGTCACTTGGCCACCTTTTTCACTCCATCATTATTAATAAAGGTGGCCAAGTGACAAAGCCAATCATAGTTATGAAAATATGCTATAAACTATTGTATGTCATTCAAGTAGTTAAAAAGATTTCTGATAAGTAATTTCTTGGCCTCAACTGATCAAAGTTTTTAGTCGCACATACCTATTTGCAATGCTTCTTCTGATTGGCCTTACACCTTTTTACACCCAGGGTGTTTTTGTTTAGCATTTTGTTACTGATCGCTTGCCATATGGGTGGCCGTGGTATACCGGTAATACCATTTATGGACAGTATTTACTCCATACCAGTATGAAGGTATTGCAATACCAGAATACCACCTGTTATATTTAATTAAATTCTTTGAGGCTTGGAAGTGGCCAAGAAGCCATATTGCAAGTGAACACTGAGATTATACCAAGAATATATAATCCTCCTCTTCTATTATTATATACTCTTGATTATACCACTTAACTTTTTTGGCAAGCACCAACCTAAGGTGCTAAATAATAGTTAGACGTCAAACCACAGGGGTCTACGGAATTTAGAAACCCGAAGGCCCTGGGCTGTGGCGCCCGAGCAAAGCGAGGGCGCTACTAAGGGCCTGAGGGTTTCTAAATTACGTAGACCCCGTTGTGGTTTGACGTCTAACTTATTTAGACTCTAGCGATACTCACCTTGAAAACTGTTTCAATTTTCACGCTGACAACTTCGCATTTGTTGTAGCTTTCCATTTGGCTGAAGACGGATAGCCATTCTGAATTGAAATATAAAATTGCGCGCTTATGCTTCTTGACAACGAACTGCTTCTATTTATTTCGAACGAGCATGCGCCCACTTTTATTATCGATATACACCACTCGGCAGCAGCCCAGTTCGCCCTAACTCACGGAGAGAGAATTAGAGGAGGTATACAATTGATTATAATGCCAATAAGTTACGTAAGTAATACAAATCACGGAGATCTCAGTATGTTGTTTTTCATCGCCCTAGAGGAAGGGTCTAAGTGGCGTAACTAAGGGTCTAAGTAGCACAACTAGGGGTCTAAGTGATTTAGACCCCTAACTTTTGGCCTGAGCTAGGGTCTAATTTGTATTAATAACCAGTTACTTGATAAAAGTTTTACTTGTGGGAACAATCTTACCACATCTATAATTATTGAGATTTTAAGGTGATTTTGATGTACTGATGACTTAAAATTGTGATTATGACAATACTGTGATAATAGTAATTATCGTGATATTTTTGTGGTAATGTTTTGAGCAATACTGCCCAGCCCTAGTCTACACTGGCAATACAGGGCCGTCGGAAGCAGGGCGGCTTAAGCCTCCCCACTTTTTCACCACCTTTTATAAATTATAATTTTATACACTATAAACATACCTGTAACCATGATTCACTTAACCATGCATGTGCATTTTTATAATATAAAATATATGAATCCACAATCGATAATTTTAAGCATCGGTGGTGTGGCATTTTTTAGAATCAATTTGCTAAATTATTTAACAACGCGGCCTTATGAGCGTGATGGAACTTCCTACACCACTTATTGGTAATAAGACTTACCAACCACGTAAGTTTCAATTCCCTCAGCGTGAATTGTTAAGTCGGCGCTCAGTGTCGTTTCAACAGCAATGCGGGTTTGATCGCTGGCCTTGGCTGCACTGTGATAAAGACCAAGATCTAAGTTTCTGCTTTTCATGCATTGTTGCTTACCAGAACAATCAGCTTCAGTCAGCTCATTGCTTGGAGAAAACTTTTATTTCAACAGGGTTCTCAGTCCAATTGGAAAGATGCCATACTAAGTTCAAGCCGAGTGATCTAGAGTAAATACTTACAGAAGTTGATAGAACCAATCATTTTAGTATTCAAATTTGCTAAATAGCTATACTTGGCTACATAATAGCCTCTAGCTTATACTTACATACAAATTAAAGCCTCTCAGTAAAATGGCTCAGAATGCAATCTCAGATGAACTAAATTTCAAAATTTTCCTGGGGGGCATGCCCCCAGAATGAGCTGCCAAACGGCAACTATTAGATAGCTAAACAAAACCTCCTGTATAGAGATCCTTTTGACAGCCTCCCCACTTTCAAATTCAAGTTGCTTCCTACGGCCCTGCAATAATTATATATACTGTTCCCAGTATAATATTCACTGTGTGTATTGTGGACATTATAAACACTGATACAATAAAAATTACAAGAATAATATGTAGGTGATGATGTGGGAATAAAATAAGAATAATGGATCAAAACTTTGGGAAGTTTGGGAAGGAATAATAGGTAAAATTTTGAGCATATTAGGCTCAGCCCTAATTACAACCCGCATCATCTGACAGTGCCATCATTGTTACACAGCTTGAAATTATGTATGTAACTACTATTGACTTCATTCACTACTATGTACTAGATATCATCATTTTTATCATCACGAACACAGCTCAAGTTATTTTCAACAGCTTTTGCTGTGAGTGCTGCCACATGGTGCGCCATCTTGAAACAATTTACTAAATTAACAATTTATTCCAGGATACTACCCAAAATGCCGACATACATAACAGTTCATGCCTATCATGCTTTAAAATTATGCCGGCATATTTGACGGATGCCTATACTCATATTTTTCATAATTTTTGGTTCAAGTTGCTGATAAAATTGAACATTATTAACATGTACACTTTCAGGGACCATTTCAATGCTACTAATCTATTCAAGGTAGCCAAATTGTAAATTTGTAGCTATATTTTGACAATGCTTAATATGCTAATACAGCATTTGAAGTTGAAACATCCAGTGAAGAGTAAAATTTGTGATGATCTCATGCAAGAGAGCATAAGAAAAAAGTTAAAAATAAAAAGCCAAAGCTTATTGAGAAACAGTCGACCCTTTTGCTTGAAATGCTAATACTGGATATGCAACCAGTATCAGTTGTATAAAATCTAGGCTTTAGAACAATTGTGAATATAATACCATATAGCTCCAAATTTTTGTGGTTGAATATTTTTGTAATTTTCGTGAATTACACAGAAATCACAAAAATTTCCTTACACCACTTAAGTACAGGGCTTCACACTTCAAAATCACGAAATAATGATGAATCACAAAAATCAGCTAAAATCACGAAAATTTGGAGCTATACGGTATCACTACCTGGATTATGTTATATCTGTATAGCTATTACCTTCATTGTGCCAACTTGGCACTTGGAAACATTAAGTTGAAATACCACAGACTGAACAGTGAGTAATAAGTTTTGTGTTGTCAGCAAAAAGAAGTAATGGACTATGTGAAAGTTAAAGTCAACATGAGAAACTGATCCATTTGGGAGAGTTTCTAGAAACACTTAAATATGGCAAGGTCATGTTTAAGAGAATCAGTTAACAATTTTTGTGTGTAATGTAATGATTAGCTTGTGTTTACTGATTTTGTTCATAATTTATTATAATTTTTTTCGAATCAATTGAAATTAAACTCAGATTTTTAATGTAATTAATGTAATGTATAATTTGGGAGGAGTAAAAATAATTTGTGTGTATATGTAGATGGTGCACTAAGGCACAATATGACATGGTTTGAAGTATTGGAAGTTTCTTATAGCTACTACGTATATATTATAATAAACTGCTAAATTCATATATACGTACATACTAAATCCAGCCTGTAGCTATATACTTGTACGCATACTAAATGTATCCTCTTACCGTTCCATGCATATCTATCTATGTATTTCAGTTCTCAACATGATCTATAAGTGTATGTATATCAAAATTGGAGCTACACTGCCTATACATCATAATTAAATTCTAAGTAGAATAACATTATAGCATTTCAATGACTCATTGTAACAGTGCCATCATTTTCTACAATCACATAAAAGCTTCCAACTCTGTTAGGTTGCTGGAGTTCAATAGGCACATAAACAGCATCATCTCTAATCTTTCTATTCCAAATCCTACGTAGGAATAAAGTACAGGGCTTATGATAATAGCCAGTCATCAGACATTTTCCGGCCAACTTTGGCATTTGACCGATCAAACCAAATTTGACCAGACAAATTTACAATACATTATCAATGGGGAAGTCTATTAGGAAAGCAGATGTCCGGACAATTTTCAACCCTTATCATAAGCACTGAAAGTAGGCATACAAAATGTTTTTATGTTATACGTAGCTATGCTAAAGTTAGAGGCCCAGACATGCACCTTTCCTAAAAGAATTAATGCATACAATATAATTACCTCAAGTATATCCGGTGAATTTGCTTCTTACTAATTCGTATTATAAAGTAAACAATAGCAATTAATAATGGAAGATAATATATTACTAGCAGCAGTAGTGTTAGCTTTGTTAATACTTGATTGTTTTGACAGGTTTCATCACTTATTGGTTCTAGTGTTTCATCAAGTGATTCTTCAATATAATTGGTTGCTTTTAACATCAACATGATGATGATGTTTGCAAGTAAAATTGTTTCAAAAAGCATATTGGATGGTGACATTTGCATATCATTAAAATAAATATAAACAGCAAATATTAACATCATTATTAATAATGGTGGAGCCTGTAAAACCAAACATATGTGGAATTGTATCATATAATTATGTGACTGGAATAACATACGTCATTTCCAGGAAACGGTAATATAATAGCAACGATCAACAATCTTCTACTCAGCTCAACACTAGACCACCATTTGTACTGGGAACCAATGTTGTTGTTTACTGCATTAACAAAATTCTTCAGTGTAACCTGAATAAAAATATGAATAGGTAGGGATCTCTGCCACAAAAAGTAAGGAAACAATATTAGCTAGCTATTAAAATCTAATTTTAATATCTTATATTTGTGGACGTCTGACAGGCCCAAGCAGACTAATAAACCTCAGGCATTACTAATACATGTATGAACTGCTGATAGTGGTCAAGTAATGGTGAAAAGTGTGTCTGGTCATTGTGTGTCAAAGCTAAATCTAGTCACAAATATAAAAATTGCACATACTAGCTACTTGCTTAAACAAATATGTACAATTATATAATAGTTTACCTTTAATATCATTTCACTGCATGCAAATCCAACAAATGGTACAAACAAAACTGACATGATCAGAAAGATAATAGCAATTGTTCCAATAATAATATGTGTTCCATGAAAACATTGAATGTTAGCATCAATGTGCCATTTCTGTTGACAAAATAATACGTAGTTTAGCTATTTACTATAATAATATTATGCTATAGTTATACACTATAATTATGTATAGGGCCCATAAAGTAAACTACATACCAGTGACAAAAGATACAATCAAGGGTGTACAGCAAATCAGAATCTATTAATACATGATTATAATAATTATTGTGTAACCATAAAGTCTAATGAACATAACCAAACTACTTACTCCACTATCATCTCCTTGGTAGACAGGTATGGCAGGGCAGTTCAAAATAGACAAAGAAGTGTAAACAACATGACTGTACTGAAGCATTACTAGTGTCCACACACCATCCCAGGAAAATTTATATTTTCTTTTTAGGAATTTCCTAACATGTATAGACAACACAGTCATAAGCTTGTTACAGTAGCTTCTCGTTCAGGACAAAGTACGTAGCTAATATTATTATGTGCATAACTAACTTGTAAATAGTAAATAAAACTAGGATGACGATACCAGTAACAGTGATGGGAATGTATCTTAATCCATAAGACACAACTGCATCCATTTCATCAAATAAGCAGAAGTCATATGGAAAATACAAGCTTAAGCCGCTGCTCAAGAAGTAAAGCTGTAAAATTCAAAATTTCAACACCTGCACATATTTAATTTACAAGACGTACGTAGCTAATCATGCCATAATTATATATGTGACCCAGCATGAGAAAACCGTGCTTATGTACACGACTCATAAATATATTATAGCTTGTATCTTGTATAAGATATACAAACTAATATGTAAGCTGCAAGTGATTCCCTACTAAAAGCTGCAAAAATTGTAAAAATTTTGTACAAAAAATTATTGACACTTGAAATCCAAAATGTGGTCAACTTTATGTGCATTTTCTCATGCAGGGTCACATTTTGACTGGATTTTACACAAATGGTCAATCAAATGCTTCGCTGGCATTAAATCTGTAAATTGTGTGTAATTCCCCATTAAAAGCTACACAAGTGCAAAAGGCAACATTGAAATGTGGTCAAAGTTGTACACATGCACATAACATAATTATAGTTATGTTACATATGTATACATATAGGTACGTAACTACTTACATATCTGTGCCATTCAGAAAAAGAATAATTGAGATTTTCCATAATATACGGTGTAATCTATGAAACAAAATAATTATACTGGTCTACCTGTAGCTAGTTACATCACAACACATGCAATTTTATAACTGTTGATAACACACAATTTGCTTTGTGGTGAATCTAAAACTATGATGTTTTAACACAGAATTAACTTGTACAGATGTTTTACAAAGCTAAGAGGTTTTTATGCTTCTACAATTAAATGTACAAATGAACTTAATGTCATTATAATGTTATCACACATTTACAGGTATGTCCACACAACTAACTTGAATATAATAGAGGAAAGGGAGCATCCATGATGGAATTCTTATTGAAAATATTATGGTAAGTGTTGCCACAGTAGCATCCAAAACAACTGTAAATCAAATATAAAAATATTAAAACCAAATCAGACTTCCAAGTTAAAGGAGTATTAGAGCAGAACATACGCAACCTCCATGCATTATACCGATGCAAGGATAACTTATAAACTTCCAATCGATATCTATCCATTGTACGTATATGTGTACCAACATCACAGAGTCTGTCTACGTACGTTGTGTCTCAAAAATTATTCTCAATTTAAGTCATACGTATGTCTTGTTTTTGCAATTTGCACAGAAACTCAGTAGGCCCAATCACCCAAAGATCTACTCCTTTGAGTACCATAATGATTACATATTATTATATAGTGCAAACTTTTGACGAGGAAAAACTATGACAAAATGAAACATTCACAAACTTACAGCAAGATTGATTGGGGGCTTCAAAGGAGAAACACTAAATAAGTATATCAGTGTTGTTCTTGCATTTAAATTTGGTTCTTTACGTAGTGAGGTTGCAAATTAACTTCCAAAAATTTCCCACTACATAGCTATATGGTAGCTATATTGCAACAAAGTATATCATTTCAAAAGTTAATGATGTCAGAGGTGAAGTTCATGGATTATGAAAGACAACTGCAAAGCCATTTGCCAAGGATGTATCATTAATCAAGAATTTGTCAAAGTTTTTCTTGTAAACCTTTATCTCTTACAGTGGTAACTTAATAACTGTTTTAAAATATAGACTATTTGATTCTATGAATCATTTAATTGCAAAAGGCTTACTGCATTACGTCCCACATAATTATTACAGTCCAAAATACCCCTCATTGAAGGGTGAATGTTAATGAGTCAATAATTGTGACCCAGCATGAGAAAATAGGGCTTATGTGCACATAAAACTTGACTACATTTTTTAATTTCAAAATTAAATAACTTCATGAATACACAAGGAAGCCTAGCACAATTTTCACCATTTATGCAGTTTTTCATAGGGAATCTAATGCAGTTTACAGATTTTGTAAATATTGTACAGTAAAAAGATACATACTATTATACAAATAGGTGTATTTTGTGTACATAAGCCCGGTTTTCTCATGCCGGGTCACAATTTTGTTAACATTATCCTTGCCAATTGCCAAGTATTGAATTGCGTATATACCAAGTATGTTCACAGCTTTCACAAGTGTTACTATGAAAATTATAGACACAAGAAACTTTATACATAACTCAGAGCGTAGCTAACAGAACAATAATAAATAAGCATTTAATACTCATAGCTAGCTACTTACCTAAAGCTATTATCAGTAACCATCCTACACCAATACAAGACGTACAACTGTTAAGTAATGTACTAATTCCTTTTCCTTCCTTGCATGATCCACACAACAAACCTATAGTAAATCACACAAAATTCTATTGTGTTGGTGGAATTAAATAAACTTGCTGCTATATACCTGTAATATTATTGTTTTAGCTGCAGTACCCACAATTATCTATAGCTTTTGTATAGTTAACCTTGTAAATGAATAATGTCTGTATTTCAGAACTTTTGAGATGAATTTTAGGTGGACACTAATTTAAATCTAGATAGTGGGTAGAATGTATTTTACCAGGCGGAGTTAATTATATGCTCAAAAACGTCCTTTCCTATTATCTTTGTATGATCATGCTCCAATGTGCACAACATAGCTACATATCTCTTAAAGCTGACAACCAATAACCTTGAATGTTCTATTAGAGTGTATCTAGTTAGCATTACATACGTAATCCATTTCAGTGCTTTATTAGAGTATTTCAAAGTATGTATCTACAAAGAGGCTAGGCGGCCTAGGCCATACACTACAGACCATGGAGATGTCTAGCTAGCAATGATCCTAGCCATAAAAGTGATGACTTAAACAACATAGAAATGATGATGTATGTGTTATCTGATTAATCCCATTAAATTACTGAGCATTATTTCAATTACTTTGAGCTTTATAGGCTAGAGTTTGAAGCAGTGCTCAAAAGCAGTTTTAAAAGCATAATTTTCTGAAAGCCTATCTGGTTGTGTCTACTGGCATTGAATAACCTGCCCACCCCCACAACCCTCCACCCACCTGCTATCCCTCCAGGAAGTGTTTAAAAGTCTCTCAATAATTCCAACTAGTAGCCAACTATATTTTATAATACTACTACTACTAGCTATGTACGTGTAAGCCTACTCTACTGTACTTCTAATGCAAGTCTACAATTGAGCATAATAAC
Source organism: Spongia lamella (assembly GCA_963930835.1). Taxonomy (NCBI): domain Eukaryota; kingdom Metazoa; phylum Porifera; class Demospongiae; order Dictyoceratida; family Spongiidae; genus Spongia; species Spongia lamella. The sequence continues at coordinate 6,625,399 of OZ005748.1, read as the reverse complement.
TACAGTGTCTATTGGTGTTTGTAAAGTTACATATTCTAAAGTCAGTGGATGTAATATACTTACCTACACATATGTACATACGTACATAAGTATAAATACCTTTTCTGTTGCAATCACATTGAAAATTCTCATTGTCAATCATATAAATAGATAAACAATTGTGTTCTCCAAAACTGCTTTCATAATTACACCGGCAATAGCCAGGAGGACACTGGTACAGAAATAACTCAGATCCAGTGTAGTGGGCCCATAGTCCATACTAAAAGTATACAATAAAATGATACATTTTCATACTCAGTGTTAGTCACTACAATGATTGTTAGTACTAACTTTAAGTATTATGTTGTTTCCCATACATGTTTCAATTAATACTCCATCATTACAAAGACAAACAAATCCATCACTTGTATTTTGTAAGGAGTAACCTGGTAGACAATTTCTAAGTTGTAATTCAAAGAATTCTTCTGATGCCTAGAACATACACATGACATTGAATATTACTTTAAAATTATAGCTTAATGAAACTTTTATTACCTCATTAACTGTATCGGATGTTACTTGTACAACAAAAGACCGTTTGTAAATAGATGGTGAGTTTAAGGCATAATGTAGTGTAACACCAGCATCATTTGGCTGATATAAGTGTGCTGAAGGATTAAATTGAACAAAGTTTTCCTATGTACACATGAAAAATGGCATATGTATAATATGGCACTACAAAATCACATTCTGAATCATACTTTAGCATTTTCAGTAACACCGTAACGAAATATGGCAGCAGTTGGTTGATTTAATTCATCATATGCCATCACTTCTAATAGCTTATCTTGTCCAGGATATGGTGATATCTAATAGGTTCACACAAATTGAGCAAGAATACATGATATATTGGGTAGCAGTTATTATCAAGATACATACTATAAGCAAGAGTTAATAATATATATATAGAGGAGAGTATCCTACTCCCCTATACCCCTGTAGAAGAGCATAGCGTAAAGTTATGATGTAACATTTCCAAATTTATCCGTTTCTTCCTGTATAACGAGTGACGTCAACAACTGAACATGGTATCGTTAAAAATCGATTTTGCTCGATGGTTTAGCGCATAGCTTAAGTTCAGATTATCAGGCTAGTTATTTATATGGTTTGCACCACGTAACTAACCCAGTACTTACTTGAAAGAGAAACGCCATAAGTCATCGCGTAGTACGAGTTTTTGTATTGTTACTATGGCATTGCGTGCGCTAATTCATTGTTGCTACAGACATTTTTGGGGCTTCACAAATGTCATAACACAACAACCAGTGTCATTACGTCATAACTTTACGCTACGCTCTTCTACAGGGGTATAGAAGAGTAGGATACTCTCCTCTATATATATATTATTAACTCTTGCTATAAGTGAGTGTTGATTTTTCAATTAGGCTGAGCAATACTACTGTTTGAGCAGTATAATTATCGCATAGTAAATAAATATCGAATCTGCATGCTATTGGTTATCACAATACCCAATGAATAGGGCTTTGTACCTGCACATCAGCAAATGATAACACATGCCAGTGGTTTTGTGAATATTGATAGAGTCAAAATTGTTGATGATGCCTCTGAGTTATTGCCACTAGAAGGTTCAAAAGTAAAGTTTGCATGGACCTATTTGGCTTTCTAGGTAAAGGAAGCAAATAAAGGAACAAAGGTGTATTGCAGACTTTGTAAGAAAATGGTAAAGTATTGCAGACCTAAAGAGCTCATAAATATCATAAAATATTCAATGTATCAATCATGATACTGAAACAGCGGTATTTCCAATAGAGGCTTCACACCTCTATTGAAAATCAAAATTTTGAATGATTTATTGATCAGATCAAAAATTAAGCAACTTGCGAGCTATAAACCAGGTACATAAGTATAGCTAAGATCAACAACTCTTTTTATACGTAGGTGCTTAATTAAGTTAAGCAGTTGCTAATTATAAATAATTTACTAGGTTTATATGTTAAAATCTCAAGATATGAAACCTCATCCAAAACACCCAAGGTAATAAAAAAGCTGTGGCCAAGAAAAAGACTTCAATTGAAATCAAACTACGTAGATGGCTAAGACCACTGCAGCGTTAGAAATCCAATTCAGGCTACTCCATCAAGCTGTCAAGCCTAAATAGATTATTGATATTTTACATATTTCCATCAGCAACAATACTACAGTGGTCTTGGCCATCTAATGAGATTTCACAATTTTTCATACAAGCTTTTGAATAAATATTATTACCGCACAGGGATTGATCATAGTATACCAAATTGCTAACCATACCGTAGTAAGTATTGTACTGTACAGTGACAGTCATTACTGTTAACAAAATATTGTTAGCAAGCATGCGTATAGGGGAATAGGGATTGATATTACTATTTGTGCTGAAAAATACAGAAATAAAGTAAGATGGTAGCATCAAAGATTTAGAAACTAATGAAGATTATAAAAAGCTAGGTTGAAAGGTACTGTTGCATGATATTTAATCACTTATGCCACAAAAATCCTTATTTGTCTTCACGTAGCTACTGACTCCACGTAGCTACTGACATACGTACATTCAATTGATCATGAGTCAAAGTGAGAAAATGGTAAACTAACTTTTAACTAAGTGATTAAATACAACAATTATGTTGCCTTGATTTCTACAATCCATATACGTAGCTAAATTTATACATAAATTCATTATTGAATAAAGAAACTGTACTTTATTTTTAGAACACATTGATTGTCATGTTTTAATACAGTACAGCTCAATTTAAACTTTACACACGTGTCATGTGTAGAGCCACACATTACCACGTGTGTAATCACACATTACCACGTGTAAAAATTCAGAATTCAACATGTACACTTCATCTTGCATGCAGCTTGAGCGTGCGTATGAGTACGCGTACACACCAGAGGTGCATATTACACAAATATGTATGTCATGAGCACACGGTTTGTACATGTACTACACGTGCGCATGTACATGCACTTCACAAGTTACTCGCATGTACGTACATTGAGCTAGATCGATTCCAGCAACAGATTCAGTTCGTTTTCCGAATTAACAATAAGCCCATCTGGTGAAAACGACGTGTTTGAATTTGGAGGAGCCGTTTCACCCGCTAAACAATAGTAAGAAGTTGGTCGCTCATAAGTGGGTGTGTGCCTAGTACTCAGGCCTCGACTTACTACACAGCAAACATTCAGAATATACATGGCATCGAAGAAGGCTATAGACTTTAGCTTCACAGTAAGAATTTCAGTTGCAAATTACTATGTGCCCGTAGGATTTTCATCAATGTCTTTTAACTTGCACATGATCACAAAACCACAAAATACACATGCTTCTATTGTTTTATTATGGGGTTCGTACTAGTAGTATAGTTCGTATGTATATACCGTATAGTGGGTTTTATTTGCGAGGTCCTAATTTGTGCAAATTTTGAGAAGAATCACGAGCTAGCAAATTTTAAACTGAGATAATTACAAATAACAATAGACTTTTCCATGTAGCTGTCATGCAGTTCACAAATTTAATAATAGCAAATATCACTGCTAGACTATAAAATCAACGATTCGCAAAAATTTCCCCTCATAAATAAAACCTGCTATACAGTAGTAGAACAAATCAGCCACCCCTAAGCTGAGGAAGAAACTACAACTACATCAAGAAAGCAGTACGAAATCAATTAGAGTTTTGTAAACTTTTTACATGTGTTTGTTGTGCTTTACTGTATGTATGCTGGTATGTTAATTTCCCCAGTTTATTGTAGAAAAATGTATGCTGTTTCTATTGAAAGTAGCTATAGCCATTTTTAAATGCTTGTTTATATACGACCTGTGATTCTTTTATTATGCATGCCTAGAAACTTGCCAATAGAACACACGAGTTCTATGCATCGTCATACAAGCATGCTCATGCAAAGCACATATATAATGCACGTGGCAATAGAGAACAAGTCAAGTACATACACACGTGCTATTCTTAATGTAAAATGTCATCGATCTTTTGTGCACACGCATGCTGATACGCGTGCAATATTAAATACGTGTCGAGTCGTGTAGCTGTGACACGCGTGTACAGCCAAGTTTAAATTGAACTGTACCGTAACTAAGGTACATAGGTAAGGAGGTAAGATGTGATATTGCACCATATTACAAGACAACATGGTTCATGTAATAACTAGCTATACACATAATAACTATGTATGTAGCTGTACACATACATAGAACTTACATTATTACTATGATTTAGTGTGAAATTTATAGCAGGGGTTTGTAAGTCCAACGAAATATCATCATATGAGTTATGACCAAAATTTGTATTGCTAGAGCTACGTATGAATATAACATAATATTATGTAATAAATATGTATATATATAACACGTAAATAACATACAGAAATGATATGCAGTATTGATAAACAATAAAACTATATAAATATTTATATCCCACTGAAGCCATACTTCAAAGGAATTTACTGGGGTATATCTAACATACGTACAACATGGGGTATATCTAACATATACCCCAAGCCATAGAGTGTTAATGCACCTCAAAGGCATAGCTGCTAACACATACATCAAGCCATAAAGTGTTGATATAAATCAAAAGTAAACTGTTGGTGCCAGCTAAACCCTTACAAGTCAGTGGTAACATCAAAAGCATGATTCCTTTGTGGGATAAAAGACAGTTAAACCCTACCTGATATTAACACTCGGTCTTGGCTTCGCCTCAGCCTTGTGTAATATCAAGGATATTCTAGGTTTAACTAATACTTCTTTCCCAGTGAAGCTATACATCAAGGGAATTTGCATAGTGATAAATCTGATATCGCCATGTGGTCGGGACAATATCTAGATATCACTCTGAAAAAGCCATGAAATGATCATGAAAGCTATTCTCAAGATAATATAGCAGCCAGCTGTTTATTGTACAAAGAAAGCTTTGATAGATAACACAACTAGTAGAAGCCATTGTGTTCATTGTACACAGAAGCATTGACTGGTGTTGACCTTAGGGTAATAAGAGAGTTATAAGCCAGGTACATTTGTATGATACGTATCTTTGTTATTAACACTCATCCTCGCTTCACCTTGAACTCTGTAATAACAAAGATATCATAGCTACACTTACTGGGTTATAAGTGTAGGTTAAAGCATTGCTGCGAGTGCTACTGTATACAAAAAATAAAGCACTCGGCTGCAATGCTAATATAGCACTCGGCTTCACCTCAAGCTATATTATAGCTGTCTCGACCTCATTGCCTCGTGCGGCAATGCTTTAACTGTTACAGAGAATTACCTCTACAAATTTACATGGCACCATGCAAGTTCACTTTTGCCAATTTTTCAGCAGAACACCTTTATTATCGGTGTTTTCCAATGTTTACTGCCTTGTCCATCAGTATAAACGGCAAAAACAAGAGGTATAAAAGTCTTCCATTTTTATTGATTACGTGTTTTCCGTTTTATAACTGCCTGATATAGCTAGCACTGTTCATGCATTTCCAGTTCCATAACTGCAATATAGCACGCTTTGACCCTCCCACGCAAATTTCTTCATCTATTAGTTATGGACTAAACAGCTGTCATATTTATTTGTATATGGAGCCAGGAAACTATATGTTTAAATAATTTTGTACATAAGATGGTACCCTTATTAGGTTAAGAGTGTACAAAACAATGTTCTACGTGATTCTGATCAGTCATCATATACGTATGCAGGTCAACAAACAAACAATAATCTATCCATACCTATAGTGCATAAACGACCATCTAAATGTCTCATTTAGGAAGAAGTATGGAGTTGCCGCAGAGTTCCATGAGCACAAGCTTAGCCTATCAATAAACAATGCCGATCCAACAATAGCACTGTTCCCTTCAAAGTTGAAAGTAACCTAAAAGCGTAGATATATGTATACAGCTTAATTATCAGTATCAAAAACATTTGCATAAAATATTATGATAATTAAGCTACTAACAGTAGTTGCAATTGTTTTTTTACATGCCTAGCTATGTTATATACTTACCTATGTACATATTAATTAATTAAATTTACAAAGTAACATACAGCTATGAACCTACAGCTAGTTGTAGTGGAAGGTGAGGATTTTGGAAACTCACTAGCTATCCAGAAATGCTGCCAAGAATTATTAGAGAGAGTTTGAATAGTACCAACGTTTTCTCTGAAATTTTTCCCTCCAAATTCTTCACTGGAGATCACAATGTATGCTACGTATATAGCTAGCTAGTGCAGGATTATGGTTTACAAAAGTTTTATCCCTAAAATCTTCCTACAGAACTTTTCAACCACTTTTATGTACATAGCTATGCGTAGTGTCAGTGTCTTTAATCACTACATCACAGTTCCCGTTTTACGTTAACACACGACACACTAAGAAGATAATTATAGCATCAATTGTACCTATAGTTTCATATTACTACAAAGACTCTATTATCATATGCATTTTCTGATCAATGTAGCTATGAATGGAGTTATGCTGTTAGCAAGGCTCAATATTAGCTATAATGGTAAGAATAGTAGCTTTACATGTACTCTCAACAAATGTATTATTGTTTTATTAATTATGTACATCCTAATCATAGCCAGCTACCTCTTTCCATTCTTCTGGAAGAAGTGTATTCTCTACTTGCCGATCAAATTGAAGAAAGCATAATCGATTGTAGTAACTTCTTGACAACAGTGATGGTACTGCTTGCGTCTCAACTACCATTGAAGCACCAACACTATATGATTGTATATAGCAGAAAACTTATACAAATCACATAGCTACAGTTGCTATTGTTATGTAAAATAAAGATCTATAGCTATAAGTATATTTATTATGTATAGAGAGAGAGAGCTATAGCTATTATTGTGATGTAAACAAAATAATTATTATATAGGTATCAGAATAGTGTGGACAGTACAAGAGAATGAAGAAATATACATACATATGTAGCTACCTGCCAGTATTATTGATAAAGTCAAATGTACTTCCTTGAAATAGGATAACTTGTGTATATGAGGTCAAATACATTGCTCCACCAGCTAATCCTTCAGCATTGTTTCCCATAAACGTTAAGTGAGCGCCTTTCACATTTACAACTGAACCAACCACCTAAGTATGTATATAAAAAAATTATTATATATGTAATATATATGTAATATATATATACACCACAGCTACAACAAATATACAACCCGAGTCTGAGGTCAGAGGAAGTTTACCACTAATAAACCCCAAGCCCAAAGATATACGACCCAAGTTAAAGGTCAGAGGAAGTTTACCTCAGTGGTAAACTTCTGATGACCGAGGACGAGGGGCATATTTGTTGAATACACTGTAGAAGCTGTGGTTCATATGACAGCTATATATTATGATGAAAACAGTACCAACAAAATCACTATAGAAAGAAGTACCTTTCACACGAAAGCAATGTTTCCAGCGACGAAACATAGTCATGAACCTGAGCGACAAAGCTGGCTCAAATTTAAAATGATGGTTGAGCGAACCCATGATCAATTGTTCAGGTTGTGCGTGACATTATTTATACTTTTTGCTATTCATATATGGTAAGGAGAAGCCCGGGTGAGTATATACGCATATACCAACCTGCACCCAGGTGAGTATATCATTAAGTACGGTAGTACTTAATAGTAGGGATTGGTAAGAAATTGTATGGTTTCCTGATTTTTCGCACTTCATAAAACAACCTTCCAATAGGCTTTACCCGAAAAAATCTACTGGAATGCATTGGTAAGGCTGTAATGATGCTGTACCTTGGTTAAACGAAGCGACAAGTCGAATATTTCGACCTACAGCCAACTTTGAAAATTTCAAAATTCACCTGTATTTCGTCTGCCAGCCTGCCAGCCAGTCAGCCAGCCTGCCGTAAGACCCGGTTGCGCTAGGTGTAGGGCTCCAGAAATTTCACACAATAAAGGTAATGGCGGCGGATTTACGAAAATATTGTTCCGAAGACGATTTACCCACTGCGCCATGGTGATTCCTTTTATCCTTCATTCCCTTCCTTGTTCTTCTATATTCCTTTAGCAAGGTGCGAATCTCACCTAAGGTGACGATAGCCTGTTACGGCTTCTGCTTATTACGTCACGCAAAAACCTGGCTTGCACGTGATATAATTAGTTACAGTGACACCATGGCACGATGTTTTCGCGTGTACTTTATTACATCGTGAACTTTGAGATTATAGCCTTGGACAAAAAGCTTTTGCTGTTTGTCGAGCGTTATTTGCTATCACACAGCTGCTTTGCCATGTAAGCAGACCTCTCAACTCTCACGATTTGGTCGTGAGACACACGATTTCAGCATTGGTCTCACGACTGCTTGTTCATCTCACGATTTCTCAAGATTTTACAGAAATATTATTAATATGCGCTAAAATATGCATTTATTATGTCACGTGATCCCACACGTGATTTCAGATTTGAATTAATTGAAAGAACTTCGAAGCGGAAAGCTCGGCGAAAAGGCTAAACCCCACTCAGGAATGAAAAGATTGATGCGGTAAAGTTGCCAGTGAATATTATTGCAAATGTTTATGCAAATTATTTTGTTGTAAGCTGACTACACTGGCCCCAAGAGGAGAATATCAGGTCGTACTCCATGACTTCATAAAAGATACAAGAGTGAACAGGTGATCAGTACAATGAAGTTAACAATGGTGCGAAATTGATGAGTATTCTAGATATGAACCGACTTCATACTGTACTCACGTGATCCAAGACTAGCCGTGCCAAACGAAGCTCGTGGATTTTATCATATACAGATTATCATAGTGTAGGCTACACCATCGCATAGGAGAAATAATGAGCTGCAGAAACAGCAGTGTTGCATCTAGCTAGCTAGGTAATCATGCATTTTCCAACATTTTTTACAAAATTGTGTGTGCATGCTGCGTGGGGTGGGTTTCTCACGACCAGGTCTGTTCCCAGGTTGAGAGGTCTGTGTAAGCGCGTTGTTAACAAGCGCCTGTAAACAAGCATAATTATTACGTAAGCGCCTGTAACATTTGTGCGCCTGCTGAAAGATTATTATGAATGCTTAGCATGTATAAAAAGCTAACAAACTAGATTGATAAAAAAATTAAAAATTCAAAAGGTAAGTAGGGATTGAATTCAATAGTGCTACAAAAAGTAAGGAAACAAGGAATAAGATTTTGGGACGAGAGAACATTCTGGCATGAGATAATTTATAAAAGTTTAATCCCTACTTTTGGCTCACTTCAGTAGGTTTGCCAAAAGTAAGGATTAAACTTTTATAAATTATCTCATGCCAGAATGTTCTCTCGTCCCAAAATCTTATTCCTTGTTTCCTTACTTTTTGTAGCACTATTGAATTCAATCCCTACTTACCTTTTGAATTTTTAATTTTTTTATCAATCTAGTATACACACCAAGTCTGCCATACATGTGTATATGCCAAAGTACTGTAGCATCAGGTGGCTCCTTTGAAATATGATATTATCATAGTATATACGTATATATTAATTACATTAAAATGACATCCAAATATGACTGGATTTGACAAAAGCCAGCTTTGATACACACAATAACCAGACACACTTTTTACCAATACTTGATAGCTAGCTAATTGTCAATCAGTTCATGTGTGCAATAGTGCCTAAAGTTCTTCAGTCTGTGTTTCCTGTGGCTTGTTTCTAGGGACTGTCAGATATCCACGAGTGCTCAGGTGGTCTTTAAATGGCTCTGGCAGCACTTGAAAAGCAACCACCTGGTTGGAAACTGCCAGGCGACTGACTGGATAATTGTCTTATTCATTGATTTGGCTGCATTTTGAGGCATTTGAAGCATAAAAAGAATTCAGGTAAGGCTATCTCAGGGGCGACGGAAGCAAGGTCCAGCCAGATAGGTTTATACCACAATGCAGATGATTAAAATATTCTTTATGGGGGGAATCAACTTTTGGTTTACCCTAAATAATAAAAATCTCCCTGAAAGTGGTCCGGCCAAAACCTGACCAGCCTGAGTGGTTCCGTCACCTATGTATCTGACTATTTCAGTTTCATGGAACATTTCGTAGTGCTGTAACCCACCCACCACCTCCCTATCTACCACCTCTATATAGCAGCATTTGTGATTGACTGGCCTAGCAAAAAACCCTATCTAAAATGGCAGGTAATTCACCTAGCTATCCAACGAAAAGTTTGTCCACTGTAAGACTATGAACAACTACATATTTGTGATGAATTGACTGCACACACTGTCTCCATACCTTCTTTAAAATAATCTAACCAGTCACAAATGTGACCAGATTTGGGAAACGTGCATAGTTTACACATCCAATTTTTCTCATTCATAATCTGGCAGGAATGGTATAGCTACAGATCTAAAATTGCAGGAGAGATAGAGATATGGTAGGTTTATAAACCCTGCAAGTTTCAATCTATCTACTATCCCTAATACATTTTATGAATCTTTAAAGTTGAAAAATTGCATAGATGTGTGTACTAGTTATGCACGTTTTCGCAAATCCAGTCTCTGAATTCAATAGCATGCATGTTTCTATAGACATACAATGGAAATATGCAGACACTGAAATTATTTTATCTCCAAATTCAAGTGAAGAATATCAAAATATCTCCAAGATTAATGTAGCTATGTATATACAGTACCATCATAATTATATATATGACTAGCTATAGTTAGTTAAATTCTCCACTAATTATAAGTTTTCCAGCTATGTATATACATACAGAGTAATGATCCACACATAATCTGTACATTGATTATATAATATACTTACCCTAAATGCTGGTCCACTGTTGTTAATAAATGTCGTATTTCCATAAAATGACATTGGAAAATATGCAAAGCTGAGAATACCACCTCGACCACCAATATTTCCAACAAATTCACTGTAGTAATAAACTAATGATAAGAAATAATATATAGCTGTGTGCTTACCAATCAGTTATTTCTAAAGGTGAAACATCTGTTTTTGGGCTTAAGAAATTTGCATGAAATAATCCAACAGCTGCTCCATATTCATCAGCTTCGTTATAATAAAATTTGCTATTATGTATTCGAAGAAAATTTGTTAACCCTGATATGTATGTTAGTGCAAAGGAAATTGCTCCAACAAATCCTTCACGGTTTCTTATAAACCAACAATCCTTTATAGTAATTGTACTTATATCAGTATTAGAAATTGAGCTTAAATATCCAAAAAAGATTCCTGCTCCACCAAACCTAGCAGTGTTCGATAAGAAAAGGTTATTAACAATGTTAAAAGATTGGTTTGCACTAATTCCATCGATAAGAATAAATAAGCCACCCCCAAATCCGTTTGCAAAGTTTTCTTCAAATGTTGTATGCTCAATAGTAACTGTGACATTACTGGTAGCATTAAAGACTAAAGCAACTCCTCCACCTCTTCCAGTAAATGTTCGTGCTTCCAGAGCATCAGTACTAGGGTTAAAATCTCTAACTTGACCTCTGGCAGAATTTTTTTGAAACATACAATTGTAAATATAAACACTAGATGCAGATTGGTGATCTAAAAGCACATTATTCCAGCCATATGACAAACTGCCCGCATTTCCCTCGTATGACCGAAAAAGGTACTGAGCACTTGCAGTGTTGTTGATAAATGTACAGTTAATAACTGATAATGATGGACAGTTGAAGAAATATATAGGGACTTCTGAAAAGTTGCTGTATAAACAAAAATGTATGCATTATAATAATCTTAGAGCTTTGAAGTACCACAATACTACATATTCATATATAGTCAGCAAAATTGTCAGCTTACTCTAACAAAACAGTTGGTGTTATAATATATTATATGTAATTATAGCTGCATGTGTAGTGTGATCTAGCCTAATTATATGGCCATGGCCAAGGCCGTCGGAAGCGGTGAGGCTGGTGAGGCTCTGGCCTCACCAGTTTTTAGGCCTAATTCTAATATTTCCGTACTGACCTTTTTTTAATTTTCCAGTTATAAATATCGAACAGTAGCTAAATATTATAACTTACATAAAACATTCCTAATACATAAATTATGCATAGCGCCATTATTAACTATTGAAGATCCAAGAGATCACTAGCGCACTCATCCATCGTCGTGAATCACGTGAATGTTAAGACAATCTCGTGATTACCCTGTAACTACATGTCTATTATTATTATCACACGTGTGGTACGTTAGCTGTGTAACATGTCTTTATCTAAGTTTTTCTCCCGTTCGGCTACCAACACCCTCACTGGGAGAAGTACCCAATCATTGATGAACCGCGATCGCTAAAGTTTCCTCAGCATGAGTTCAGCCAGAAAACAGCTGTGCAACGATCATTTCAGCGACACACTAGAGCGCTAGTAAATAGTATTATTATTAAATTTTAATCACTTAAGCAAAATGATTTGTATGTGATGTATTGTTAAGTATAATACTAAAATTCTAATACTTTGGTGCTGACCTTTTTTTGGGCCGCACCATAATTGAATTGCTTCCGACAGCCCTGATGGCCATGGGCTGCAATGCTCAAATGATCATGCAAAGTATAGGGATAGGTATAAGTAGTATAGGCTAAAGTTTTCACAACATGAGTTAGCGTATATTCGGGCGAGGGGTTTATCATGGCAAACTTCGTCTGACCTTGGACTTGGGTCGCATGTTTGTTATATTCACCGTATTAGCCATGGTTCATATGATATTATACTATGATGTGTGCTAGTAGGTGTATGTGCTTGTACGTATATACACCTTGGAATTCCTATACACATACTAGCATGCATCATAGTATAAAATTATATCATATGAACTACGGCTAATACGGTGAAATAACAAACATACAACCATATATATATATATATATATGTAATAGTTATACCATGGGCAAGAGGGATTTGCCTGATATATATGCCCAAGCCCGAGGGCCGCAGGCCCGAGGGCGCGGGCATATATATCAGGAAAATCCCGAGTGCCCATGTTATAACTAATATATTCCACTTCCGGCACTCTAAAAATCTGCCCAAAACTGACGTCAATAATTCGGCCTCTTTATATAATAACGGGTACTCGTTGTGATTGTGGGGCTCGATTTTATCGTTGTCATGACGTTCTTGCATGGTAGTGATGGCGATTGTGGGTTTACCACAACTTTTTATAAAGCTGCAGCACTTATAATGGGCAAAAAATCCTGTTTAATCGCTTCAAAAGAATAAACTAATGGTGAGTGTGTAAATAGAGTAGATTAATATATATTAAGTCACGCAGTGAATAGACTATTTTTATCACGTTAGAAACTCACCTCAAATGGCGTCCTTTGGCTTATATCGGCTTGTACACTCAATACAAACACTTTTAGACTAGTAACAAAGTTTATTTTCAACTTCAAATTAATATATTAAATTTAGAAAACTAAAACCCACAATCGATATTGCATTCTTGCGCCTATATAAAGAGTGGTAGTTCGTTTCTACATCACTGACTGGTTACCATGGCAGCGGGATATATCATGATATATACCTGTTCCCAGGGTATATTTGAAATATATCCCTGTGGTTTCCTTTGATGTGAGGTGTCAAAGTGGTATATATATACATATACATATACATACACGTACTACTATGATGAAGCCATACATCAAAGGAATTCCAAGGTGTACACACACAAGCATATACACCTACTAGCATGCATCATAGTATATATCATATGAACCATGGCTAATACTACGGGCGAGAGGTTTATCATGGTAAACTTCAAGGACAAGGGTCGTATGTTTGTTATATTCACCTATTAGCCGTGGTTTATATCATAAATATATACCAGAGTATTGTAGCAGCCAACACACACAGTGACCCCAGACCACATACATAGCTACATCAAAAGATCAATCAGGCATGCCGAGTGTACCACTAAAAAGGACAAAATGGTCTCTTAGGGATTTAGCTACCGCATAGCACAGTTTTTTGATGAGGGAATACTGACGAATTTAATGCTAAGCTGGTCTCCCTTTCAATACTTTCTAGTAGTATATATTGCTGTATGCCAGCATAACTAGTGTTACTTACATAAAACGGCATTCCATTATTAACACATTCCAAA